>OZ057398.1:66201969-66529469 GCA_964056695.1 Melieria picta
GTGCTTTTTCTATGCATGTGAGTGTGAGTGTGTGTGTGTTTGCTGATTTGTTTCCTTGTGGCTTTATTATTATTATTATACACATTCACCCGTAACTCTGCTCGGGCCAAAGGTGAATACACTGACCAAACACCCAAACACCCACTCCCGCACCATCGGTTCGTTGCTTTTAATTATTATTAATACACAGTCGTTAATTTTTTTTCATGTAATGTAATAAAATGTATTTATGCCGAAGCTGTATTTACATTTGCATTTATTTACTTATACAAAAAATATTCATATTCAGTTTCATGTTGCGGCAACCTTCACCCACTCACTCACTCGTTTGCACATTCACTCACAACACTCGGCTGCAATAATGAATTTGAGTGCTTTTGGCTGCGATGGTAAATTCAATTGCGTATTTTTTCTCTGTGTATTCTCGCACGTTATCAGCCAATGTTGGCAGTTTTTGCCAGGCTACCAATTACGAAATCGTGTGTCGAATCTGCATATTTCACCGTGCGACAAAAATTAATAAAACTTTTCACACCGGAAAAAATCCACATGGTCGTGAAACTAGAGACCAAACGTAGTAATACTGCGTACTCAGTTTTTTGTTTCTACATCCTTTGTCCTTTTAAAAGGACTTCAAAATTTTGAAGGGGATACAAAAAAAAAATATATAAAAAATACTTAACCTTGTTAGAATATGGCGATATGTATGTATATCAAATGAAAGAGAAAAGGCTCAAGAATTTGAATAAAATTGATTGTTTATCTATTTGTGAAAAAAGGTTATGAAAAAGGTCCTTTGAAAATTTTAATCCTTTATATCCTTGAAAATTTACATAGAATTTTCTTGAAAAGTAAGTATCTTAACACCCCAAATCTCCCTGATCACGTGTCAAAATTTTTTGATTCTCGCTTCATTGATTTTGTATCTTTTTATTATTTAAAATACTGATACACAAATAAATTAGAATTTTTGTACTTCATTAGAATTGCAGCTTCCGCCTTTTTTTTAAATAACTTTCAAACTAATAAAGTCAGAGTATTACTATATTTGGTCTCTAGTTTCACGCACATATGGATTTTTCCCGGTGTGAAAAATGCTGTCGCACAGTGTTTTACACCAAAGTAGATGAGTGTAAACATTGGGAATATGAAAATCATAGCCACACACAATCGCGCTTTATTTGAGTTTATTTTAGTGATAACAAATTGAGTGCCGCTGTCGATTCGAGTGATTTTATTATAGTCAAATGTTTTATAGTTCAATTTTGTATGGTCTACTTATAGGCGTTTGAGTGGTAAGGATTCGAAATGAGTTTTTTTTAATATTTTTTAATTCATTTTTCTTATTTTAAGTAAGGACAAACATAAAAGAAGTCGACCTAAAGCCGAAGAGTTAGACCTGACATGCTAACGTATACCGATTGGACTGACTCGAATATTTGGTGATACAGTTCGAAGATAACACTCAAGGATTAAAAAAAGCATACCAAAAGATGCTCAAATGTTGACTGCATTTTAAAGAACCTTGCAATAGCAAACTTTGATTGACCCATACCCACCAACCTGCCAGGTTTTTACTGACTAAAAATCAGCCATAACCAGTCATAAACTCAACTCATTGCAAGAACCAGAACCAGGCTAAATGAGTCTCTGAGCTTCACATAAAATCATACTCGATTTTGCTTTAAATTCTGCCCCGCACAACTCTACCGCATTCCGTATTGTCTCATTACTCATGCGGCCATTGTTCAACATGTTCCACGCAGCCCACCCGAACAACAACTAATTACAACTAATCTGCCCGCATTTGCTGCCACAACGGTGGGCAATTTTCTCTCGCCGCTGTCAGCTATTATTGATTGGGCCGTGTCGCGTTGCGTCGTGTTGCCGCAAAGGTCAAATGAAACTTCAGCTTATCAGTCGTTAGATAGTTCGGCGGCTCGCTTGCGTGGCGTTTTTGCGTCTCATTCACCACACAATGCCACGGCCGAGTCGCCGATGCATTATCTGTCGCCGCGCTCGTATGCAACACGTACGCGCATTGGCCCACGCAATGTCCATTAGTTGCTGCCGCCATTTGTACATTTTGGTGGAACTTTAACGCTTCGACGTCGCGCTCATTAGCGTGCGACTGCCGTTTGCGCTTGAACGAGGTTTCATTTGCGAGCGTGCGGGGCAGTTATGACCGACGGCACAGATCAATTTAGTAAATTAAAATATTGGCCGTGGAATAAGGACATTAATGGGACTGGCAAGAGTACGAGAGGACATTCGAAAGGAAATAATTTTAGGAGAAAGTTCAGTACAAATTGATGGATTACTGTCGAAAATGCTGGCAACACTTTCGAATTTCTAGCAGAAGTAATTCGATTTTTTTTTTAATTTATAATTAGGGATTATGCGCCCTAATTGCCACAAAAACTAGCAGAAGGCTCCCTCATAGCTCTTTTATATTTTTCCAAGAGCTTTGTGGTCCAATTACACTGCCACCAAGTTTTCGCTCAAATTATAATCAGTTAATAGTTATTAAGATTTTGCGATTAGTTGCAATGCAAATGAAAAATTTTCCACGCCCAAAGCAGCTAATTGCGTGATGACTCTATGAGAATTGGCACGCAATCAGTCACGAACTAACAGCACAAATGTGTGTGACTATAATTTGTGAGCGATTTTTGTAACAACTTTATTAAATTGTCAACTAAATAATGTTAGGGCCGCTTGAAGTCATGATTTTTAATATTGGAGTGAAATACACACTAACAATAAATTAACTAGTGTGTGTTCAAAAGCGGCTCAACGTTGAAACTTTTTTCACAAAAAAAAATGTAAACACATATTTTCTGTTTTTTAGTCTATTGAGTAAAAAAATTTTAAAAATACATGGTTACCAAGAAATTGCTAAAACTTTCAATACAGATTAAGAAATAATGTAAATGGCCACATTATTTCTTAATCTGTATTGAAAGTTTTTAATGTTTCGCTTTTAATGTTTTCTCAAAATTTGCAAAGCTGAGGTTTTTGCCAGAGCGCTGCATGGATGCATTCAAAACGCCTATTAAGTCACTCGTTTCCTTTTCACACATAAGCATACTCTCACTCATTATTTTTCAAACATAACAAGTAATAGCATCGACAAAATCGAATCAAGTGAATGAATCATTCACACTGGCAAGTGTTTGAATTGATCGATTTTCAAGTGCATGATTTTCAAAACAAATGGTTTTTTTATAAGAGACTGCTTTCAACTTTTTGTTTAGAAGGTAAAATACTATAAAATTTTTATATATAAATTAAAAGAAATATTACATATGTAGAGTTCAGAACAAAACAGAGTTGCAATGGTAATTTTTATTTTACAATTTCATCAATATCCATTTTATGGGATGGTCGCGCACTTCAATAATAGTGAATTATATATATATGTCAGGGGCGTAGCCAAGGGGGGGGTTTAGGGTGTCAGAACCCCCCATGGCCTATAATTATTAAAAATTTGTACTCACTATGCACTACGTTCCTACATTAGCAGAAAGGTCTTTTCACCTTTAAACATTTGAAAGAATAACAAAAAACTTTTTTGGTGAAACCGATATGATTGTTTTAAATAGTTCAGGCTCAGTACAGCTATTTGCATGATCTAAAAGCATGCCCAATGAGTGTTTTAGATCGTCGGCTGGAATGTCCTTCAGGATGTCGGTGCAAGCCTTTTGGATGGCTTTTACGTCCTCAAAACGCCTTTGTTTAATCGGTAAATGCATTTTTTGAAAAGGTGAAAGACGCACGATGCCGCATCAGGTGAAAACGAGGAGTAGTTGATGGTTAAAATTCAACTTTTAGTCAAAAATCAGTCACAAGTGTCTATCGATGAGATGGCGTCTTTCGATAGCCAAAAGTTCAGTTAAATGCGATACGGAAGCGCCTGGGACCACCCGTGTGGGTATGTGGTATACAAAATAACAAAAATAACAAATAAAGCATGACTAATATTTCCAAAAAAATATATTTTATGTTATTGAAAACTACTGTCGAATATGTTCTGTAAGTAGAAATCATAACTACATTGGATAAACACTCTGGAAAGCGAAGGTTAAATCCAATTTCAAGTCGATTTTGGCTGATCTATGATGAACTACCGTCAAGTTTTGATGGAATCTGCGCTGATTGCAGGTTTCAGTTGGCTAACACGTTGGTCATCATTTGTGTCCGACAATCGTTTTTAAATCGCGTGTACCACTCATGAACTCTGCCACGGGATAAGCGATCATCACCATAAACTTCGTTCATTAATTGAAATGTTTCGCTTAAAGTTCTACCAACTTTAAAGCAAAACTTAATATTTGCTTTTTGCAAATTAGCATCGAATTTTTGTACCAGTGACAAAAAAATACTCTTACTTCGAAACAAATTTCATGAAATTTTAATTGCACTAAGTCACATATGGGTGGCACCACCACAAAATGCCCTCTTTGAGAAGTGCAGTTTAATTTAAAAAGCATGTAAAGGGTGATTTTTTAATAGCCTTCGGATTTAATTTAAAAAACAAACACATAAAATTTAGAGAAATGTATGAAATCTTTACTTGAGTCGATAGAACGATCTATATAATTCAATGTTTAAAGATGATTTCATGTAAATGTTGACCGCGGCTGCGCCTCAAATGGTTCATACGCTGGGTCCGATTTTGGCATACTCTCTCCAACATATCGGTCGGTTTCTCACGAATAAATTCTTCAATATTGGCTTCTAGTGCGTCAACCGTTGCGGGCTTGTCGCTATAGACATGAGCCTTAACATAGCCCCACAATAAATAGTCTAAAGGCGTAAATCCCACGATCTAATTGCCAATTGGCCGGGCCCCAAACGTGAAATAAACTGTTCACCGAACTCGCCTCTCAATTGGGCCATTGTTTCGCGTGCTGTGTGGCGGATACAGCTGCGATATTTTCCTCTGTCCGCACTCTATGTATGTGTGTTGGTGGTTTAATGTCCAATAATGTGAATTTGGTAAATTTGCCTCAGAAGGTCGCCCAAACTGACCATAAAATGGTCGCTTTTGCTTGTTTGTTTTCTTGTTTTTGTGTTAAATTTAATAAAGAATTTTGAATTTCGAAAGTCCTCGCGTTAAAAGGTGCGTTTAGTAAAAGAATCGCGGAAATATTTACAAAACAAAAAAACGAAAGTCATGCGGTGTGCAGTGGGCCTGTGTACACGAAATAATGAAAACAAAAAAGGTACATGAGTGGCGACGTACTTTTCAAATCGAAAATAGAAAAAAATTTATTAAATAACAAAAAATGAATAAATATTTAATGTTGCCCCACTGTGTTGCTCTCTCCAAAATTCAATCAACATTTTCAGACAATAGGAAACAATTTTGTATGACGTCACTGGTGCGGTTTCAAATTTATTTTCTCCCGGAAGGCGCAATCTTCTATTCAATGAATCTTGCATTTCACACTAAAACGAGTATACTCATGCTGCTCTCTGGTTTTTACTTTACTTTTAATTCAAAATATTTTTCTAAATGAAAAATCTGAAAATTGGCAAAACTTAGAGGAAAATATCTAAAAAGTATTTGAAAGTATGTTCCTGGATTTTTTTTATTTTAAGAAACATTCTTTCTGTGTTGGATAATGTAATTACATCCTCCGATATCTTCCGATCTCAGAAAATAATTCAATTTGAAAAGTGGTCTAAACACCTATTTTTCGAAAAATTGAAAAAAACTGCACAAATGCAAAACATACATCTATTATTATCATTTTTATTGCAAAAATAAAGGGTCGTAAGACAATTTCTGTCACTCTTTGCAATTAGCAATTTGACGTTACCGATTAAATGTAAAATCATCAAAACGATGAAATGAAATCCAAAACTTCACCAAATTTACAGCTTTGATCTGAGGCCGAGATTGATCTACAAATAAACCTATTTACTCTTAAAAAACTGAAATTGTAATTGATTGAGTTAGAAACAAAGATTTGGGTGAAATTTAAAACTATGAAATGAAATCCAAAACTTATTATATTTGTTATATATTTAAGTGTATATTACGTTACACGCCTGTACATTTTTGACTGTCGTCGTACATCGAAGGTTTTTTAGTAGAAGTATTTTTCCTTCGAAATCGCTCCTGCTTATTTAAATTTGAAGTCTAACTGTGATAATAAAATTAAGACAATGTCATAGAATTAAGGTATCAACACCATATATCTGTAAATTGTGCGATAACATAAGTTTTGTAATGATTTTTTCTTCTAATAAAAACATCTATCTAAATCCAAAACTTGGTCCACTTTGTCTACATTGGTCAATTATTGAATAAAAGACAGCCAACGTTTTTTGACAGCACCTAACAAGACAAGTCTTTAAGTCTTTTATTGCTTTATCAGTTTAATGGTTACTGTATACTCACCCTTCACGCATATGAAGTCAAATACTGCGACTCTTTCATGGTGACACTTCCCACGCTTCGGAGACAAGCCAAATGAAAGTCTTGTAGGGTGATTTATTCGATCGTCAATCGAACCCCTGCCGCTCAATTGGCTACTGAACCCATATTTACGACTTTCTCATCTACTCAAGTGAGCCCATAATTTAAAAGACTCGCTTTTACACAGTTTATTTCTACTACAAATATTGCAGCGATGACGATGCACTTTTGCCACACGCAACCAAAGCAGAACTGGGAAACCCACAATTATCAAGCAGCCCCTACATTGCACACAACCAGCCGCCGTTGCAGCTTTCCTACAGTGTAAATAAAGTGGTATATATTTATATAAAATTTAGCATACATCACACACGTTGAACCATATATGTAATAAAGTATAAAATGAATAGCAAATGACTGGTATGCATGGAAAGTAAATACTTCGCGATGCATTGAGTCAGGTTCCCGCACATCGCACCTCACTTCGCCCTCAGCTCAGAAGAGCAATTCGCGCTTCTTGTCGAAGGTGCTCTCCCACGCTTTGAGCTTCGGCATTTCGGGCAGATCGATGAACTTCAGATCGTCGCCAATGTTCAGACACTTGTACACCGGTTCGGACTTCTTGAGCGGCTCCCAGGTCACTGCATCCAAGCCGGGTATCTGCTCGCTGTTGGGGTTGCCGCTGGCGGCGAATTGCGTCCAAATGCCAACCATGCGCTCGATGGTGCGATGATCACGGCTGTCCTTGGGCACTCGGTGTGACAACAGGTTGGAGAACAGATACGTCAGCTCGTCGGTGTGGCTGACGCCTTTGACGTTGCGTCCCATGCGGAAAATGCGCCACGGATTGATGAGCTCCTCCGAGTCAAAGTCGAAGCGGTAGACGTAAATGGGCGCAGCAGCAGCGTAGGCCAGGCGCGACAGCAAAAAGCGATGCATGGGGAATAGGAAGTAGGCGAGCGAATAAGTCTGTAAAATAGTCAAGTGGGCTCAGTTAGAAGGTTAGAAGACGGATTGCGATTGCAACTCACATCCAAGTACTCGTCCACGGTTGGTTCCGCACCGCTGACGTGAGCCTTTTTCAACTTGAGTCCGTTCTCAACCTTGAGCTCCTCGTCGGCCACCTCCGCGGGCACAAAGTTGACGCACGTATCCAACTCCTTGAGCATCATTGGCGCCGCTTTGAAAACTTGTAATTCAAAGAAAAATAAGAAATTCGCATAAAACGATTTGCAGTACTTTGAGCGTGTGGCTTACATGGCAGCATCAGCAGTCCTTCGTATGAGGTGTTGCCAACCAGTACCGGTATCGAGTTGCTCCAAGCGCTCTTCATCATCTCGCGCGGCGGCTTCGGTACCACACACTCCGGAGTCGAGTAGGGCTCGACGACCGGTGCAAAGGCAAACATCTGCTTACGCTCGAGCTCCTGCGGGCCCAGCACCTTCCCCTCCAGCGACACCAGGTCCTTGCCCTTGTAGCTCGCCAGATACTGCAGCACATCCTTCTCGTTGTTCTCGCCCTTGTAGCCGGCCAGCTTGGCGAGCGTGTACGCATTGTTGGCGCTTTTGACAGAGGCCCACGAGCAGCACGTGGAGCCGGACATCAGAATAGCGCGATGGAACAGGCCCTGCGTCTGCTCGGTGAGCATCATGTAGTGTGTGGATGCAGCGCCGGCACTCTCACCAAACACCGTTATGCAATCGGGATTGCCGCCAAAGCTGGCGCAGTTGCTCTTGATCCAACGCAACGCCATCACCTGATCCTTGAGGCCGGCATTGCCGGGCACATTCAGTTCGGGCGACTCCAGACTTAGGAAACCTGTACGGAAGTCGTGGGTGCATATGTGAGTAGGGTGAACGAAATTGAACAGAATTTCGCATACCATAGCAACCGAGGCGATACTGTATGGTGATCAGCACCACATCCTTTTCCACAAAATAGTCAGGGCCGTACATATCACGAGTGGCCTCGCCGTAAACAAAGCCGCCACCATATATCCAAACCATAACCGGGCGTGGGCTTTCGGGTTTCAACTACAGATGGGACAATTTGTATATAGAGAGATGTGTATGTAATTTAAAATCAGCCTAAAAGTATGCCTTATTCTACAATAATTGCAATGGGCACATGAGTTGATCTTATACTAGTTTCTCATTTTCAGGGTGACCACCCATCGACACTTACATTGTTGGTGTACACATTCAGGTACAGGCAGTCCTCGGATCCTTCAACTTGGGCATTGATTATGTTCAGCTGCATTGGCTTGTCTTTGACGTTGGTGCAGTCGCGCAGGCCCTCCCACGGTGTGGGTCGTTGCGGCGCCTTGAACCTCAGCTCGCCGAGCGGCGGCTGAGCGTAGGGAATGCCCTCGAAGCTGTAGTAGGGCACATCGTAGACGGTGAGCCGTTTCACGCCCTTGATTTTGCCATATTCGGTGTCGGCAACGACAGTCTCGCCGGTGGTGCGGCGGTACTGATGGTACTTGTTCTCGAGTGTTCTGAAATGGGAAAATTTTTTAGGCACCACTGGAAAGCATTCAAATTCAAATACTAAAACTGTCTAACTTCCACCGACTCGTGCAGTGTGTAATAAAATTAAGTGCGCCTCATAAATTAACACACACACGCGCACACCTGATTGCAGCTTGAGTGAGTGTTGGCTTGTTTGCATAAACACGAACTACACAAACGTCTCCATGCGCTACACGGAGCACCAGAGGAGATGGAAATATTAGAACAAGTAGTTCAACGTTTGGGCAGCCTCCGCATTTAATTATATTTATTATACAAATAATAACAAATAATAACAAAAATTTTCACAGTGTAAACACGAATTGTTGCTCAGCTGACTTCTCTCTTATTTCTCTTTATTTCTCTCAGCAAAATAGATCAAAGCGATTAGCTGAATGTGCCGGCAATAATATTATTTGCTGTGAACGTCATTTGTGCACGCGCGTTGAATTGTGACATAACGGCATCTGTGCCGTTATTCTAATATACAACACACCATTATCCTGGCATCGGCGCTGGCACTGCCATTGACACTGACACTGACACTGGCGGTTGACTCTTTGCCTCTCTTTGCAGATATGAGTCACATTGGTAGTGATGATTACTTGTTGTTTTTTTTTGTAGATAATAAGTAACAAATTCCAGCATTTCGCTTAATCGCTGGCAGAGTTGTTTTCATATTTTGTTTGTGGGCATTTTTTATTGTGGTGTGGCACAATAATTGAAGCGCTGACTACTGTATGCGCGCGCAAGTCGCCCCACAAATGCCAGTTATCTGTCGTGCACTATGTGCCGTTGTATGTTTCTATGAATAGAATTTGTTTTATTTTAGAATTTAATTTTTGGCTGGACATTTTTCTTAATATAGAAAATTTTAACAAGCGTCTAATGTGTCACCGGAAATTATAACAAAAGCTGTTCAGCGATAAAGGAATGTGGAAGAGACTGCAATGTCTCAATGCAATGGCTTAGCCTATAGAAAATCTTTTTTTGTGCTAGAAAATTGTAAGGGTAAATTAAAAAAAAAATATTTTTGAGGAAAAAATATTTTAGAAAATAAAATAATAAATTTTAAACTTGAAGACAGCTAAACAAAAAAGGGTATATAAGGAAAACAGGGACTTACAGCCACAAATTGTTAGTTCTAGCAGCAGTCAGAAGTAGTTTCACTTTTTTTCTTATTTAATAACTTTCAACTTTTACTTTGCTGTTTGAACGTGAGTAAAAAAAATAATTATTAAATACAATTTTTGAATTTTTGTATTTTTTTACTTCTTCTGATACTCGTAGAAAGTAACGATAAATAAAACGTATTCGCCTAAGAAAGTTTCCAACTATCTCTCGCCGAAAATCAGTTTCTTTTTATTAATTTTTACATACCTAAGAAATAATTTATAGTTAAAAAACAATTATCTAATTAGTAATTAACTTCTTCACTTCTTCTTCTTCTTCTGGTACTCGTAGATTGTAACGATAAGAAAATCGTATTCGCCTAAGAAACTTTCTAACTATCTCTCGCCGAAACTTTCTTTTAATTAATTTTAATATACCTTAAAAATAATAAATATATGTTTAAGTGTATAAAAATTATTAATTAATTAATAATTAACTTCTTCACTTATTTTTCTTCTTTTGATAATCGTGGATTGTAACGATAAAGAAATCGTATTCGCCTAAAAAAGTTATCTCTCGCCGAAAATTTTTTTTTTTAATTAACTGTGGTAAAAAATAATAAATAATACAAAAATGATAAATTATAATTAAAATAATAATTAAATTTATGTTTAAGAGTATGAAAAATAATTAACTCCTCTCAAGTGTTGCAACACTTAAGTAAACAACATTTGAAATAGTGATTTTAATTGATTTGACTAGAGGACACAAGTGGAGTTTCGTGCATCAATGAAAAATATAAGAAATGTAGACCGTACAAGGTTCGAGCTATTCCCGTTGCCATTAATTCACTTTCGTAAGCCGTAGGGTTCATACTTGGGATTACATACATACATATAAAATATATATACAGTTTTTTAAATCATATTTAACTAGCTTATCTATAGTCCGGTGTTATGAATCGGCTCGTGAACTGTTCAGATTACGATGCTACAAAGCTTTCTAGACTTTATTTAAAAATTTCCATTTCCTTCAGTTAGTCAGCTTGTCTCAGTGTTTGAGGTTTTTCCAATAAATTATTCAATCACTTAGCTTTGATAAAAAGACTTCTTATTAAAGAAGTTTTTTATATAATTTTTCGACATACCCGGAATACAACTATTCTTTTCCGTCCTGGGATCTATGTAAAACAGTCCAAGGCAACTGCCAACATTTCATGGCATGCGAGGCACAGAAGTCCAATGATTTTGATGCAATTTAAAAAATTGTTTTCCTTCGTAGTGAACTGAATTTACCCATAAAAGTGACATCATTTTCATGAAAAGCCTACGAGGCTAATTAACTCATAGAAACTGAAATACCGGAACGAAATTTGTTTTGGCTTGCACTATACTGAAGCTACAACTTGATACTTATTGGAAAATGGACACGATTCGTGCACTTTAAATAGGGTTGCCATGTAATTGTGTTCTTAGGATTATGAAAAATCTGCTGGTTTATAAATATTTACCATTGCAAATGGGTGTGACAGACTCTTCTAACACATTGACCCAGTTATGCTTGCACTAAATTTTTTTTTAACTATATTTTATTTTAAGGATATTAATAGGTAACATTTCATAATCCAGAGCTCCAACATCAGTGACTTTTCATGTTCAAATATTTCTTTTAATTAATAATTGGGTCGAAAAATTAATGCATGAAAGTTTGTAACGAACATAAAGTGGCTATAAAGTGAGATATCAGTCGCTAAAGTTGAACTAAAACACCCTTAATGCTTTTAATATATCTTATACGACATATACTATATGTTCCACAGTCAAGTCTATAGCATTGTAGACGAAATGTACGGCGTATTAAACGCCCAACCAAAAGAGTTAAATCTTTTGGGCTCAACAGCTTCGAAATTTGTTGACAGCAAAGTGTAAATAGATATGAACTCAACCAAGCTGGCACTGAGTAAACCTCATAAACCAAAAATTCATCACATCCAGTTATTGCTGCTAGACACAATCAGAAAAATTCGTCATCGCCTGTGGCAGTGGGTTGGCCTTGAAGGTAAATTGACAGAATGCATGAGTCGAAATGAGAGTAGAGAGACGAGTGCAAGCCGCAAATGTGGTTATTGTGTTACATGCGTTGAAGGTAAACAAATGACTTGAAATCGATATAAAATTAATGTAATAAAATTTAAAAAAAAAAATGAAACCAAATTGATTTTAATTTTATTTTCACATTTTTAAGGTTTCAAACAACCAACCTACTAAATGAGTTTTTGTTTTTATATTAATTTCAATTAAATAAATTCTAAACATTTGTTGTAGAATAAAACTTCAATAACCAAAATTTCAAAAACATCTTAACATTCCAGTTCCCACTCAGAATGCCAAACATGCAATAACAATGCAATATTAAAATAGTCAAAGTCGAAAAAAACTCACTTGAGGCGGTAGCGCAGACGCTCCACAAAGCCCACGTTCACGTACATCTCACGAGCTGTTCTTCTCTCTGTTGGCGCGCTTCAACTGACCACGAAAGTCCGCCAAAAAATTCGCAATTGCGCAAAGCAAAGCCGAAAAAACCGGGAAATTGACAAACAATCGACAGGCGGAGCGCACTTGAGCGTTGCTTAAAGTCTTCGCGATGTAAATTTGGCTGCTGTGCGGATTGGAGCCGAACCGAATTGCATGAATTAAGCGACTGAACTGAAATTTGTGCACAGCGCTTAGAGGCGCGAACAGCTCGCGGCCGGAGTGGGCGCACCACGCAGCCTCATAGATAACGCCGAGCGGGGCCGAGAGCGCTTCCAGCAAAGAAGTGCACAACACAATGCCATGTAAATCGCACAGAAATAAGTGAAAAGATAATGCGTAATAAAAAATATATAAACAAAAACAAACACACAAGCGTACTTGTGCAATGAATGACGGCGAGTGGCGTGCGGCGTGTGGGGAGATTTTTGGCGTGGCGACAAGTCGAGAGAAATTACGGATACATTACTTGTCGACTACCGATTGGCATAAGTAATGAACTGTGGCGACTTGTGCGAAATATTAATTAATCACAGCCTGTGGTCATCTTTTTTTTCTTCGTCAAAGTGCAAATCTCACGAAGCCACTAAAGAACCGATTAAGGGCCTAAAACCGAATCTTTTCACGACCTGCCCTGTACGAAGCATAAACTATGAGTGTAAGAAAAGTTTTGATTTGGTTTTACGATTTCATTGGAAATCTACGATAAGCGCTTCAAAGTCAAATTTTACACACTGAAATTTTCGGTGAAATATTTGGTTCATTGACGGAGGGAACGAAGCGGTAATTTTCGGGTGATGTTTGACAGTTATCTGATTTTTATTCGATGCAGAAGCGTTCGAAAAGAGGCCATGTTTTATTTCATTTGCTTGGCCGTTTTGTTAAAATCAGTGATTTCATAGATTGAAAAATATCGACCAAATCATGCATTTTGGCTCAATGTAAACGTAATGTAAACACGTTGAAATCACTTGTTTGAAATTACGAATTCGGGTTAAATGCATTAAGTGATAATTTTGATTTGTTGTCAATTTTTATTTTTAGCTGATTTAAAAAGCTGCTAGAAAATGCCACTAATGCATTGTTGTTGTGTTAGCAAAATGTGTTCGCAAATGTGTTGTGTCACTGTTGCTTGCTTATCAAATTCTGTTTGCTTAATACTCGGGGCGCCCACTCTCCACTAAAAAGCCCAGCCAGCCGGTAAACAACGCCAAGCAAAACAGAAACAAGAGAAAACAACAACAAAAAAATCGATAAAAATCCAATGCGGCATAGCTTTGCAAATAAAATGAAAAAAAACAACATAGAAGCCGTTAAGAAAGAGCAAAACATTCTGTTGATGATTAATTGTATTGTTGGTGAGAGCTTTGAAAAGGAAAAAGCTCGGAGATCGATTGAAATAGCCTACAGGGAAAAAGTTTCCCGTATGCCGTTTCCACAGAGAAAGTTTTCATGCTGTGGAGAGTGAAGAGTTCGTGGGCAAATTTTATTTATTTCGCCTTGAAACTACGGTTCAATCCACTTCTTTTAAAAAAGCTGAGTAGATTTGGAAGCTGCTGTTAGTTGGGGACCGAGGAGAACAGTGGCAGAGGAAGTGTCGTACAGTCCCCACCCCAAAAACAGACTTGAATAAAAGATGTAAAATGTTCATTCAAAATAATTTAGCCATTTAATTTTTTTGCTTTGCTACTTTCACCTGTTCGGTATTTGAATTTTTTCCCATATTATTCAAGAGGTCTTTGTTAATTGCCGTCATTTTTTTTACATCATACATCTATCAAAATATGTTTATATATGGCAAGCTTTTTGTATGTTGTCTGTGCGCGCATGTTTAGGAAGCTATAAATTTGGTTAGTATAACTCGTCCTTGTCGTATAGGCTATCCCAGGTCTGCAGCTTGGGCTTCTCCGGCACTTGCATCACCCGCACGTCCGTGCCGATGTTCAGACCCACGTCAGGTTCGAGATTGGCCAGGGGCTTCCAAGCGAGCGGCGCGATTTCCGAGCAGTTGGGATCCGAGTGGTGGGCAAAGGAGGTCCACATGCCCACCATACGCCGTATGGTCTTGTACTCGTCTGAGTCGGGCTCCAGTTTGCTGGACTCGCTTAGCAGAAACAGATAGGACAAGTCGTCGGCATGCGCGACGCCACGCACGGGATCCGTGCCGACGAAGCGATTGCGATGGTGATTGAACGTGGGCGAGTCAAAGTCGAAGCGGTAGAGGTAGGTGGGCGCGGTGGCGTATTTGAGTCGGGCGGAGCTGGTGCGATGCAGACCGTGCCAGAACATTTTGTCCGAGACCAACTGCAAAGAGCCAATGCGATTATCTGACTCGATTGTTTTTACGTTCACTTACGTGCAGAAAGCTGAATCGGTGGTCCTCTTGCGGCGTTTCCGAATCGCCAAAATACAGTTGCATTACTTTCTCGCTCATTGCTTTGACTTCCCCATCGTTGTGCCTCTCGCGCACCTCCAGTGGGAGTATGTACTGCGGATTCTTGATGACTTCGTCCACTAGCTCCGGTGCAGTTTTCAAGCGCGGATACATTACCAGACCCTCGAACGAGGTGCCGCCCAACATCAGCGGAATGCGATTGCTCCAGGTGGTCTTTAGGAGCTCTTTGGGCGGCTTGGACAGCACGCACTGCTCACTCTCATACGGTTCGATGACGGGCGCGAAGGTGAGCCAGTAGAAGTTTTTGCGCTCCTCCTCCGACAGCAGTGAATGGTCCGCCAGCCGCTCCGCTTTCAGCTCCTGCAGAAACTTCAACACCGGCCCGTGCTTGTACTCGCCAATGTAGCCGCAACTCTTGGCCAGGCGGTTGGCCATGTCGGCGGGCGGCATGAGGGCCCAGTAGTTCAGCGCACAGCCCGACATGAGAATCGCTTTTTGGAAGAGGCTGCGCGTTTGTTCGCTCAACATCAGGAAGTGAATCGAGGCGGCGCCGGCGCTCTCGCCGAATACTGTGATGTTGTTGGGGTCACCGTTGAAGTGGATGATGTTCTCCCGCACCCACTCCAAGGCCAGAATTTGATCCTTTAGGCCTGCATTGCCGGGTACTTGGTGGCACGGCTCGGGCAGGCTGAGAAAACCTGCGGGGATGCGGGGAAAAGGCTGAGTTCGGCGTATAAAACTACAGAACTTGTCGCGTACCCAGTGCACCTAGCCGGTAGTTGAAGGACACGAGTATGATATCCTTGCGCAACAGGTAGTCGGGTCCGTGGTGGTTGCGTGAAGCGCCCCCGGTTTGGAAACCACCGCCATATATCCACACCATGACTGGCAATCGGCCTTCGAATTTCAGCTAAAAAACATTGCTTTTGAGAACCAGCCGAACTGCTGCCTCGAATGTGGCTCAAGCGCCACAGTCAGTCAATGTTATTTGAAGACCGCGCTTACCTTTGTGAAGACGTTGACGTAGAGACAGTCTTCGCTACCCTCAACCTTTTTCGTGTACATGTTTTTTTGGAGGGGCTTATTGGGACTGGTGGTGCAGTCCAGCACACCCTCCCACGGCCCAGCCGCCTCGGGCGCTCTGAAGCGCAGATTGCCCACCGGCGGTTTGCCGTACGGAATGCCCTCGAAACTGTAGTAAGTGTCGCCATAGATGGTCTCCCGCCGGAGGCCTTTGATTTGGCCCTGCGGCAGCGACAGAAAGACCGTGTCATAGCTGTGAACGAATGTCGTTATGCAGTGTCGCTCTGATTGCGGGGCCCATACTCACTCTTTGGTCTTGTATGTGCGCTTCATCAACAGCAGCAGACGTGAACTAGGACGGCAACGCAGTGTCTGCACGAAGAGGCGGCGCAGCATTGCAGAATTGGCGGCAATTTCGAATTAGTGAAGCTTTTTTTTCTGCCACAAGTGGAAGCCCTTTTATGACAAATAGAATTTCGAGAAGTTTTCATTTTAACGAACTTCAAATTATGAGAAAAACCCAAAAACATTTTGTATAATTTGTTTGTATTTCCTTTTGGAGTGCAATACGAATACCGGCCGAGTTCGCATGAGTAAAGTCTAACTTGTGCGCACCAACTAGCTGCTAAAACGCGCGAACTAATCAATAACACAGCGTAAAGTGTGTCATGAGTTCGAAAAATCGAAATTACGTCCGAACGCAGCGTACAGCAGACAGCTTTCAGAGCTTCGTGGCCGAGCGCGCGAGTGTGGGAGAGCGAGCTTTTGGAAACTTTGCACTTTGCACGCGACAGATCGAGTTTGTGGTTGGAGCGGAACCAACTAGTGGAAGTGGGCGCTTTGTAGCCAAATACTGACACAAAATTTCAAAGCAATGCGCAGCGGTACGGGGTGGAATGGAATGCCTTTTGTATCTATTGGTTGCTTTTATGAAAAACCAATGACTTGGAAAGACTGCTTTCACAGAGTTTTTGGTCGATACGTTTTCCAGCGTAGGTAAACAAAAGCAGTAAGGGTTTCAAAGTCATAAGAAATATAAAACATGAATACAAAATTATATTTAATTAATTTTTAATTTTTATTTACATTCCTTCATGCTCTGAATTGTTTAGTACAACTGCTCCTTGAACTTATACAGGCTGTCCCATGCATCTAATTTCACTTTCTCCGGCAGTTCCATAACTTTCACATCATAGCTGATATTCAGTGCCACATTCGGATCGGACGCCTCCAACGGTTGCCACACTGTGGGCTCGATGTCCGCGCAATTCGGATTGGAATTGCGGGCGAAAGCGGTCCACATGCCCACCATACGTTGGATGGTCTTGTACTCGGCCGAGTCGGGCGTTACTTTCCAGGCGTCCTTCGAGAAGAACATGTACTCCATGTCGTCGGCGTGCGCCACGCCTCGCACATTGTCCCGACCGCAAAATTTGGTTCGATACAGATTAAAGTCCGGCGAGTCAAAGTCGAAGCGGTAGAGAAAAGTAGGCGCTGAAGCGTAGGCCAGACGCGCCAGTATGGTGCGGTGGAAGTCGTGCCAGAAGATGGTGTAGGAAAAGATCTGTAAATAAAAGTGAGGCTTATTGCTATAAGGACAAAAGTATCAAGCAATAGGCTTCACTCACATGTAAAAATTTAAACAACGATCTGTCGCTCGGCTGTCGATCACCGAAGAAGAGCTGCATCAGATTTTTGCCCATTTCCGCACTTTCTTCCGGCGTATGTTGAGCTCTGATTTCCGGCGGCACCAAGCGTGCCGGATCATTGATAATCGCATTCATTATCTGCGGAAACATCTTCAGGCGTGGATACATCAGCAGCCCCTCGAACGACGAGCCACCGAACATCATCGGAATTTCGTTGCTCCAGGCTGTCTTTAGCATGTCGAATGGATCTTTCGGCACCACGCAATCGGCGCCCACATACGGTTCCACAATGGGACCGAAGGGGAACATCACATTGTTGCGGCGTTCCTCCTCATTCAGCAGCGTGTGATTGACCAACTGCTCGGGACTGAGCTTCTGCAGGGAGGCCAGCACGTCTGCGTCGATATTGTCGCCCTCGTAGCCATGGAAGACGGCCAGTCGGTAGGCCATGTTGGCCTGCGCCATGCGTGCCCAGTAGTTGAGCGCGCAGCCGGACATGGGTATGGCGCGTTGAAAGAGGTCGCGCGCCTGCTCGGTCAGCATCATGTAGTGGGTGGAAGCGCCACCAGCGCTCTCGCCGAACACGGTTATGTTGTTGCTGTCGCCATTGAAGTGCGAGATGTAGTCCTTGACCCATCTCAGGGCCAGCACTTGATCCTTGAGGCCGGCGTTGCCAGGCACGTTCAGCTGCTGGTCTTTCAGGCTTAGGAAACCTGCCGTAATGCGAAAGAAGTTAGTTAGCTAAGAATTGTCACAAGATAAGAGTGAAATCAGAGAAAGCGAAAAGCATGCACCCACCCAACGAGCAGAGGCGATAGTTGAACGTCACCAGCACCACCTCCTCGCGCATCAAGTAGTCCGGGCTGTAGAGCTCACGTGTTGCTTCGCCCATATAAAAGCCGCCGCCATAAATGAAGATCATAACTGGTAACGGCTGATCTGACTTTAACTGCGCGCAGTGAGACAGCGGAATGCGTACACAGATTAGAGTGCAGGTGTCGTATCGCTTAATCGCTTATTTTTATTATAATTACGGTTTTTGCGTATACGTTGAGGTACAGGCAGTCTTCGGAGCCCTCCAGAATGCCGGTCAAGCCGTTCCGCTGTACCGGCTTATTGCCGCACTGCGAGGCGTCCCTCGTGCCCGTCCAGGGCTCAGCTGGCTGCGGGGCGCGGAAGCGCAGCTCTTCCAGCGGCGGTTTGGCATAGGGAATGCCCTCGAAGCTGTAGTAGGTCTGATCGTAGATGGTCTGTCGCCGCACGCCCTGGATGCGGCCCAGTGGCAGCGCGAGCACCGGGGTCTCTGAACTAAATATTGCAATTTGTCAACACTATTTGCTGAGTCTGTGCCAGTATCGCTGCGAACTTGGTCGCTACGTGTACTTACTTGCCGCTCTCGGTGGCCATTGTGCTGGTGCAGGTGCTGTGTCTTTTCACTAACAACCAGCAAGCTTGAACGCCAGAAACGGACTAAAGTGGCTCTCCAGTTGAGAAATGACTATGCGAAGCATTTCAATTTGATTAGATTGTTATTTTTGGTTTACATACACACTATGCATACACACACTTGTCATAGAGCACACAAGTGTCTCAAGCAAAGAAACGCGATTATACACGGAGAAGGGCGAAATCAAATTGCCAAGAATGGCAACTACGATTGCTCGATATGCGGATCGGGCGCTGATAGTGAGTTGGCACAGTATGTGTGACAGGTGGTTTATATGTAAACAGCAAAGAGGTAATATCGCACCGCTCGTTTCTGCAACGTGGGGCTAAATGGAAATATGATTGCAGAGGTTCTTCCCATCGACCGACCGAGGGCTAAGGTTCGGCGCTCTGCCGTTTTATGCGAAACTTACAATTACATACACTTTACGCCAAATCCGAGCAATGATTTGGGAGCTCTTTGATAAACAGTCAACTGAGTTCCGTCGCCCAAAGAAATTTGAACATTTCCTATATTTCATATCGATCTACTGAATTTGAATTACCTCTGCGTGACTGGGTTCAATGTTTCGTCTCATTCATTTATCTGCGCGTAGTTACATACTTTTTAAAGTTGCCGCTGATTGCGTTGCTTTATTGAATTTTATCTTATCAGCAGCAGCTGCTGGTACTGTTTACTACAGAGGCCAAAACATCTCACACTGTTTAGAATACTAAATAAACAATTTTTGCAACTCATTCGCCTCGATGGCGCAGCATAATGAGGGCATTTAACCCTCGTAGAGCTGCAGCCATACGTTTAACTTCTCCGCCTCTGGCAGTTCCAGCATTTCCACGTTGTTGCTGATGTTCAGACATTGATTGGGCGCTGCTGCCGCTGTGGGCAGCCAGCGTGTGGGCGCAATTTCGGCACAGTTCGGGTTCGAGGTCGTCGCAAAGGCCGTCCACATGCCGACCAGGCATCTTATGGTCCGGTACTCGGCGCTGTCGGCAGCCAGTTTGCGGGCGTGCAGCCCGTAGAAGAGGTATGACAGCTCGTCGGCATGCGAGACGCCGCGCACATCGGGGCCGCAAAATTTCAAACGGGACAAATTAAAAGTGGGCGAATCAAAGTCGAAGCGGTAGAGGTAGGTGGGCCCGGCCTGTTGGGCGTGGCGTGCGCGTACGCTGCGCACAAAGCCCAGCCAGAAGTTTTTGTAGGAAAAAATCTGCAATAAATAAACCTCGAAATAAAATGCCAACCGATTCAATCGAAAACATTTCACTCAACGCACATCCAAATATTTGAGAATATTCTCGATACTCATTTCGGCAGCACCGAAATGCATTTGGATTATTTCGCGTCCGCGCTGACGACTCGTTTCCGCTCCCAATCGCTCGCGCACATCGGCAGGCACCGCCAACTCGGGTCGCGCTTGCAGCAGCGCAATAAAGCCGGGATTCGCCTTGACGCGCGGATAGCGCAGCAGTCCCTCGAAGGACGTGCCGCCAATCAAGACCGGAATTTTGTTGCTCCAGCTGTTGTTCAGCATTTGCTGCGGATCTGTGGCGACCAGGCAATCGTCGCCCTTGAAGGTCTCCACGCTGGGCCCGAACACGTACGAAATTTCGTTGAAGCGCTCCTCGTCGGTCATCAGCTCGTGACCGACTAGCTGACTGGCGTCGGCTTTCAGCAGGTAGTCGCACACTTGTCGGTCGTCGTTGGCGCCCGCGTAGCCGCACAGCTTGGCCAGCCGGTACGCGTAGTCGCCGTGCGGCACATGCGCCCACTTGTTGAACACAGTGCCGGACTGCAGTATGGCCTTGTGGAAGAGCCCCTTCGACTGCGGCACAAGCATCAGATAGTGCACCGAGGCGCCGCCGGCGCTGTTGCCGAAGAGCGTAATGTTGTTGGGGTTGCCGTTGAAATTGATGCAGTTTTTGTTGAACCAGCGCAAGGCGGCCAGCTGGTCCTTGAGGCCGGCATTGCCGGGCACTTTGAGTGTGGGGTCGGTAAGCGTCAGAAACCCTAAAAAGCGCGTTCGAACAAACGTTTGCAGGTGTGCAGAAAATAATCAAATAATCAACAAGTTTGTGTATGATTAAGACTGGTCACGTGAGCTTATGACGCTTTCGTGCGCTGAAGCTGATAAGAATTAGATAGGTCAATCCGTTGTTTACCCACCTAAAGGTCCCAATCGATAATTCAAGGTCACCAGTACAATGTCCTCCTCCATGAAGTAATCGGGACTAAGCACATCGCGGGTGGCCTCGCCATTCTGAAAGGCGCCACCATAGATGTAGACCAGTACGGGCAGCGGCTGGTGGGTCTGGAGCTGTAATGGATGTCTTCTGTATGACAAAAACTTCCGCTCGCATTCGCACTGCAGCTATCTAGCTATCTGGTACAACCTTCTTCACGTATACATTCAGATACAGACAGTCCTCCGATCCCTCAATTTGGCCCGTGAAGATGTTCTTCTGCAGCGGCTTGTCGGCAAACTGCAGGCAGTCCAGCACATGGGCCCACGGCTCACCCGGCTGCGGCGCTCTGAAGCGCAGCGCGCCCAGCGGTGGCTTGGCATAGGGGATCTTCTCGAAGCTGTAGTAGGTCTGCTCGTAGACCGTGGTGCGTCTGACGCCTTTGATGTAGCCGTGCGTGGTCGGCAAAATCGGATTAGCGCTGCAACACAAGAAGCGTCGTTTGCTTATTTGTTAATTTCTTGTGCTGCTACGCTTATCTCACACTCACTCTTCCATTGTTTCGTTGAAACAAAACACAAACAACTATTTTCCCAAATAAAAACTAGTCAACTGCTTAACGTGTGTGCAGCGCAAACGCGCTGAGATCACATACTGACAAGATTGAAACGACGGTTGCACTTAATTTGCCGAATTAATTCAGCCATTCCACCGTTTTGAAATCTCGGTGAAGTCATAACAAAATAAGTGGAGAGCTTTTCCGCAGCGCCAAAGCTTGCCGTCAGCTTTTGCGTTGCCTAGAACTGATTAGAGCAGTTTAATTTATTCAAAAATTCTTTTTAATCAAAAAGCAATACACAGCAATTTTTCAAATTAATTAAAGGCCCGCCTCGTCGTAGATACGGTCCCAAGCGGCGCACTTGTCCGCTTCGGGGTAGTCAATGAAGCTGACGTCATGGCTTATGTTCAGACACTTGCGAGTGCCCTGACGCGCCAACGGCTGCCAAACGGCGGGCGCTACCAGCGGAGTGTTGGGGTCGGAGCAGGCGGCGAACGACGTCCACATGGCCATCATGCGCTCTATGGTTCTGAACTCGGCGGAGCTGCGGTCCAGCTCGAAGGACTCGGGCATGTAGAAGACGTAGGAGAGCTCGTCGACATGACAGGCGCCGTGCAGGTTGGGGTCGCACTGCTTGATGCGGTACAGATTGAAGATAGGCGAGTCAAAGTCGAAGCGATAGAGGAAAGTGGGAGCGCGACTGTGCGGCAGACGTACGTGCAGAAAGCGATGGTTGGAATGATAGATAAGTTCATAGGAAAGTTTCTGGAAAAATTGCACGAACAGAAGTTATTACAGAGTGGGGAAGTTATCTTGCATATGTTTCACAATATTTGAGTTTCACTCACATCCATGGCGCACTCGGCATTCTCGACACTCAGTTCCTTGTTGCCAAAATGTAACTCAACAAGCTTGGGCACCAAACGCTTTTGCAGTGTCTTATCACATTTGATTAGCAGGACTCTTGGCAAAAAGTATTCCGGATGCACTCGGTATGTCTCGTACAATGCTGGATCCTTGTAGAACTTGTAGCGTATGAGACCCTCAAAGGACGTGGCGCCCAGCATAACGGGTATGCCGTTGCTCCAGGCTGCATCGTCGGCCAACAGCTCTAGGGGCTCCTTGGTCAGAATAGCTTGCGGCGTTTCGTACGGCTCGATGCATGGCGTAAACGCATAGAAATGACCTTGGTCCAGCTCCTCCTGTGTCCAGAATGAATAGTGAACCAATTGATCGGCTGCCACTGTGCTTAAGTACTCAAACAATTGCGCGCTTTTGTTGGCGCCCTCGTAGCCGGTGAACTTGGCCAGGCGATACGGTAGGTTGGGTATCTCGGGCAGGAACAGGCACGAGCCGGCCATGAGTATGACCTTGTGGAAGAGTCCTTTGCACTGCGGCGACAACATGAGCAGCTGCGTAGCGCCGCTGCCGGAGCTGTGGCCGAAAAGTGTAATGTTGGTTGGGTCACCGTTGAAGTGGTGGCAGTTCTGCTTGATCCACCGAAGCGCCAGTACAATGTCCTTTAGGCCGGCATTGCCGGGCACTTGCAGTTCGGGCTCGGGGAAGCTTATGAAACCTGCAAGTGAAATTATTATAAAACGAATACATTTGTTGTACAGAATGTACCTAAGGCGCCCAACCGATAGCCAATGGTAATGAAGACCACATCCTTCATCATAAAATAGTCCGGACCCCAGGCACGGCGCGAGGCGTCACCGGTCGCAAAACCGCCACCGATCACATAGACCATGACCGGCAGCGATTTCTCCGATTGGAGCTGCAAGATTACCAACGAATTTGTGGTTATTGATGGACTCACTTGACATAATCTGGGTTTGCTCACCTTTTTCGCGTAGACGTTTAGGAACAGACAATCCTCGGAGCCCTCCACCTGCTTGGTGTAGCGATTGTACTGGATGCACTTTGGCGCCGGTTGGGTGCAGTCCTTGACACCACTCCAGGCGGCAGCAGGCAGCGGTGCCCGGAAACGCAATGCTCCAACGGGTGGTTGAGCATAGGGAATGCCGTCGAAGCAGCAGTACGTGTCGTTGTACACAGTGCAGCGCCGCTGTCCGCGCACCTTACCGTGCGTAGTCCCAACAATGGGTTCGATGTTTTCTTGCCTGTCGGTAGAGGCGGTATTGCAATGTTTTTGGGAAGTGATTAAACTGATTTGAATATTTTCTTACGATTCGGCCATCGTGGCGTTGTTGTGTATCTGCTCGCAGCCCACTGCCAACTAATCCTAATTTCCAAAATATTTCTTTGCTTTGTTGTCACAAAAAAGTTTGATTTTGGCTGTGTTATCTATCTCGCGTGGCCAGCGAGTGTGGGATTTATGGTTTTTGGCGCACGATAAGGTCTTATCGGCTTATGAAGATCGTGTTTAGAAATGGGCATATTATGAGCTGCCGAATGAGCTTCGCCCAGTGCAACCGGTACAACGACACGTGCATCCGGCGATGCTGTGGCAATGGGCACAGTGACTGCTGGGGTCCCTTCCAAAACAACAAAAGAAAGCCCAGTAAAACATTCAATCATTTTGCAAAACAGTTTTACTTTCTATGAATTTGTTTTTATTTCAGTTTTGCTGTTGCTTCTTATATCCATTAATTACGTGTTTTTGTTCCGGCTCGTCATTCTCTCACTTTGAATGCTCTCGCTAGAATAATGAGCGAACGCGAGTAGCAGCGCAGAGAGAATGCCAAACTACACTGTAACACACAAATTTTAGTACTCAAAAATGGGCAATCAGAGAAATCAAGTGTGTATATAATTTCATGTGTTGAATTCAATTGAAACTCTTTGTATTTTGTTAAATTAGATTTTCAATGTTATTTGTATTTCATTACTAGTAAACCAATCAAAAGTCAATGATGTTCAATAGTGTAATCACACACAAAGCTAAACAGCAAAAAACGCTTTCGTTACTTTTGCAGCTTGCTTGTTATTTAAGACTTTGTAAACATATGCGTACTTACGTACTTTCTTGCGCATACTTACATACATATATGAATAGATAACGAGGATACATGACAATAGAGTATAACTGTATCTTTATAGTAATACAATTGTAGTGTGCTTGTAAAGTTATCGCCCATAAGAAAAAATAAATAAAACTAATCACTTGAATAAAGCACGAAAAAATACCGAACATAGATAAAGTGAACCTTACGCAATGCCACCTAGCACCAAGCTTTGTCCTTCTAGCTTTGTTCGCTAACATATTTCATATTGAAGTTATTCAATTTTCCAACCCCATCTCCTTCCTCCGAACAATAGCACAAGGTCCACTTAGTTGCGGAGATTTCCCAGTCAATACTACACGTTCACTCGTATACGAAAATCATCATACAATATCATAATCTCATGCACGAATCAAGGTCGAAGGTTTAGGCCCGTTCAGTCCTCTTCCTCGTATAGACTCTCCCACATTTGGAGCTTGCTCGTCTCGGGTAGCTCGATCACTTCCACCTTGTTTCCCATATTCAGGCAGTAGAGCTTGCCGCCGTCGCTCAGCGGCGGCCACTGTATACCCTCGATGTGCTTGCAGTGTGGGTTCGAGTTCATGGCGAACGTGGTCCAGATATCGATCTTGCGCTGTATCGTCCTGAACTCGGGCGCCTCCTGTGGCAGCTTCCACGCAAAGTCGCCGTAGAAGATGTACGAGTGGTCGTCCACATGCGAGACGCCGCGCATGTCCTTGCCGCAGTATTTGATGCGCTGATGGTTGAACTCGGGCGAGTCAAAGTCGAAGCGGTAGAGGAAGGTGGGCGCGTGCGCGTGGCGCAGACGCGCCTTGATCGTGCGCAATATGGGATGCCAGAACACCTTGTACGACGCATACTGCCAATAGGAACGTTTTAGCAGAGCAAAAATTTAGTAAAATGCCGCCACACTCACCTCGCAATAGCGCAGCACGTGCTGCATGCCGATTTGCTTCTCCTCGAAGTGCGTGTTGCGCACTTTGTCGGCCAGCAGTCGCTGCTTCTCGAGGTCGTGCTTCTGCTTCAGCTCCAGCGGCAGCATGTGCTGGTGGTTGTCGTTCAGCTCGTGCAGCAGAAACGGTGCCGCGTGCACGCGCGCAAACATCAGCAACCCCTCGAACGAGGTGCCGCTCACTATAACCGGGATCTCGTTGCCCCAAGCGTGCGCCAGCAGCTGCCGCGGATGCTTGGGTATGATGCAGTCGTTTGTTTCGTAGGGCTCAACGACCGGCCCGAACGCAAACAGGCAGTCATCGAGATTTTCTTCCTTCGTGAGCAGATATGGCCGCACCAGGTCCTCGGCGGGCAGCTGCTGCAGGAACGCCAGCACCTCGCTGTCGCTGGCGGCGCCCTTGTAGCCGTTCGCTTCTGCCAGCCGATGTGGCAGATTCTTCAGCGGCGATAGTGCCCAAGGGCACAGCACATTGCCGGACATGAGGATGGCCTTGTGGAAGAGGCCCCTGGCGAGCGGCGAGAGCATCATGTAGTGCGTGGAGGCAGCGCCGGCGCTCTCGCCGAACAGCGTCACATTGCTGGGATCGCCGTTGAAGCGGGCAATGTTCTGCCCTATCCACTTAAGCCCGAGCAGCTGGTCCTTGAGGCCGGCATTGCCGGGCGCATCGACAGCCGGGTCGGATAAGCTTACGAAACCTAAACGAGAAGAGCGATGAGATTCGAAGATTTGTCAGAAAAGGTGTCACCGCTATTGTACCCAGTGGTCCCAGACGATAGGCTATGGTTACCAGCACCACATCGCGCATCATAAAGTAGTCAGGGCCGTGCAAATCGCGCGTCGGATCACCCTTTTCGAAGCCGCCACCGTAGAGAAACACCATAACCGGCAGCGGTTGCGGTGATTTGAGCTGCAAAAGAGACGTTTTGTGAGAAAAGTGGTTTACATCCATAATGAAGTTATGGCTTATGTCATGGAATACCAAATTGTAGAGTCATCAGATGAGTTAATGCAAACCAATACTTACCACTTTTACGACCAATATTAAATATTTTAGAAATGACAATGAGAGAGTTAATAGAAAGTGACCAAAAAATTGGACCACTCAAACAAAACAACAACCTGAAATAGCTTTGGCAGCAGGCGTTGTCACATACGTCGTGCAAATCACAAAAGTTGTTGACATCAACGCAGTTTCGCACTCTGACGCAGAGCCAACCGCAAAAACCATTTCTCACCTGCTTCGCGTAGATATTCAAGTACAGACAATCCTCGGCGCCCTCCACCTCGCCGCTGATCGGATTCTTCTGCAACGGCTTTTCCGCCTTCTGGGTGCAGTCCAGCACCTGGTGCCACGACTCCGTCAGCAGCGGCGCCCGAAAGCGCAGCGCTCCGAGCGGCGGCTGGGCGAAGGGGACGCGCTCGAAGCTGTAGTAGACGTCGTCGTAGATCGAGGTGTTGCGCAGACCTTTGATCGGGCCGTGCGTCGTCTGCACAATGATATCATCCATGGCGGGCGCGCTAAACGAAATGCAAGAGGTGTCTTGTCAGCGCGACGTTTGCAACTAAATGAACGTCGCTTGTCACTCACCCGCTTGTCATGTGCCGCACTATTGCGAACGACAAATAGAACTAATTGATTAATTAACGCAATCGCCGAAAACTGACTCCCAGTGTCAACCGCCGCGCTGCAGAGCAACGAATACAAACGTTGGCGTCGGTGTCGGCGTTCACGTTCGGCTATGTTTAATAATTATTATCTAATTATTTGTAATTGCACAATGTACTGGCCAGTCGAGCGAGACGAACAGGCCACCGTGGACGGAAAGCGACTGCTGTATTGGGGCCGTCGACTGCCCCAAGCGGCGCATTCGGAAGCGACTAGACACAAGCTCGCTGTCTCCGAATGTGCTGCATTCTTTGTTCGACTGTTCATTAAAAATTCTCTCAGTAACTCGGCAGTGGCTCTTTATTGCGGCTGTCATCATAAAAATTGCCTTTCGAACGGCTTCTAGGGGAGGCGGACGCATTAGAGTTGCGGATACCAGTTTGCGCTGTGCGCCTCTGCCGCATACTACTAACTTCTCTCTAACGAAGCGACGGCTTATCGCATTGTAAACAAACAATTTGGTGAAGAGCGGACCCGCTCTGTGTTCTCTCAGTACGACTCGTTGCGCTCCGAGTGCAGTGCTGCGGTTGTTGCGATCATTCGCTCCGTGTTGAAGTCGTTGCTCTCTGCGTCTGTTAAATGCATTTTACTTGTTGCTCGATTTGAAAGGTTTTCTTCGTTCGTTTTGTGCCAATTTCTACACGGACACTTAGACGATTTGTGTGATGAATTAAAGTCAAATAGAAAGCATTGCTGACAGCACGACGGAAATTTGATTTTTGATTTGATTTTGATTTGATTTGTTTGGATTCAAAGGCAAAAGAGTGAATAAAAGAAATTATTACAATAAAATAAGAGTAAGAAAGAGAAAAATAAATATGTCTTCGTGGAAAGAAATCATTTCGTGTGGAGCTTGGGACTTGCTCGCGCACAGAAGCGTTGCCAGATTGAAATTATTTGTTAGGGAAAACAAACTGATTCAACGATTTCAATTGATTTGGCAGAAATTCTCTTACATTAAATTATTAATATTCTGTTCTAAAAATGAAATTAAATTTAATGTGTAGTTATTTGTGTTTCAGAATGAAAGATCACAATTTTTTCGGTGCGTAGAAAATGTATATTTATTGATGAATCCATTGTTGCCTAAGTCTCATTGAATTTGCTCTATTAACACTAATTGCACATTATCCCATTATGGCCCTGTGTGAGTATATAACATATACTGGATTCCAGATTGTATCAACTTCCAACTAAATAATGTATTTTTTGCAATCCTCGCTCATTTCAGTCACTAATATAGCGTCTCGCTGGTGTACAGACTGTCCCACACTTTGAGTTTCCCACTCTCTGGCAAGTCCTTAACTTCGACCTTGTCGCTTATATTCAGGCACTTTATGGGCAACTGATCACTGGAGCCCCAGTCCAGCGGCTGCCACGTGGCCGGCTCGATGGCGGAGCAATTCGGATTCGACGTAGCGGCAAATGCGGTCCACATGCCGATCATGCGCTCAATGGTTTTATACTCGACGGTGTCCGGAGCGAGCTTCTGTGCAAAGGCCGAATAAAACAAATACGAAAGGTCGTCGGCGTGCGACACGCCGCGCACTGACTTACCACACCGCAGCCTGCGGTAGTGATTGCAGTGCGGCGAGTCCAAATCGAAGCGGTAGAGGTACGTGGGCGCCATGGGCGCATAGGCGCTGCGCGCCAACACAACGCGATGTATGCCGTGCCAGAAGTACTTGTATGAGGCCCACTAAAAAAAATGACCAAAAAATCAGCAAGTTGTCAAGTTGAAGTAGCCGCTTGGCAAACGCACATCTAAATAGGACATAAACGTCTCTTGTAGGCTGTCAGACTGGACAGCGCCAAAGTGGGCCGCCTTCAACCGCAAACCCATTGCTTTGATCTCGTCAGCTCCGCGCTGCGCCTTCACCTCTGGCGGCAGAAGTGCTGTGCAATCTGCCACCTCGTCCCTCAGATATTTGGCCCGAGAAGTACGGGAATAGCAAAACAGACCTTCTAGCGAGGTGCCGCCTAGTATCAGCGGTATCTGGTTGCTCCACGTTGTGGCCAGCAGCTCGGTGAACGGTTTGCGCAGCAGCGCGTCCTCGCTGTCGTAGGGCTCCACAACGGGCACGAAGAGGAAGAGCAGCCGTTCGGTGTGCTCGTCCTCGGTGTGCAGGCGATTGTCGGTGCCCACAATCTGCCTGCCGTCAAGCTGCGTGAGAAAGCGAAAGATTGCCTTGTCGTTGTTGCTGCCGTCGTAGCCGAGCTTCAGCGCCAGCCGATAGGCCCAGTCGCGCGGCGGCACGTGCGCCCACGAACACAGCGCCGTGCCCGACTGCAGGATGGCCTTGTGGAAGAGGCCCTTCGACTTGTCGGTGAGCATCAGCAGGTGCGTGGAGGCGGCGCCGGCGCTCTCGCCGAACAGCGTCACGTTGTGCGGATCGCCATTGAAGTTGGCTATATTGGCCTGCACCCAGCGCAGCGCCAGCAGCTGGTCCTTGAGGCCCGCATTGCCGGGCACCTGCAGATCGGGGTCGTTCAGACTGAGAAAGCCTGCAATGGGCCGTTTCAGTGGCAGAATTGAGTCAAGGCAAATCAGAAAGTACCTAAAGCGCCCACCCGATAGTTGAGCGTCACCAGCACAATGTCCTTCTTCATGAAGTAGTCGGGCGCGTAGACGTCGCGCGAAGCCTCGCCCACCTGAAAGCCGCCACCGTATATCCACACCATGACCGGCAGTGGTTTGGCGCTCTGCAACTATAATGAAAGTAGTAAAATATAGTAGTAAAAATAGTAGTAGTAAAAATAGTAGTAGCAAAAATAATAATAGTAAAATAGAAGTAGTAAAAGTAGTAGTAGTAAAGTAGTAATAGTAAAAATAGTAGTAGTAAAAATAGTAGTAGTAAAAATAGTAGTAGTAAAAATGGTAGTAGTAAAAATAGTAGTAGTAAAAATAGTAGTAGCGTACCGTTTTAGCGTAAACATTGAGATACAGACAATCCTCGGAGCCGGCTTTTATGTGCAGCACAAAGTGCTCCTGTAGCGGCATCGACGCAACTCTGGTGCAGTCACGTATGCCCGTCCATGGCTCGGGAGGCTGTGGCGCGCGGAAACGCAGCTCGCCCAGCGGCGGCTTCGCGTACGGAATGCCCTCGAAGGCGTAGTAGAAGTCATCGTAGACAGTTTTGCGCTTCAGGCCCTTCACATGGCCGCAGCTGGTGGGCAGCACAACGGTTTCGCTTGTTGCATGTCGATATTGCTGAAACTGATAGGCGGCGAATCTGTGGAGTGAGCAGGCGGAGACAAAATAATTACCGACGTGGTTCAATGCGGCAAAAACAAAACAAGTTCACTATTTGTGCTAATCGCAGTTTTGTGGTATCGCTTTGATTATTTCGCTCAAGCAAAAAGAGAGAAATGTACAAAAAACAATAATAATAACAAAACAAAAACAAATTACATAAAATGCAATGCTTGATTTTGTTATCAAGCGCGCTGATAATAAACCATTTCAGCTGCTGATAAAGTCAAACTGTGGTCATAACGTGTAATAATTTCGAAATGCTTTCAAATGTGTGATCCACTCGCTAATCGCGCAGCAATTACGCTCTGTGAGCTCAGACTGTGTAAAGCGATGCGGTAACGTTGTATTTGTTGTTTAGTTTGGACAACATTCGGGAAGCAGGTGACAACATTTTCGCAAACATGACACTTTGTGATGCCAATGCAAAGGTTTGTTTGACTTTCCGCTCATTATCTGCACTCTAACTGCACTTTAGGTCCAGACATGTTTTTCTTAATTTGATTTGAACTTTAATTGAATTAAATATTTTAACAATTCATGAACAATTCATTCAGGAAAAAGTAGAAAATCAAAGTATAAATACAAACAGAGATAAACGCATTTGTCAAGTGCAATGCAAACCAATCACTTATTCCAACTTTGTTGTTTATTCATGAAGTTGAATATTAATAGAACGAAAACTAGCCGTCGAAACAGGTTATGCTGCTTTAGAAAAGTTATATATTATTAATTGCTGTGCTGTGTAATATTGTTTAATTTTTATTGGAGGTCAAATGGTGATGGGTTGATGGGCTCAAACTTCGACTCGTGTAATGGCAAACATTTAAATAGAAAGCATTTTAGTCGCAATGAACCATCACGTAGTACTCGAGAATTGGTCACAGCATTGGAAGGAAAACATTATAGATTCTTTTCAGCCACTAAACAAAATTCGCCTTCATTGTGACGTCCCAACAATCGTTGTCGAATGCCACAAATTTGCATTTATTCCATGCGGTTTGGTAAAATTGGGTCAGAAAATGCCAATCAAAATGTAAAAATTATTTCAAAAATTTGTTGTTATGTCTCACAAAATATGAAACTTATTTTCACATTTTTATGCATTTTTCTAAATTTGCTTTGTTCGTACATATTTTTGTTTGTATTAAATATTTTACAATTATTCTATACTCATTTTTCTAAATTTTTCTAAATTTGCTTTGTTCATACATATTTTTGTTTGTATTAAATATTTTTCAATTATTCTATACTCAATCCAAATAAATTCAATAAATATGGCAGCAAAAATTCACTGAGGCAATTTCAAATATATTCAAATTCAATACTAATATCTTACTCAGCACCCAGCTTCAGTAGGTCCAACAGGCCCAAATGCACTTCCACTTCCTCCATTTTACTGACAATTTAAAATATTTTAAATATCTTCACAATACAGAAATAATCACAATGTTAAATTAAATTTTTTATATTGAATTTTCTTTTCAATAAAAACAGCGCACCCATTCAGCGCTGTGTTTCGCGTTGTTCTCGATCCGAAAGGTTTTTAATCTTTTGATGGCTGCAATGAGACTGAAAGTACTGTCGTTTCGAGTGATAGTAGGGCGGTGTGAGTTTGCCGTTTTCCTTCAATTAAATGAAAACGACTATCAGCTGCGCTGCCGTTGGGGTCTTTGGCTGGGGCCACATACGCTCAGATATTGTTCAATGCTCGGAAAGCTGCAGATATGAACTCTTGCGAGTACAACGAAACGAAAGTAAACATGCCATAATTATTGTTATTATTTCAGCTTGTTGTTGTTGGTTTCATTTTTGCAATATTATTGACAATTTACGGCGTGCTGGTGATTATTAAAGTGCCGACTATAGCGACAGCTATCAACTGCTGGAATGGATGGAATTTGTATTGCTTTGTGAGGGGACAGGCGGACGAATAATTTTGCATGATCATTAGTTGTGCAGTTAAAACAAAAAAAATTGATTAAATTGTAATTGTAATCTCTCAACATGCGCAGACAGTGGTCTGGGTGTGGAATATTATTATTGTTGTTTTTGTCTTGTGGCCGCCGCGTCTAAGTGTTCAAGGCGTTGAAAATCAGGTCAGTAGGTTGTGCGTTCAATCTGCATCAGTCTGACTCGCTAAACACAGTCAATGGCAAAGCCTTGAGAATGGTATATGTGTGTGTGTGTGTGTGCAGTCCTTGCCGCTACTTATATGCACAAAAATTAGGAAAAATTCGCTTCAAAATTCTTGCAGTAAAAGAAAACTGAACTACGCGCCAAGTGCACATTTCGACTTTATGAATGCAAAGATTTGGCAGCGGCGCAAAATGTTGAAGTCGACCGCCCGCCGAGTGTTTTAGTGGCAGCCGCATCAGACGTTAAAAGAAGCAACAAACACACACACACACACACACTTAGTGGCGGCAGCGATCGCATTGGCAGTTGGAAAATGGAAAATTGCGGTTGCAGCAATCATGGAGAAAATGGGGAGTTTCCGCAGCAGCGAAAATTGCTGGGCGCTGCCGTTGTGTTCGGCAGTAAAAGCAATGAGACAGCATCGAACTGAGAAGTTGGCCGCAACTACACGAACATATACATACACTAATATATATCAGTGTGTGTGTGTGTCCATGCAGTATGAGTTATATGTACGCGGCTTTTTGTGCCAAAGAACTTTGCGGTGTCCATGTCAAATGCATCAGTGAGCAGTAACGCAAACGATTTATAACACCTCACACACACACATATATAGTACACGAGTGCAAGTATAGCACATAACACATGCATTCGAGCGTTTGTATAGATGTGTGTGTGTGTGTGGCACTTGCAGTCAGGCGCACGTTGCACGTTGCACGTACGAGCGCAGCCAAGCAGCAGCGCCAATGCGTGCCAGTTCGCATGGGGTCCGTGTGGCTGTTTTGTGTGTCTTTATGTGTCTTTATGTGGAAGTGAAACTGTTAATTCAAGCGTACAATTTGGCAAATTTCAAAAATTGAGCTTTGTATCCGTTTTTCGTTCAAAGCAGCTTTTTGTATGAAGTTTTTTTTGGTGATTCGATGATTTTGCTGCAAACTCGTGTATATTCAATTACCACAGGACTTAAATACCACAACAACAATTTACAGTTGTCCTGTTTTTTGTAGTTATACATAGTTGTGTTTGTTTTTGGATGCTGAATTAACGTTCATGCGAAATCTTTGGCATTGAATTGGTTTAGTTTTTATTGAAATGAAATTGTTTTGTAGGTTGACCAAGTTGTAGCTTAAGCTGCATTGCCAAATACAATTTATCCAAATAAAATATACAAGCTGGAGCAGCAGTTTCATAGCGACGCCAAATGACTGTTTTATATTTTTTTGTGTCACTATTTGGTCAGCATTGCAAAAACTACCTTTATTTGATGGCTTTTAAAGTTGAACACATGAACAATTGACTATTTTTCCAAAAAATTGCTCACTAAGCTTCGACAGCTACTTTGACTTCTAGCATCTTTTTGCTTTGTGTTTATACAAACTTTATTCTGGCATACTAGAATCTTACTTACCGTTACCGGGTTACGACCGGCCCCAAAAGTTATTTTATTTTATTTTGTTTTATTTTGTTTTATTTTCTTGTATTATATTTTATTTTATTATATTTCATTTTATTTTATTTTATTTTATTTTATTTTATTTTATTTTATTTTATTTCATTTTATTTTATTTTATTTTATTTTATTTTATTTTATTTTATTTTATTTTATTTTATTTTATTTTATTTTATTAAATTTTAGTTTATAATAATATTTGTACAATAGTTAATATTATAAAAATAACTACGTAGCAGCACTAATTCAGATCAGATCATCCATAATTGTTTGTTTTTAAAAATTAAAAAAATTTTGTGAAAATATTCGATAAAAGAAATAATCAATAGCAGTCGTACAAATCTGTTAAAAACAAAAAATGTCTTCTTGACGAATTTGAAATAATTTACTCAATTTAATTGTGAAGATGACCAATCAGGCCGTGTTTGATCTTCTCTGATATTCTTCTGTTGCTTGAATAGGTGAGGTTAGGATGGCCCCTTGTGATACTATTTGCTTAGTTAACAATTTCTTTACAAAAAATCGCACAGATAACGCAAATTGTTGATCTCAGTTCTGAGAGTGATTTCGTTGTTGTATTTCGAAAGTACATTCCGTGTAAAATTAATAGCAATGTTATCAGTAATAGAATAAATTTAGAAATAGGGACCAAGGGCAAAAGTTGCCATATATAAGTAATTAGTTAGACTGATAACTTGTACACATATATGTGTATATATACATATTACAGTTATTTTTATACCAGGAAACTTGCAGCTGCTTAAATGATACTTGAACTCATATTCATTGCTCATTCTATTAAAGTTCTTTTGCACTTGAAATGCAATTTTTCTCTAAAAGCTTTGATACTGGATTAAAATAAAAAATAAATAAAAATTCAGCTAACGGAAATTAAGTATTTTAAATTTTTTTTTATATATGTGGTACCATACAGCACCATCAATTTGAACACATTGCACGTAACAGAGCGCTGCCTGTGAAAATTTGTTAATATCCACACCCACATACACACACACACTCCCACTCGCACACACACATACGCTGGGACGCACACATGCGTCCTTTATGTGCCAAATCACAATTCTCATTTCCATTTGCATTATTGAAAAATCCTATTCGCAAATTTACTTATGCGGATTTTGTCGATGTTACCGATTTTTCGCCGTGCCGCCCCGCCCCGGCCGCCCATTTCGATTGTTGCCCGCGAACTCCCACGTGACGCGGTCGCTGCCATGCGCCATGTGCAGTAGCTACGTGTAATTTCCGCTGCAATTCACAATTTCACAAATTCGCACAAATATTACAAAAGTTTGCAATTTAATTTTGCCGGCAATAAAATGTGTATAGCGTTTTGTTGCCTCTCGATTGATTTGAATTTTATTGTATTAACAACAGTTGGACTGAACTGGAAGTTTGCCGAATGTGCAAAGCCAGCGTTGCTGATTGGTTTGCTATTGCCGCACAATGCGACTTGGATTTTGCCATTTTTAATGGTAATGGCGGATTGAAGGCGCTTTCATCGGCATCAATAAAAGCTGTAACGGTTGCCAACAATACATAGTTAGTGCTAACCGGTATGAGCTTTGTATTATACTTTGCGTCATACGTTTGTTGAAAAGCAAGCTGTTATTTTGCTTATGAAAAGTGGTTAGCGTTAACTGGAATATATTCAAATGTTTTATAACAAAAATGCAAAATATGCAATTTTAGTATGTTTGTAAGTGTTTTTTGCTGTCTATAGAAAAATATTTAGACGGTGTATGACATAAATCATAAGAAAATTAAGTTTTATTCTTTGCAAATGCTATAACTATCAACTAATTAACTGGTTAGGGCTAACCGAAGTTGGTTGTAGTGACTTATTAACTTCAAAATCGGCGGCAATTAGTTTTAGTAGTGTTTTTATGCGAATTTGTCTCTGATAGTTTATATGATTAGTTTATGCTAAGTGGTTAGTGCTAACCGAAACTAATAAGATATGCAGATTTTTTATAAATTTGTTTGTGTATTATCCCATAACGTTAAACATTGCTAACTCTAACAAGTTTCTAATGGTTTATGGCAGATTTGAAATGGAATGTTTAATTTAATTTAATTTTTTATGATTTTATTTTTTACTTCTAAACTTATGAATTTCTCAAGTCTCTGGTTTCGAGTCTCTGCTTTTCATTGAAATGAAAATAAATTTCGAAAATTTAATTTCCTGCATGTTGGGTTCACAACACATAAACAAACAAAGAAATTGTAAGTGTTTTTCCCTTTCCCCATTTAATAATTTCAGCGTCGCTCCAAAATTGTGAACATTCAAATTTTATCGCGTCATCATTAAGAAAATATCCTAAGCATTTAATTACACTTGCTTACATTTTAATTTAAAGCAAATTTACTTGCGGCTCATAGCGCCAATCCCCGGCCCAGTGAGTGGCGAAATAAGCCGAAGCGACACAAGCAAACGCCGAAAAATTCGAGCGCCAAACGCAGAAGTGAAACGAGGTCCTCTTTGCCCGCCCATGGGCGCCCGCTAGTTATTGCTGCCGCTCTAAATTATAGGCTCGTAGTAGCGGAAATTCTTCAAAATGAAACGAAAGCCCAGCTACGGAACCAGCGTGGGCGCGGCGCCCACTCGCGACACGCCAACGCGCCCACTCCGCCGCGTGTCGCTGCGGGACGCCGGTCTGCTCCCCAAGGAGCTTATTAAATTATAATGAAGTGAATTGCGATGTGCGCGCGCGTTTTTTGCAAAGTCTCACCGCGTCGTCGACGGCACAAGACGCCGGTTGGGCGGACGAGCGGACGTCGGGTGCTCTGTCAGCTGGGTGCCGTCTAATCTGAGCGTAATCCTTAAATGCTTGAATCCTTGCTCTTGAAATTTGATGGTGTTCGGCTGTGTGTGTGTCGCGCATGGCTGCCATCTCGTTGGGCTCAAATTTGCTGCGTGCTGCATAAATTTGTGCACAAAGGGGGGACGGCCGCTATCTAAGATTGGCCGGGGCTCGGGGATCGTAAATTATATGTGCTTTATTTGTGTTTTATTTGGGCATTTTTTCGGCTGCTTTCTTCTCGGCTGCATGGCTGAAAATGTCAAAAGCAAGCAAAGGGGTTAATGGACGTTGTGATTAAATTAAATTGTTGTGATGCGTGGATAAAAATTTAAAACTGCTGTGATTTAAAGGACAGTTTCACAAATCGGTCTTGCTTTACGCTTTTCAATTATTTTTCTAATTAAAATGTGCGATTCATAATGAATGAGACATAAACAAAACTTGCATACATATGTTGGTTAATAATTCAAAAAAAGGATAAACGTTGCGAAATGTTTTCATATGGTGTCGACTACGTGACGAGTCAGCGAAGCAATTTGCAAGCAAAACAAAATCGGTTTAAATTGACTGCCGTGCACTTCACCAGCGCCTCGAATGAATGTTAATAGCCAATACTTTGGGTGTGTGAGTGGGCTAGTGAATCCTTTTTGCTGTGTCCGGCATAGCTTCTTTTCTTCCTGTTACTGCCGCTGCACACATAAAATTGATAGAATTTCTTTTCAAGGTTTTCCTTTTCTTTGCATTTTTTGCACTCCACTTCTGATGGACTCTGAAAGCATTTACGAAGCAGAAAATAAATAAAAGAGAACCGCAAGTAAAAATGCAAAATTCCATTACGCTTCGCATTATGGCATTTACCTACTTTTAATTGTGTTGGCATGAAGACGTATGGGCAAATATTTTCCGCTGCCATATAAATCACGAACCCGTGCGGGTCACTAACGTACGTACGGCATCGACCACAAAAACAACAACAACACAACACCAACGAGAAAAGGTACTCAAAGCGGATCAAATGAAATATTTGTGCAAAAATGCTGAAATGTAAGCAACTCCCACCTGCACTCACACACACGCACTGAGGCATAAATATTTTAAAGGATGCGCGCGTGTGTGTGTATGTGTGTGTGTGCGGGTAGTGCCTTGGCAATTACGCACTTACGCAGCTAAACATATAATTTTGTGTAAAATTTTAGCAGCTTATTTTGCTTGTATTTATTTACAGCGCATCGTTTAGGGCGGCCAAAGGACCCTTCGTTCGCTTGTTTGGGTTGTGCCCGGCTCCGAGCGGCAACTTGCATGTAATTAACTGCCAATTCAGCGGGGACGTATGAGTAACATTAAGAAAACGGCGTTGACGTCGGCGCCGCCCCTTCGATTGAGCTTAATTAGCTGGTAATGGCCGAGAAACGCTCCAGTTTTCGGCGACAATAAGTTGAAAGTTGCAGCCAGGAGGTCATGGGCGCCCAACAGTATCCTTTGGTGCTATTCAACTTTTTAATGTCCGCCCCAGCCGAGCAACAAAGAACATTTTAAATAACTGCCGCTGTTGCTTGCGCTGCTGGCCGGCTACTTAGCAGCTCGTGCGGGCTTGGCGCAGCTGCGGTCCGGCGCACTCGCGCTCCCGCAATAAGGGATTTTAATTAAATTGGGTTCTTGCAACAAGCAACAACAACAACAGCAACGGCAGCCACATCACTGGGCAGCAATAATAACAGCAATAACCGAACGGTGGGCGGCCACGAGCGCGGCGCGAGCCGCGTATTGCTGCATACCGAATGCATGTAAATTGGCGTATTGACGAAAGTGCCGCCGCACCGCCATTAGACGATGAGGTGCGCACAATTTTCGGGCAGTCGACGCCCTTTCAGCGGCGATTATAGCGAACGAGCTGAGCGGCCGGCCGACCATTCGATGCCACTTGCAGCCTCGACTTTGAAGTGTACTAACTTGGCTTTTTAATTAAGTCTTGACGGCATACGGTCGACTGGGTGGGAGTCGATGGCGACGCTTAAAAATAACTTTCGGCTCGCCGAATTACACTTGAAAGGTAAATTAAGTGGGTCCATGCTCGCAAGTAGCGATTTGCCGCACTTGCCACTTCGTTTCATGGGCTCGAGGCACCCCACGAGCTGCTCAACATCACATCCTGCACTCGAGTGTGCACGAGTTGGTCGAAAAGTACGTGTGGCTGTGTGGGTGTGTGTTGGTGTGTTGTCGTTGTTCGGTGTTCTTGGAAATTCATTAGGATTTCTTGTTTGGCTGCAACAAATTTAATTTTTGCAATAGCAGTTTTATTGCTGCTTGACTTGAGATCCACCTTTGACCGCTGGCTTTGTGCTTGTAATATTTTTATGACTTTTCCGACTGTGCATTGAAGTGTTGGCAACAAGAAAATTAATTTTTGGGCCTGTTTGAGGTATTGTTCAATTTTTTATTTATATTTATATATTTTATATAAAATACTTCAAGGTAATTTTTGGCTTGCGAGATGCTTAAATTGAATGAAATTGTAAGTCAGTAAAAGAAGAATGTGCAGAGATACGGACTAAAGAAATATAAATTGAATACATTTCTATTTGCAGTCCTATTTAATACAAATACAGAGAACAAGGCATGGATGTAGGTAGCCCAGCTCAGAAAAGTCTCTGCCATTTAGTATTTTCTGTAACTGGTTCAGTAGGCGTTAGCGAAAAAATTCAAATTTTAAACAAAGTTTTTGGCTGAACTTGACGCGCATTGACTGCCTCTTAAAGTATCTGCTATTTGTTCTATGAAAGCCTTTGGCAGAGAAAGTGGAATAAAATTATTGTGCAACTTCATTGCAATTTAAGGATTTAAATTTTCATCCCCTCGTTTGTATCTCTTAAAAATCTTGCTCCGCCTGCTTTTGAAGCCCACAAACAAGCACTTAAGACCAAAAAGACTGCTTTCTAATCAATATTCATGCTCAAAGTACAGAGCCGCTGTCGGGTTTGCTTTGCTGCTTCCATTCGCCAGGAGCATCAACACTTTATGTCCTACAAAGTATTCCGACGCTGAATTGCATTTAGTATTCGCTTTTATTAAATATTCAAAAGCAGACGCGCGTCAACATTAAAGCTCCTCAAAGTCAAATCGTCTGCTGGCTGGTGAGCACTTTTCGCACTTCCAATCCGTCCAGCATGTGGCCACAACAACAGAGTCGGCAGCAGCAAGCGGCAGCAGTTGTTTTGATTCACGGCTGAAAGACAATCAGAGCGCAACCTAGTTGAGCGTCGACGGATGTGCTGTCCTGCGCTGCTGCAGTTATTGTTGTCGTTGTTGTTGTTGCAGCATCTTCTGCACGCTTTCGTGCTTGTTTTCCGTGGCTCTTTCGGCAGTTGGCATTGCCTGGTCTGAGATTAGTGTTTCCAGTTGTTGCTGTATTCATTATGTTGCAAATTGAAATGTAGATTTGTGCGCGAGAATTTCGGTTGCATTAGTGTAATTCTTTATTTTGTTTTTAGTGTAATTCATGTTTCTCCGACGATCTGTTAGAACCGGAAAACAATGTCACGGCGAACAGAACGCAGAACTGCGAAAGCTGTGCAAGTCAAGGCGAGTGCGTACAATTGTTTGTGTAATGTAATATGTATGCAGGACAACTCTGGCTGGCGCAGAGCCATTTGAAATGCAGATTTTAGCGGCAAACGGAAGTCTTGCGTTCGCTTCTTCGCAAATACACAAGTATTTGCTGCAATGTAAACTGGAGTCTGCCAATGTAAAGCAATCTGTTTGGCTTTTGCCGAATTTACCGTTTTAATTTATAGTCGCCAATGGCCAACTAAAAGGTTGCTGTGTGCTGTTGAGTTGGGGTCGTCGACAGTGCAGAATAAGTTTACCCTTTCAAATGGATAGCAAATTAAAAATTGCAAATATAGAAAATATAATTTAAAATAAATTCTAAACAATTTTTGATTTTTTGTTTGTAGTTTTCGTTGTTCAATTGTGAATAAGTCAGTTGCAGCCAGTGCAGCGATTTCTTTTAAGATTTAAAATTTTTGTTTTTAGAATATAGAAGAATTTAAAAAAATTAAAAATATAGAAAATATAACTAAAAGGTTGCTGCGTGATGTTGAGTTGGGGTCGTCGACAGTGCAGAATAAGTTTACCCTTTCAAATGGATAGCAAATTAAAAATTGCAAATATAGAAAATATAATTTAAAATAAATTCTAAACAATTTTTGATTTTTTGTTTGTAGTTTTCGTTGTTCAATTGTGAATAAGTCAGTTGCAGCCAGTGCAGCGATTTCTTTTAAGATTTAAAATTTTTGTTTTTAGAATATAGAAGAATTTAAAAAAATTAAAAATATAGAAAATATAACTAAAAGGTTGCTGCGTGATGTTGAGTTGGGGTCGTCGACAGTGCAGAATAAGTTTACCCTTTCAAATGGATAGCAAATTAAAAATTGCAAATATAGAAAATATAATTTAAAATAAATTCTAAACAATTTTTGATTTTTTGTTTGTAGTTTTCGTTGTTCAATTGTGAATAAGTCAGTTGCAGCCAGTGCAGCGATTTCTTTTAAGATTTAAAATTTTTGATTTTAGAATATAGAAGAATTTAAAAAAATTAAAAATATAGAAAATATAACTAAAAGGTTGCTGCGTGATGTTGAGTTGGGGTCGTCGACAGTGCAGAATAAGTTTACCCTTTCAAATGGATAGCAAATTAAAAATTGCAAATATAGAAAATATAATTTAAAATAAATTCTAAACAATTTTTGATTTTTTGTTTGTAGTTTTCGTTGTTCAATTGTGAATAAGTCAGTTGCAGCCAGTGCAGCGATTTCTTTTAAGATTTAAAATTTTTGTTTTTAGAATATAGAAGAATTTTAAAAAATTAAAAATATAGAAAATATAACTAAAAGGTTGCTGCGTGATGTTGAGTTGGGGGCGTCGACAGTGCAGTATAAGTTTACCCTTTCAAATGGATAGCAAATTTAAAATTGAAAATATAGGAAATAATGAAAATATAATTTAAAATAAATATTAAACAAGTTTTGATTTTTTGTTTGTAGTTTTCGTTGTTCAATTGTGAATAAGTCAGTTGCAGCCAATACAGTAATTTATTTTAAGATGAAAAATTTTTGTTTTTAGCATATAGAGGAATTTTTAAAAAATTGAAAATATAGAAAAAATAATTTAAAATGAATATTAAACAATTTTCGATTTTTTGTTTGTAGTTTTTGTTGTTCAGTTGTGAATAAGTCAGTTGCAGCCAATACAGCAATTTGTTTTAAGATTTAAAATGTTTGTTTTTAGAATGTACAGGACACACATAGCAAATTTAAAATTGAAAATATAGAAAATATAATTTAAAATAAATTCTAAACAATTTTTGATTTTTTGTTTGTAGTTTTCGTTGTTCAATTGTGAATAAGTCAGTTGCAGCCAGTGCAGCGATTTCTTTTAAGATTTAAAATTTTTGTTTTTAGAATATAGAAGAATTTTTAAAAATTAAAAATATAGAAAATATAACTAAAAGGTTGCTGCGTACTGTTGAGTTGGGGGCGTCGACAGTGCAGTATAAGTTTACCCTTTGAAATGGATAGCAAATTAAAAATTGAAAATATAGAAAATAATGAAAATATAATTTCAAATAAATATTTAACAATGTTCGATTTTTTGTTTATAGTTTTCGTTGTTCAATTGTGAATAAGTCAGTTGCAGCCAATACAGCAATTTGTTTTAAGATGAAAAATTTTTGTTTTTAGAATACAGAGGAATTTTAAAAAATTGAAAATATAGAAAATATAATTTAAAATAAATATTAAATAATTTTCGATTTTTTGTTTGTAGTTTTTGTTGTTCAGTTGTGAATATGTCAGTTGCAGTCAATACAGCAATTTGTTTTAAGATTTAAGTATTTAAAATGTTTGCTTTTAGAATATACAGGACACACTTATATTTTTCTTATTCTATTTTAAATTTAACAAAAACTTATTGAAATTTTTTAGATTTAAGTAAAAACCGTTGTGCTTCAATTGACTGGGCACACGGTCGTTCAGAAACACACGACAGCTTTTAGCATAGTTGTCGACATTGTTGCGCTTCATTGCCGCCTACCTCTTCCACTTTAATTTAAAAAAAATATATAAAATAAAATATAATATTTAAAAAGAATCTACCAAGAAAAGTAACAGACTAAAACAAACCAAAAAAGAGTTTTCAGACGCGCCGATATTTGCTTAGTTAAAGTGTACGAACGAGTTTGGCAACAAGTGGAGCACAACGTGTGGTGAAAAGAAACAGTGAAGAAGAAATGCCAGCAGCGTGTTTGAGAAGTTTTGTGAGGATTAGACAAAACAGACTGCAACAAAAAATTACAAAAATAATATCTATGTTTATCTCTCCTTCAGTGGGTTTGGCCAGCTTCGCTTAGTTTTCGTCGAGTTTAAAGCAAAATTAAGGCAGCTGCCACATGGGGAGTTTCGGTGTTGCCGCAGCGCTTTGTGCAAAAGTGCTGGTCAGCCAGTCCGCATTGTGTGGGACCAGTCGTGTTTGCCTCGCAATCAGCCCCGCCGCTGACAATGAGGGCGACGACTGTGTTGTGGTTGGTGTCGCTGTGACTGTTGCTGTTCTCTGGCATTGCTATCATTAATTTTCAAATGTCCCTGGTTGCAGTGTCACTCCACACTCCTTCTCTCCGTTCTGTTGTCCTTGTTGGAGCTCAAGCGAGGCAAATTCTAATTTTCATACGTTGCATATTTTCGTTTCGTTTCAATTTTCGGACAACATTTTCTTGTTTTGAATTTATTTTCTTTTTGTTTTCGTAGCGTGAGAGACATTCATTTGTACATGGCAGTATTCTGCGCGCTTAGTTGATTACAAATACAAATAAAATGGACAATGATTTCCGTCTGTGGTGCAGCCATCCGTTCGTTGGGCTATCGAGCGCACCGACAACGACACCGACACCGAGACCGGCGGACGTTCGTTCGGCTGGAGGGCGCGACTGCAGCTCGTGGCTGTGTAAAATCAATATTTAATTTTTACTTTTATTTATTTGGACATTCGAAGCGAACAGCAGCCAGTCACTTGCCAGTGTATTTGTTGTTGTTGCGTTGCTGTAAGAAGTTGGGCATCACTTCACAAGGCCACTTGTACATAATTTAGGCGCTGATTGGACAGTTGCGCGGCATCAAAGCGTCAACTGTCCGAAGAGGTCAGCGACAACACGCAGAACTCAAAGCGCACTGGGCCGACCATTGCCAGACAATTGGGGGCGCGGCAGTTTGTGAATTAATGGCGGCATAAAACTCAAAGAGCGTCAATTTGAAATTTGTTTGCGCAACGATTTACGGCTGTTTGACAATGAAATGCGGCGGAAAGCTGCACTTTCGGCGCCGAGGTGAGCGCCTCTGTTATTCAATTTGCATATAAATGCGATTTAGTGTGCCCTAGAAGACTGAAGATGGCCGCAGCGATTGCGTCGCACTTAATTGCACGCAAATAGCCGCAGTCTTAGCAGCACTTTGCACCTGGCCGGTGCCGATGCCGGCCGTGCGGCGCAAATCTCTGCGGAATATGTAAAATCACGAAGCCAATCAAGCCAAAGTCTATTTGCTTTGAAGCCAAGTAAAAAATAATATAAACGATTTCGATACTTTGAACAAGGTCAGTGAGCGTAAAAACGAAACGAAACAGCCCCAAACCGAAATAACAATAAATCCAGTCGACACGCAGCGGCCGAGGCGGCATAAAATGCACAACACTACAGAGCAGCGCCGACACACAGACACACAGCCACAGTTACGGCCGGACAGAAGCTGTGTGCAACGAGCCATCTTGCAAATCGCACTTTTCGGCTGCAAATACGAGACGCAAAGGCCAAAGCAACGCAGGTTAGTGGAGAGGAACGGGGGCCGATGCGAGCACACAGTAAACAAACAAGAAATACGAGCACAAATGGCGCTCAGTCTGGATAAATTGACCTGGGGCGGGCCGTGAAAATGGGAGTGGATGGTCATGCGAATTCGTGCAGTGGCGCAGCGAAAGTCCTTCTTCCAGGCTAAGATGGATAGATGGATAATTTTATGAAACGCCTGCGCCGCTTGCTCTGGGCTTCGCATACAATCGACTGGGTACATGCTCTATTTCGGCGAATCAAACATATTGGTTTTTGAAATTTAGTTTGCTTCTAACTGCAATGAAATTTAATATTCTACGAATTTTCCTGCAGAACAATGCAACAATGCAAATAAAAAAAATTGTTTGAATATGTCGACCAAAGTTCAGAGACAACAAGTGACGCAAGTAAAAACCAGTGGCAGTGGCAGGTGAAAAACGCCCCACACAACACAAACAACTACATTGTCTTTATATATTCTGTTATATTTTATATGAGATGGCTATGTACAATGCGAGTGCGTGTTTGTTGCATTGCAAGGCACAACGGGCGTATGAGTAATTTGTATATAATATACATGTTACTCATACGTCAGGTTGTACACTGGAGTTGACATTTCCAAGTTGCATATGGCTTTTATTTGGTTTTAGTGTAGACCCAAGGAAGAGAGCAATGTGGGTTGTGATTTTGTGGCATTGTCAATAAAGTTGCATGCGCAATTTTGATGTAAATGTAAATTTAATGCACAACCAACGTAAGCACACAATGTCGCTTACAATATAATCACATAAGTTAAATACTTTCTGTTTCTCAACGCCAACAAAGACTTTCTTATCTATAAATAAGACTTTGTGTGCGAATCTAGTCATAGGCCGATGGTAACAAGATGATCGCACTGGCTGAGCGGCGTCACAAAACTTCCTTTGTGCTCAGTAAAATTGCAAAATATTAAAGTGAATTGTTGTTATTTAACAAAGATGTGCATCGAAAGCACGAGGTGTGCGTATAAAATTATTTAAATTTTTAATAATTTTTATTATTTTGAAATTAGTTTATTTTGCTAGTGTCAATTTAAAAACCCAATGACTTAATTACAGTTGACTATATATGAAATCAAATGTAGAAAACTCTTTACTAAACAATTGCCTCTGTTAAAAGAGATTTTTAATCCAAAATAGTACTGCAAATTTGAGTAATTTTATGATTTTACTTTAATTTATTAGAAGGTGCAATGAAGGTCCGACATGTAAACAAATTTGTATGGCTTAGAAATGCCTTAATGGAAATATGAGGAAATCTCTTTGCTTAGGTGATTTTTTCTGGCAATTTCGATTTGAAAGTGCATCTCAGTCTGATCAATTTCGTATTAAAAAAGTCGAGGAAATCATCTAAAATTCAAAGAAGATCAGCACATAAATAAATCTCATGAATGAAGTAGCCATCTATTTCCGGTTGATCTGAATAATTTTGATCTTATTCGCGTAGTCATCATGTTTTTACTTTATTTCTTAGAAGGTCCAAACAAGGTCCGATATGTAAACCAATCTTTATGGCTTAGAAATGTCTTATTGGAAATATGAGAGAATTTCTTGGCTTAGGTGATTTCTTTCTGGCAATTTCGATTTGAAAGTGCATCTCAGTCTGATCAATTTCGTATTAAAAAGTCGAGGAAATCATCTAAAATTCAAAGAAGATCAGCACATAAATAAATCTCATGAATGAAGTAGCCATCTATTTCCGGTTGATCTGAATAATTTTGATCTTATTCGCGTAGTCATCAGATCGTTAGAAACTATTTAAACAAACATTGTTAAAATCTTAAGTTTTCTAAAGAGTATTTTAATTTCCACATCATTCTTTAAACATAACGAAGAAATATACAATCGAGCAAGAAAAAGGGAAAATATTGCAATTGGGTGAAGAATTGATTTCTGACAACGTAGAAACGTAGAGCAAAATAAGTGCAAGTGCCGAATATTTTGCGCTGCCGACGCCTATTCAATCTATTAACTAATGCTGCGCTCTACTGTCGGTGTACCATTTGCAAGAAGATGAAATTTGAAAATTAGCGCTGCTTTTTGTGCACACCTCGTATGCGGCTGCATGCCGACGAGGCGAGTTATGAGCGCAACCCTCATGTGTCTTCATTTTCGCCATGACGACGCACTACACAACTAATTAGTGCGAGCTCTTATGCGCCTCCATGAAACATGGCGACGCGGCAGATACGGCCAAGGCACCGTCGGCAGCAGCTGAAGTGGCAACACCGACTGGCAGCGGCAGCGGCAACAACACAGCGCCTGCAAATGCCTGTGCTGACGTCGGCGTCGGTTGTGGCGCGCACTGCTGCCATAAACAAAATCTATGAGTAGCCTTTAAGATAGTGGCGGCAGCAACTGCACCGACCACAGCAGCGACAGCAGCAACAGTGGCGGCAACAACACATAAATACATGCAAACTGTGCGGCGGCCTTTTGTGGCGCTAATTTAAATTTATTGACGCCGCATACTTGGCGAACTAGGCGTCTGTCTGAGCGGCTGCTGCGACTGCTGCTGGTGTTGCTGCTGTCGCCTTTTGTGCGCGGCGCAAAAAATATTGCAACTGCCTGCACTGACAGCGTTCCGCAACAGCGAAACGCGTCCAGTCGTTGCGAATTGTGCTGTGGCGGCAAATGGCGCAGCAGCAAGTTGCACATAGCCGCCAAAGTGTGCGAAAGTTAAACGTTTTGGAAATAGTTGCACGCAGTGCATGCGTGGCGGCCCCTCAAGTGTGCCGCCAGTAGTGTTGGTGTTGGTGTCCCTGTGACATTAAGATATTTTTGGATGTGTGCCAGTGTTGTGTGCGCAGATTTTATCGCTTGGAAATTATGTTCTAAATTTCTGCTCTGGCGCTGGGCGCAATGATCGACTGCATGTCCTCAAAAATTTGCATGTGGTTTTCTGTTAGATGTTGTTGTTGTTATTGCAGCCCTTTGTTTGTACAATCTTTGTTCGTTTTCTGTCTATTGCTTCAACAGTTATAGCACAAAGTTTAAACTCTCAGCCATTCCGAAGGAATGTGGCTCTCGGCTGACTTGTGGCGTAAAGCATTTTAGGTGCCATAATGAAAAGGGAAAAGTTGGCGTTGGCTCCATGAAAGGATTTTTTTAATAAAACTTTAAGTTTGCAAAAATTTAATAACGTATAATAAATAATATATATATTTATACATAAATATATATAATAAATAAATAAAAATATATAAAAAAATTATAAATTTAATATTTAATAATTTAATTTATGTTTATATATAAATAATACATATATATAAATATATATAATAAATAATAATACATAATATATATTAATGTAATAATTAAAAATCTAATATTAAATAATTTAATTTATGTTTTATGCAAATTTTGTTTAATAAGAATTTACCATTTTCAGTACTCACCGTTTGTAGTTTGAGGGATTAAAAACTAGCGCTGCTAGTTTCCTAAAAGTATACCACCAATCAGAGACTGGAATTGACTCTTCACGTTTTAAGTCAGAAGATAAAAGTTGCAGAAGATGATCTACTTGGTTGACTGATTTTCTGTATTATTTGCTAATTAGTGGTAGTTGAATGCCAGTGAGAACAAAGGACTCTGACTCAGTTTGAAAGATAAGGAGGAACCAAAGAAGAACCAACTTTAGTATAAAAGATCTGAGGCCAGTTCTTCCTTTACTTCTGACTGCCATTATGCCGACTATTCCAAGAACTTTTGTACTACCACAGCTGACATTGATGGCCCAAATATGCTTCATATCTGAAGAAACTTCTTGTACCAGCCTAGAGATCCACCTTAGTACCCAATAGACAGCTGTACTCAAACTTTTTCCGCACAAATTCCTTTTAATGATTTCCATGTTTCAATGCGTTTCATCATTTCCTGAACGCCTGGTACCGGTCATTGTTTGAGAACCTCTGAACTGAACTTTTTGCCAAATTGACCAATTTTTAGTGCATTTTAAATAGTCATGAAAGGGTTAAAGCATTGTACCAAGTATCCCATTGATAGCATATTTTTAGGCGACACATTTCAGTTGGAAGCTATAAAAGCGCTTTTGTTATAATCATCGCCATTGTCAACGCACCTTCAATCGTGCACAAACAAAATAACACAAAAACACAAACGCACACACACACACACACACACATAAAAACAATCACACACATATGGTCAGTGCAATTGAAATCGTTGCCATCACTACACATTATATGTTTTTCGAAAAATTTTCCCACCAAAACACAACCATGAAAAAAAGACTTTTCCCAAAATCGTTTAGGCCCCTCGATCAAAGCGAAAATAACTTCGCCTGACACAAACAAATTCAACAATGCACATTGTTGTTGCTGGCAAAGTGTACTAATTGCTTTTACTTATCGAACCAATTTAATCCGCCAACATGAATCGCACTATTGTTGTTGTGCAACAAACAAAACTGTCGGCACCGACACTGACATGCAACACGCAAAGGGCTTAAAAACCGGATTTCCGGTGCAGTGGCTGCGGCGCAAATAGTGGCAACGCGCCGGACAGCGAGTCATGGCCGATCGGTCGGTCGGTTGGCTGGCGAACGGAAATTTGGCATTTTTGTCTTGTTAGCAAAACTTAAAATAAGTTTCAGCAATTTGAAAGCTGCTTGTTTGTGGTTTAAGAGGTTTTGTCGTCGCTGCCGAGGCAAAGCGAGCGAGATAAGGCGGCGCTGCGACGCAGCCAATGTCAATGCGCATAATGACGCTGGGGAGCGAGGGCTGGGCGAGCAGATGGCTGGCACCTTTAAAGCTGAAGTTTGACAGTTTGCACACGCCGCGGCTGGTGTGGCAGCATAGCTTTATCAGCTCGGATTTTCGGCAGGCGGAGCGCACAGCAAACGTGTTTGGGCGTAGGTGGCGTTTAGGGTACATTGGGAGTAGTTGGTGGGGCGGTTGGTATAAGAATTTTGCGATTTTTTTAGTTTTCATTTTGCTGGTAATGCGGCGCTCATTTTAAAATGCTTGACACTTTTCGATTGTCAGTGCAAATCTGCTGCACTTTTGGCAATCTTTTGGATACTGCGGGCTGAAGTGTGCGTGTGAGTTTGTGCTTCTTTGTTTTGATGACACTGAGCTGCATGGTTCAGCATTCTACTAGTGAAAAAGTTTTGTTCAGAGTTAGGTTAGACAAGGAAAGAAATACGCAATGGAGGCTGCAGTTCCATATGGAGGCCCAAATAGTCTGTTGTGATTTCTTACGAGTACTGGAGCCACTGCTCTGAACGTCTTTTTGGGTACAAACCAATAGGATCTCTTGATGAATTTGACCTCTTTCACGGGTTCAAGATTAAGAAAATCTGACTGGAGTTGGTGACGTCCATCCCCCAACGCCAATCGTCACTTTAAGCTTCTTTGATTTGTAGCTGAAGTTTTGCAAAATTTATGTTCGTTTGTGTCAACACAACAATCCGTAAATAAGTTGTAAAAGAACAAAAAGTCTACGACCCAAAAAAACTCACAGAAAGTCAAAACAACACTTCAATGTAATTAACTGCGATTAACTTAGCACCCGTTGAAATTATGTTTTGTACGAAAACAACACCGAAGCAGAGTGCAGTTGTTTTGCTTTAATTATTTGTAGTTATTGGTTAAACATTTGCATTTATAAGGAAAATGCTTTTAATTTCACAACTCCATAGTCGGTGGATTGTTCGATTTGTTGTTGTTGTTGTTTTTGAAGCCACTTATGCGCACTCGGCCATGCCAGATAAATAAATATGTAATTGAATTTTTAATAACATAATTTTAATGTAATTAGGTGAACTGCCGCTCGATTGCCCATTGCCTCTAAATGCTTGTATGTGCATTTGTGTGTGTGTGTGTGTGAGTGCGATTGTATTAACTGTTTGGCCATTGTTTTGCGCTGCTTTTTTGCAGCTATTTACCTTTGCGAAAATTTACCCATTACTTGTACATAATTGGCGATAATTTCATTTGAATTTGCATTGTACATACGATTTAATGATTCAATTTGAATGTGTTTTAATTTTTTACTAATATTGATATACTTTTTGTAGTTATTTACTTTTATAATTAAAGCGATTTTAATGTAATTACGCGCAACTATTTTAAGTGCATTGTTTCGTTGAATATATTTTTATTTTATGTTTTTTTTGGCCGTTTTATGTTGATGGCATTCCACTGTTTTTGCTAAAGCTTGGCAAAGTTTGGGATTGTCCTTCTTAGTTGTAAGCTTAAAACATATACAAACTCGATATAGCATAAGATGAAGAAATTTTCTTACAAACAAAACCATGTATGGTGTTCTCAAAAGTTACCCGTATAAAAGTTTTTGTATTCTTTTCAAAAAACTTCTGCAGTTGGGAGGTAAAGTATCTTAACCGCACTCTGTAGAACAAGGAAAATCCATTTGTGAATCCTTTTCCTGCAATCTTGGGAGACTCACCTCTCAGTCCACACAACGTTATGAGATGCTCATAGTTATATTATTTCATAGTTACTAAAATGGGTAAAAATTGGGTAAATAAATAAATTAGAATTTTTGTATTTCATTAGAATTGCAGCTTCCGTCTTTTTTTTAATAACTTTCGAAACAATGAAGTTAGAGTAATGAAATTTTGACACATGATCAAGGAGATTTTAGGTTTTAACATACTTTTTCAAGAAAATTCTGTAAAAATTTTCAAGGATATAAAGGATTAAAATTTTCAAGGACCTTTTTCATATCCTTCCTTCCTTTCCTCTTTCATTTGATATACATATCGCCATATTCTAACGAGGTTAAGTATTTTTTATATTTTTTTTACTATGTTTGGTCTCTAGTTTCACGCCCGTATCGATTTTTTCCGATGTGAAATATTTTTTTAATTTTTGTCGCACGGTGATATCAGTGACCACAACACGTTCTTACACAACTTTTTTCGAAGCTTCTAAGCTGAAGTGATTTCAATGAACATTTTTTGATTCATTCGATATCACAAAGCTTGAGAGTTCAGACAATAAGACATCACCAAAATGGTTATGTGACTTGTGATTCTCTGAAATTTTGCACCATATCAAAATTTCATTTCGAAAATTGTATCTCCTGGAGATTCATCTGCTTCCAGTCTATTTTCATCTGTTACTCAATATTACTCAGCAGAGCATTGTGTGGTTTCAAGGACACCTAACTCAGACAGCGCAGCATAGGTCTCTTCCTTTTTCTACGACAGCTCTACAGAATCATTAAATGAATTGCGCTTTGATTTGATTTTTGAAATTGGTCCTCCCAAACCGAAAGCAATGACTGGCACATCTACCCGATAACAATGTCCTTGGTGCCTTAAATTTTTCTCACAAAATCGAATGGATGTTCTTTAGTTGGCACATACACACAGAAACACACACACACAGTTTGTTCTGCTCCACTAAATACAGAACCAAGGCAAAAACAAAACGAATTGTTATCAATTTATTATTGACAGTAAAATTGAACGCACACGACGCGCCATTACGGTTGATCTTTAATTTTTAATAGCCACATTGTGCATCGGATATGTTGGTTGCTTTACCCGCTAACAACTTATAGTGTATTTTTAAAGGCTTACGACATTTGCCAACGACTGCCGGTGCGACGGGCACAACGCACTGCCGGTTGCTGCAGCCTGCAACATTTTTCGCGCTTGGCGTATTTTGCGTAAGTCAACGACATCATTTTTAATTTTACAGTTATTACATACATATTTTCGTGTGCGTGTGTGTGTGTGTGAGTGCGCTGCATTTAATTATGCGCAACCGAAAATGTTATTATTGCCACAATTTCCATGCACCTACGCGCATATTTAGCATTATTACGCACACACACACACATTTATGCTACGAATTTTAAATTTTAGTTTTTTTTTGTTTTGCACATGTTGGTTGTTGTTTCCTGCAGCATACATTTCAGCGGAACGGCATTAGTTGGCAGCGCGCGAATGCTGCCAGCGACGGCCGGCGCATAAAACGCTACGACTGTGATTTGCTATTATGGCTGTTGGTGTTGTTGTTGCTGCACTGCCACTATTAACGCACACGCTCTATTTACAATGCACATTTGTAGGCGAGTTGCGCTCGTCGGCGCCAGCGCCAACATATGCAAACCCATATTTACTCGAGTGCATCCCGTTTTGTCATTAAGTAATACAAAAAATATGCATAAAACCCCAACACACACACACACACACACGTGCGCGCACATTAATGCGCACTCTGGCGTGTTTTTTCCGCTGCAGCTGTTTAATTTGTAATATTCGGCACAAATGTTGAGCGCGCGAGCTGGCCGGGCCGCAGCAGGAAGCATAATATGGCATTTTTAATTGTAATAACTTAATTTACAAATACAAATTGCATGCACGCCCACCACGTGGTTTGGTAGTTGGCACCCGTATATGTGTAGATATGTATGTATATATATATATTAATGTTTGTGTGTGGGTGTAGTGCCATTTGTTGTTACTGTTCCGGCCTGTCGTTGTCTTCAATGATGCGTAAATTAGTTGATTTGCATTCATTGTTTTTGGGTCCACATTTATATGCGCGTATGTGTGTGTGTGAGAGTATTCGGTAGGTTATTCCTGTTAATATGGAAATACGAGTAATATACTATACATAAATTTTGTAGAGTTCATTTTATTTGATTTTCCATAAATACATATATTTGCCTTATTTTTTGGCAACAAATTCTGAATTGATATTAACCCTTTAGATCCCGAATTTTACCCTGTGTCTCGATATTACTTTTTGGTATCTAAATCATGAAAAACTTGCCTAAGAAGGGTGCACACGACATTTGAAGTCGTCACGCCTCTTTGTTAGAGTTCTAGAACTATTTAGTTTACTTTTGAACAATTTTAGCTTAAAACGGTTTAAATATATTTTGTATCAATATTTTTTAATTACAGAAAAACGATTTAATATTTATGGAAAAATACAAAATTATTACTTATTGATTTGATTTAACCATTATTAAAGAAACAGGGTTTTGATCAAACGCGCCCAATTCGTAGACTTCAATTAGAACACAAACTTTCCCTGATATCGCTGCAAATTATTGGAAATTATTTTGGGAATAACAGTAAAATTTTTGTAATTTGCTTTGAATTCACTTTTAAAAATATTAATTTGTTGGGGCCTACTTAAATTAAACCCATAAATCAATCATAGCTTTTGCTATAAGATGACAAATAGGCGAAGTTGCTCTCAGGCAACTTTGGGGTCGAAAGGGTTAAGGCAGGCGCTTTTTAGTTTTGTATGTAATAGAATAGATAGCAGGATATTCGCCCAGAAAGTGGCCTAAGACGGTCACTTTGCCCGCACGAATACTTCTACGCCTTTCAAGCGAAAGTCATGGCAATAAAAGGCAGAAAAGGCAGAAAATGCTAATCAGGCAGTCAGACAGTTATCAGTTATCAAGTCCTTTGTGGTTGTATTTACTACATCAAAGTTCGTCTCGGACTGCTGCCGTTTCCTTTGGCTTCGTAGCAACCAGCTCGTAGCTTCAATTATTTTTTTAGTTACCTAAGCAGAGGTAACACTGACCACCAGAAGGCCGACGAATGAAACTAGGGTCACAAAATGCAGAAATAAGTTTCTACTTCACTGTCAGCTCATTGTTGACTAACAAATTTTACACTCAGTTTAAAAGTTTACCATTTCTTGATATGAAACACAAGCGAATTCTTGCGCATATATTCAAAAATTGCAAATAAAATCAATAAAAGTAAATAAGCACATTGCATCGTAGTCAACTAGACTCTGTTCTCAATTGCGTCACATTGAGTCGGCATTGATTTTGAAATTTGCTCTAAATAAGAGTTAAACAAATAGTTGAAAAATAGATAATAATTTTGTGTGCAAACTTTGCATAAATTTGAATATAAATAGATTTTACAATGTAACAAAAACATAAAAATGACACATTACAATTTGAAAATACACAACCAATGCAGTGGAGTTCAGTGCTGCACATGTGATCATAAACTTTGTAGTAAACAATCAATGCTGTCATCTGGCCACATCGATATCAACAAATCTGCTTTGGCCAAAAATAAATGTTCAGCTTTTTACTTATGAATTGCATTCAGTTTTGATTTAGTTTTGAATTTCTATGAAAATAAAAGTTAAATGCAAAAAATCCTTTTATCATTTTTGATAACCCACACATTTAAACTAATTTTGTATTTTATGCAAATTGAAAATTCTCCCTAATTTTTGTCCACTGTTTGTGTGAAAGTGCAGCATCAATCGTATGCATCAATGTTATTAAAGCAAACAGCATAAACAAAAGAACAAACAGCAAAGGCAGCAAGATAAACACACACACACGGATGTGCTCGTAGCAACAATAACAATGACAACAGTGCTGACAATAACGATCGAGCGATGACACGGCAGCCAGGCAGCGAAGCATTGTGGCGCTGCGAGGCGGGCCGAGGCGGGCAATGAAATTTTCAGATAGCCCATTGAAATGTATCAGCAATATAAATTTTATACACGCACACACACACACTCACGCGCGCACCAGTGCTGCCATTGACAGCGTGTAAACACGTTTATGTTTGTTTGTTTGTTTGTGTTTGTATGTAAATTGCACAACAAATACATAGAGACATTTTGCGTCTGCGTAAGCAAACGTTTAATTAATATTTGCATAATTCAGACATATACATAGCGAACAATGTGGCTGTACATAGCTCATGCCGCACACCTACATACATATGTATGCATAGGTACATGCATACATATCTCTCTTCTCTGAGAGAGCAAGTGATTAGTCGTGTGGGAGCAGAGCTCCAGCTTTAAAAATCAAATTCAAAAAAACCAGTGCGTGGTAAACCAAAAGTGTGCATAAAAACCGCGAGTGAAGCAAGTGACAACAGGCCGAGCCCAGAACCTGGAGCACCAGCCAAGTCGGTAAGCTCAACTCAAATTCAACTTCAACACGAGCCCTGGGGCAAATTGATTTCGCGCAGCCAGAGCGTGAAGGTGGCAGCTGTCACCACATAAATCAGCTGTTCCGCGGGAGCACGGGAGAAAGCGCGCCAAGCGCCAGCGCAAAAGGGATCAGCATAAACCCAGCGCAAGAACCGTGGTGAATGAGCGACCACTTTTTACCTCAATGTGGTGAATGCACAACGGGGGAAGAGGCAGCAGATATAGCTAGCGGCCAGCGAACTAGGGCGCAATTAAAAATGAGCGCAATAAAGCAAGTCGCTGCGAATGTAACTGCGATAAGCGGGGTGCCAAAAGGTAGCACCGACGGCGTAGCCGCGTTCGCCAAAAGCTCGAGAACGCAACGATCACCCACGCGTGAATGCATGACCACACAACAAGACATCTGCCAAGCAACTAAAAGCGCAAGCGATAGCGCATGCACAATTCACCTCAGCGATGGAGAATTGGAAGCGGGTGTCTCTCCGTCGGTAGTGAGAGAGCTTTCGTGTGTTCTGCAAGAGAGCTTTTGGGGAGAAGGCGGAGTCTATTCTCAGAGAGCTAACGATGCTTTCGGACTGCTGGGGAAAAATATTCACGCTCTCATTAAGATGATGATTGGTCAAAGGTGGGTCAATAATCAGATGAGAAGCATAGCAGCAGCATTAGCAGCATCGTATAAGCAAGCGGCGGCGGACTATGCACCTGCTACGCCAATACCAGCGAGAGACGCAAAAGCAACACAAACGGAGAAGCTGATCGATAGTGCGCGTGAGAAACGAATGCGAAAAGAAATCGACATTTCACCAAAACCAAGACCAAGCAGCAAACGCAGCAGACTAAACTCGCCGCGAGTGCAAAGAGAGCAGGTCGAAGCTGGAGGTGATAGCGCCGAAGGCATGGTGGAAATTAGAGCGGTAGGCAGAATGGAAGAGCGCGAGGCAACAAATCGAGAGAATGAATGGGTCGTGGTGCGCAAAGCCAAACGCAGCTTGCCAGCGGCCGGAGACACTGCAAAAGCCATTGGTGGAGGCATTGTTCATGCAAAAAGCATGGCCGCCGTGCGGCCATTCAAAGCCAAACCGGATGCGCTTGTCATCTCGAGAAAAGGAAATGAGTCGTATGCGGATATGCTAAAGAAAATAAAATCAGAGCCGAACTTATCTGAGCTGGGGGAAAAGGTCGTAAGAATCCGAAAAACCCAAAAAGGTGAAATGTTGATAGAATTAAATTCTAAAGGCGAAGCGGTTCAGGCACGCTACTGCGAGGCGGTGCGTATGACATTGGGGGATGAAGCTAGCGTCAGGGCCCTGACTCACAACATATCTGTTGAATGCAGAGACCTAGATGAAGTGACGACTAAAAGCGATATTGTGGCAGCGATTCAGCAGCAAGTCGGCCTACCCGATGTGGATGAGTCGGCAATAAAAAACCTGAGAGCGGCATATGGGAACACGCAGATAGCAGTCATTAGTCTTCCTGTCAAAGCTGCTAATGCCTTGCTTGAAAAGGGGAAGATTAAGATCGGCTGGGTGGTGTGCAGATTGCGACAATTGAAACCGCAACCGATACGATGCTTCCGTTGCCTAGAATTTGGCCACGTTGCCAAGGACTGTGCAAACTGTGACCGATCTAATCTGTGCCGCAGATGCGGAAAAGAAGGCCACAAGTCCGGCGATTGCAGGAACGAACCGAGGTGCATAATATGCGAAAAAATGGGCGAAACCGAGCTAAAGCATATAGCAGGAAGTAGCAGGTGTTCAGCCTACCGAAAGGCAGTGTTAAATAGGCGCCAATGAGATTTATTCAAATAAACTTAAATCATTGCGAAGCGGCGCAGGACCTGCTGAAGCAATCGGTAATTGAAATGCGCGCTGATGTGGCTATTATTTCGGAGCCATATAAGATCTCGGCCAACGGCCTGTGGCTAGCAGACTGCTCAGCAAAAGCTGCAATATGGGCTTGCGGTAACCGCCCTCTCCAGGAGGTAAGCTCGCAGGGCGGCGGCTATGTGTGGTCCAAAATCGGTGGTATACATATATGTAGTTGCTATGCTCCGCCCAGCTGGACACACGACGAGTTCCAAACGCTGATGGACAATATAGTGAGTTCGGCAAGACAACGCCACCCGATAGTCATCGCCGGTGATTTTAACGCCTGGGCAACTGAATGGGGCAGCCGAAGAACTAACGCCCGAGGAGCAGCTCTGCTTGAATCCTTCGCCTTGCTCGATCTTGTACTGGTCAATCAAGGAAACACAAGCACCTTTCGCAAGGATCACAGGGAATCGATCATCGATCTTACATTCGTCAGCAGCGCCTTGGCTAGGTATACGACGTGGCAAGTGAGCGAGCAGTACACGCACAGTGACCATCAAGCGGTAGTATTTGAAATCAGCCGCGGCTCCACAAACAGCGCTGCATCCACAAGCCGAGGATGGAAGGCGAGCGCCCTTGACGCTGAACTATTTTGCATGGCATTTAATGAAAACGCAAGCAAAATACACGAGGTGAGAGCGGCAACCCAAGCGGCGGACATGCTTGTTAAATCTTTGGTTGTAGCGTGTGACGCAGCAATGCCAAGAGCGGCGAATGGCTCCAAACGCAAGCCGAAGTACTGGTGGAGCGACGTCATAAGCAACCTCAGAGAGCAGTGTCTCCGAGCAAGGAGGCAATACCAGAGGTGCAGGAATGACGCCGTGCGAGCTACACTGCATGAGGCGTACAAAGATAGGCGTAAGAAGCTGCGGGACGAGATTCGCTGCAGCAAGAAGAAGTCCTTTAAGCAGCTGTGGGGTGGGGCATACCGCGTAGTAATGGCAAAAACGTGCAACGCGCCGCAAGAAAAATGCCCACAGCTACTTAATACAATTGTTCGGACCCTGTTTCCTCATCGCAAAACAGTCAGCATCCCAGTGGCAGTAGGTCCTGCTGATAACATAGAGGAGGTGACAACGGATGAAGTCGTGGCCGCCTGCAACCGAATAGGAGACCGCAAGGCGCCAGGCCCAGACAACATCCCCAATAAGGCGCTGAAATTAGCCCTCTGCGACCAGCCAAGTGTCTTTGCGCACGTATTGCAGCTATGCTTGGAGCAAGGGGTGTTTCCAGATAGGTGGAAGCTGCAGAAACTGGTTCTGCTGCCAAAGCCGGGAAAACCGCCAGGTACGCCGCAAGCTTACCGCCCTATCTGTCTCTTGGACACGCTCGGCAAGCTGCTAGAGAGGATAATTCTTAACAGATTGGTGAAGTTCACTGAAGGAGAACGAGGGCTATCTCCAAATCAATTTGGTTTCCGAAGGAACCGGTCAACAATAGACGCGGTGAACTTGGCGGTGTCAGTTGCTGGTGACGCCATTGCTGGCAAAAGGTGGAAAGGCGGAACGAAGCAGTACTGCGCTATTGTGACGTTGGACGTCAGAAACGCCTTTAACAGCGCGTGCTGGGAGCATATGCTAAATGCGCTGAACGAGCTCAACGTCCCAGCGTACATCTTTAACATTGTAAAATGTTATTTCAGCGGCCGAATCCTATCATACGACAGCGAAGAAGGACCGAAGCGTTACGCAGTCACGGCGGGTGTTCCACAGGGCTCAGTTCTTGGACCGACGCTGTGGAATATAATGTACAATGGCATATTTAATCTTCCTCTACCAAGCGGGGTCCAAATCATTGGGTTCGCAGACGATGTTGCACTCACGGTAGTGGCCAAACATATTGCGCAGGTGGAGCAGAGAGGAAATGAGGCCATAAGGACCATCGAACAATGGCTTGGCAGCGTCGGGCTATCTCTGGCGCAGGAAAAAACTGAAGCGGTGCTCATCAGCAGCCGAAAAAAACCAGAAACGGCTTCGTTCTGCGTTGGCAGTTGCAGCATAGCGGCAAGCAGGAGCATTAGGTACCTCGGGGTCATTATAGACGACCGGCTTAGCTTCAAGCAGCACGCAGAGATCACCGCAAAGAAGGCTGCGAAAACAAACAGTGCCCTCTCGAGGATGCTGCCCAACATTGGTGGCCCGAGGAGTAGCCGACGAAAGCTGCTGGCAAGAGTGGTCAGCTCAATTTTGCTCTACGCAGCGCCGGTCTGGTCAGCGTCGTTGCAAACGAAAGCAAACTGCCGGCTATACGAAGGGGTGTATCGGCTCGCAGCGTTAAGAGTGATAAGCGCCTTCAAGACCACTTCTGACGATGCTGCGCTTCTGCTGGCTGGAATGACTCCGATCGGCATCATGGCGGACGAGTGCAGCCGAATTTACGGCAGGAAGAAGAAAGGCGAGCGCGGCGAGAAGGTGAATATGGAGGAGAGGGAAGAGTCGCTAAGACGATGGCAGCAACGCTGGGATTCCTCCTCCAAGGGCAGATGGACCCACACGCTAATACCGGACGTGAAAAGATGGGTAAATCGAAAGCATGGCGAGCTCAACTACCACTTGACGCAGATCCTGACGGGCCATGGTGTATTCAGGAGCTACCTGCACCGCTTCGCGCATGAGAGCTCACCCCTATGCCCGCGCTGCAGTGTCGCAGAGGACGCGAAACACGTCCTGTTTGATTGTCCAAGGTTTGAGGCAGCGAGAAACCACATTGCGGTAGCCACAGGGGCGATGCCAACCCCGCACAACCTGACTGAGCTGATGCTGGACTCCGAGGATGCCTGGAAAGCGGTGTGCCAATGCGCCGCGGACATCTACAAGGCGCTGAGAAGGGAGGAAGAGAGCAGGCGTGCCGACCGGTAATCGGGCCAAACCAGCTGACGTGGACGGACGCTACTACTACGCGGACACACGAATGAGACGTAAATTCAAGGAGGGGTGGTGGACAAACCGTATGGGGAGGGAACTATTTACGACCTACGGTGGTGGTGCCTAGTAAGTGCAACTAGCGACTAACTGCACTGACAGCAAAACGATACTGTGAGCCGAGAGCTCAAAACCGCCCTCTGACGTAATACTTAACGGTAGTGTCCGGAGGGGTTTCCGGTCAGTGACATGAGGAGGTTTAGTGTGTTAAAGTCGCACACTGACGGGGTTCGGCTTTTGATGCTTCCTCCTCGTTAAAATAAAAAAAAAAAAAAAAAAAATAGGTACATGCATGATATATGTATGTGTGCGTGTACTATGTGCAATATTTATGCGCTTGTGGCACAAAAATCGCGCTCTTTATAATTGCAAATATTTAATAATAACTACAAAGAGAAAAAAGTGCATAAAACAGCAACAACAATCACAGCGAGACAGTCAAATGCATTTACTTCATTATTCACGGTTCGTGCGTGCATTTGTTGTGCCAGCGCTGGAATTTTAGTTATTTAAATTGCGCGGCAGCAGGAATTCAATTCTAGTTATGCAAGTTATGAAAAAAACATGAAAGCCGTACAAAAAAAGTTGAGTTTTTTGGAATTTAGCTACGAGCTCAAGCTTTAAATTTTTTTTATAAACGCATGAAATGTTTAGGTTACGAGCTCAACGCAAATGTCTGAATCCAGAATATATAAAGATTTTCTATACAATTTCCACACTCTACAAAATAATCTCGGTGGCTGCATCAGTTCTAATTCAATATGGTTCAATGTAAAATGCATTCGAATGTTGCTCATCGCACGAGCAAATCTTCTTATTTGCACATATATATGTACATGTAAATGTGTGTGTGTTTACATATACGAGTACGGCATTGGTATCTAAAAAGCTTTGCAGGCAGCTTGTTAAATCTCTAAGCAAAATTTCTGCAGCTGTCCGAATCAAACCCTAAAGAAAAAAAAATGTCAAATCCTTTTTCATGTTCAAATGGCGAAAATGCTGAGTGCAGTTCCGCTCATAGAAATAGAGCAAAACGAAGCGAAAAGCAAATGCAATGCAACTATACGCACGCAACTCAAAAGCACACACACACACACACACACGCACACAGTCGCACGGCGGCAGTGCACAAATGAATGAATGCTGACGCCACACGCAAAAATCGACAACCAAATAGAAAATAAATCGAAAAAATCTAACGCTCTGAAAACTTTAAGAACTTTTGTGGGCGATTCAAGTGGCGGCCGCTGCAGAGTTGGTGGATGTCACACGTTCAACAGCAGCGACCACAATGGGCAGCCAAATGCCAGTTGACAATGGCGTCATTCTTGTTGTTTTTGTTGTGATTGCTATTAACATATGCTTGGAAAAGTATGATTGTGTGTGTGTGTGTGCAGTTGTGATATGAAAGTTTGTGTATTGTCGGCGCAAAACTCACTTTGCATTGCGGTTCTTCTGCAGCAACAAAACGCAACTTGTACGCTTTCGCTCTTTATGCAAGTTGGCAACTTTCAGCCGCGCTGTCCAAAAGCCCGAAAACGCTCGAACAGCTCGAGCGGCGTGAAAGTGCACAATTTGAAAGTTGGTCACTTTGAAAAGTTCAGCCATGGCCTCAAAGTCTGCCGGACAGCGCTGGGGGCGTGTGCGGACAGGTGCGTGCGGCACAAAGAAAAACATGAGAGTTGAGCTGAAAGTTTGCGGTTGGAAGTGCGTCGAGTGTGTAAAACCAAAAAAAATGGGCGCGACATAATTTCTAGAACAGGCAACACTTTGAATTTCAAGATAAACTCGAGGCGGACTAAAGGAGCTCTTGCTGAGGAAGGAAAATGGGATAAAAATAGAATTTGACTGTGAACTGTGAAAGCGTTCACAGTCAAAAGTGCCTTAAAATATTTCGACTAATTTTCCCATTCCTTGTGTATCTAACCACAACCCAAATTAGTTTGTACTTTTCATTGAATTTCAGAAATTTGCCAATCAAATGTTGAATTTTTTGTTTGGTAAATTTCACTTTAAATTTTTTCAATTAAACTATCAGGTGTACAACTTTGCTTCCGCCGTTTTTTTCCAAAATGAAAAGCTTTATTGCGAAAAAGTGCTTACAGATGTATTATTCAAAGTATTGTCCGTCGCTAGCGACAACTTTCTCCCATCTTTCCGGCAATTTTCGGATCCCGGCTCGAAAAAAGGAGTCCTCTTTTGACGCTATCCATGAAGCAATCCATTTTTCCAATTCTTCGAAGGATTGAAAATGTTGATCTGCCAGGCCGTGTGCCATCGAACGGAATAGGTGGAAGTCAGAAGGGGCGACATCTGGGGAATACGGCGGGTGGGGCAAGACTTCCCATTTCAGCGTTTCCAGGTACTTTTTGACCACTTTTGCTCGATGTCCCTCGGTTTCAACTCGTACGGCACCCAGTTTCCTTCTTTCTGAATCATGCCCAGGGCCTTGAGACGTTTTGAAATGGCTTGCTGACTCACTCCCAACGATTCGGCAAGCTCTTCTTGGGTTTGGCACGAATCTTCATCAAGCAATGCTTCTAGTTGTTCATCTTTGAAGGTTTTTTCTCTTCCACCACCATTTTTGTCTTCGACATCGAAATCACCATTTTTAAAACGTTGAAACCACTCCCGACACGTTCTTTCACTCAGAGCAGCATCACCGTAAGTTTCTGAGAGCATTCGATGCGCTTCAGCTGCATTTTTTTGCGAATTGTAACAGAAAAGTAAAACTTCCCGCAAATGGCGAGAATTGGGCACATAAACGGACATTTTCGAGCGTGAATAATACGAAAACAAGAACAACTGTCACTGAAACGGCGATGACAATTCGTTAGGCACTGTCCACACTCACTTTAAAGGCATTACCATCTATGTATTTCAACCAGCCTCAGCCGGTACAGCCACCTATCGGAAAACGGCGGAAGCAAAGTTGTACACCTGATAAAAAAAAAATCGATACTAGTTTTTGTTATAAATGAATGCAGCGTATAAATGGACAATTACCTTAACTGCCAGCGGCAGCTCTGAGTGCTAAGCATAGATCTGTGGCTACAGTTGCTACTTAAGTGCATCGTTGTTCCAGGTTTTGTGCATTTTAGCGGTGAAAATACACACACACACACACACATTTAGCCATCAATGCAGAGACTACCAAAGTTTATTGTGTGAGATAGACAGAGCAAAAGAGTGAGAGACATGTGCAACCGCCATGCAAAAGTTCCACACATACTTCACTCGCATATCACTTGTCACGTGTGTGTGTGTGTGTGTCCGTGCACTTAACTGACATCGCTATCCCGCCATCCCAAAGTTGCTATCAGTCTATTGGCCATAATCCAATTCAGCACTGACAATGCCGAATAATTAGAGTTGATTTGTGGTTCTGGATTGCGCAAACTTTTCTGACGACTCAGTCGACGAACTTTTTTGCTCTACTTCAAGTTTTTTCCGCTGTCTATTCGCCCCACCCCCAATTGAATTTTGTATTTTTCTGTATCTGTTAATTTGTCGTTTGATTGTAGAAAAACTGAATTTTACGAAACTTTTCAATTTCGATTTTTATTGTTGGCAATATATATTTTGTTATTACTGAGGACATGCCACTTTAATGGCAAGAAAAAGTTTAAGCTTGCTAGCTCGATTTGCGGCTAATTGACATTATATGCTTAAGAGGATCAAGAGTGTTGTTGTGGCTTAGAGAAGAGAGGAGCGGAGGGGCTATGCTGCGGTTTACAATATCGATTTAAATGCGCCTAATGCAGACTACGGCTTTCGACTACCAAAATTCATTAGTTTCGACTGAGTTGTTGTACAAATTGAATGAGTTTGCCGAAAAGTTGCTCATACGCCCCGAACGCTGTCAGGCGAATACTGCACAAACTGACAAAAACTGAGACAAAACAAAATTTTAAAAGTTGGAGCATATTTCTAAGCAGAATTTAAATAATATACAACAAATTTTAAATGTTGAACTTTTTTCAAACCTTTCCTCACTGCACAAAAGACTGCCATTCATTCTCTACCTGCCTGAAGGTGCACTGTATGCGAGCAATGACTGTAAAATATTAAAATTTTAATACTCACATATACGAGCACACATATACGAGCACTTGCAACTAAACGAGTTTGCCACTATGTGTGTGAAAATTTTGGCAAAACAACTTTCAGCTGACGATTTGATTTCAAGGAGTTTTATTATTAAATTTTCACTCATATCTTTGTTGTTGTTTTTGTTGCTGGTGCCTTTTGGTACAACATACAGTATGTGTTGCTGTTTTGTCTGCGTGGCGCAGCATTTCGAAGTGTGTTACATTTTGTGTCGCAGCTCGTTGCTGCTGCCGCGCTCGTCAAGATTTCGCTGATAATGAAATTTCAAGCTTCAGTCAGAAGAAGTTGCGGAACTCGTTACTTTTTTGCCTAATTTTCTGCTCTCGTCTCGTAATCTTGCAGCATAAAACCACGCAGTCAGTTGCCAGCACACATACATACACAGATATGTGCGTTGTACACACGAAATGTGATGCATGCATGAGTACTGGTTTTGATTGGATGTGAAAGCGTAATTTTATGGAATTAAAAGTAATGCAACAAATAACGAGGACAAAGCGTCAACGAGGAACACAACTGTTGCAACAACTATGGCAACTATTTTATTTAGTAGTTGACATTCTGGTGCAATATTGCATCTTTATATGAAGGTTTATTGTAAATTCTTACTATTTATGTAAAATGCCATGCAAAACGTTTAATCAAATTTAATATTTTAAATAATTTCAATATCTTTAACTAATTTCAAAGCGTGTGGAGCTGCTCTAGTTGCCAGTTTTAATATATTTAATTGCAACAATCTACTTCTTCGATTATGCATGCGCAAACTTTCAAATGGATCAGCGTTTTTCTCTTCTCATTTTTTGTTCCACACATTTAATTGTTTTTTCATTGTGCTGTTTCATCAGCGCCATCGTTAAGCGGTTATTTGCAATTTTATCTTACGAGAAAACTTTTAATACCCTTTCGATAAAAAGCACCACACATCCAAGACCGCACCGACTCACGCCCGCATGCACACAGACACACACTCAGACACAGCCACACATGATCGCAGCCGTGAGCGTGTGTGTGTGGTTGCGCGCAGATACGCTGGCAGAGTTGTAAGCAATTTTTACAAATTAAGCAGTTTTCCTCTTGTTTTCCGCTTGCCATACTACAGTTTTTCTCGGTTTCCCCTTGCACATGCTTTACGATTTTATTTGCATTCCTTTTTTGAGTTTCCTTGCGCTGTGCCGCGCTGCAGCGCCAACAGACGACAGCTCCGCTAGCCAAGCACACAAAAAGGATATTCACTTATGCTTTCGATATTTGCATAATAAATCTATTTTCAATGGATTTTTATTTCCTTCCCCCGTTGCAGCACCGCCTGGCGCTCTGCCCAACTCGCTGCTGAGCACATGTGGCTTTCGTTCTGCACTGCGCTTGCCGCGTTCTCTTGCTGGCTTGGCATTTCGTGCCCGTATTGTGGCGTGTCTGCGTGTCTGTGTGGCTATGTGTGTGTGTGTGTGTGATTCGATTGAAAGTCAGACACATTTTTAAACAGTTTGCCTTCTTTTATTTTGGTAATTTTTTGGCGTTGTTATTCAATGCGGCACTCGGATGCCTTATCAGCTTCAACATTTTATGCAAATACTGACTGGCTTTGGCTGAGTCGTTCTGACGATTTCGACTGGAACAGGGGCTAAGGAGGCCCACATTAAGCAGCAAGAAGTAATTCCAGTAATGTTTTTACATTTTTTGTGTGACTTTATGAAGTAAAAAGTTAAAGCCAAAAAATCACTCATACGCCCTGAGGATTGTCTTATTCAAATTTTATGAAAATTATTCAATTTAAATAATAATAAAAATAATAGCTTATATATGTTTTAAATAAAATGGAATGATTAAAAAAAGTAGGTATATTAAATTTTTCTTCTTAACTTCTTTACGTTCCAATTTTTTTCAATTCATTTAAGTTGTCACAATTCTTCTGCCTACTGCTGCCATAAATTTCGATTAATGAAACGGCACTTCAGCCAAAAACTTATTGCAGTTTTTTGCCTACAACAACCGGCAGCAGCAACTTGCATCACAGCGGCACGTGGGGGACGCAGTTGCTGGGCAAAGAGTGCTGCGGAATTTATGTGAACACCAGCGCCATGAAGACACATCACACACACCATAAGCGACAACAAAAATAACAGCTGCAGTGCAATATAGCAATTAAAGCAACAACGATACAATGGCAACAACAACAACAACAGGAGCAACAGCGAGAGTGCATAAAAAGCGAGAACAATAATGGCCGTCGCTACGACCAAACTTGCTCCATGGCCCATTGTGTACAACGGCGGCAGTGAAACCAGCAAAAGCAATGACAATGCATTGCTGACCATGGCCGACATCAGCTGGTAACAGTCACAGCCACAGCAACATGTATAGGTTGGCAATTTTGCATTTGGGATGTGAAGCAACGCGCAACAATTGCTTTGATTTCATTACGAGCTCAAAGGGACCACCAACAATAACAACAACAATAACAATTACAACAATAGAAAAGATGCTAAACAATGCACGCATAAAAAGGCCAAGATTGATGGGCATTTTCATGGGCGAAGGGCTTTTGTTGATGTTGCTTCAACACGCCTTGCAGCAACATATGCGACGGCAATGCGATATGAAGAGAAGAGAGACGAGGTTAGTGGTTCTACTTCTCCTGAAATGTTTGCACTTTGACTCGAAAGCATTAGGACTTCATAGGTTTTGATTTGTGGGTTCTTCATGTTTATGGAATAATTTTCGCTGATCTGGGATTTAGTCTTGGCTGAGTTGGAATTCAAACAGGCGATTATTGACCACAGATTTTTCAGCACGCATTGCACAGTCAATCTGTTTTTGGTTCGATTGAATCGATTGTGTTGAGCAGACGAGCACGTAGCCGGCTACATAGAAGCTACCTACGAGTACGCGCGGCTCAGCGCCTTCAATTGTATCGCTAATTATTGCAATGCAATTTCGAGCTGATTGTCTGTTGTAATGGTGTGTAATGGGCCCGTGTGTGGAATGTGCATTGCTCCCTTGGCTCCACCGTTGCCGTCGCCGAATACCAAATACCGCATGCCACACGTCACATGCCACGCTCCGCTCTTCGTCGCCCGACAATTGGCAATTTGATTTTGTAAATACGTTAATGAGGGAATTTGAAGCGGGCGCGAAACAGGATAATGACAATTTCGCAATTAATGTGCAGCGATTTAGCAATTTGCATTATGAATAAAGCACACACAAAGAAATAAAGCACGCGCTGTCAGGGAGCAGCCGCTTGCAAGCGAGCGTTTCATCGCTGAGGCGTTAATGGAAAAAGTTTTGTGAACGCTAATTTCGTTATCATTTGTCCAGGCCCACGCGCCAGACACCGTCACAGTCACAGCTACAGGTGCTGCTGTCGGTACAATAATTTTGGGTGCTGCTAAGGTTTTCGTATCATTTAAATTTTCCATTTGCCCGGCAACACCGAGCAATCAAGGTTGGCTTAATCTGCCGGATCAGCTCAAGTGGGCGCTATGCGTATTTGCGTTGTCTTTCTCGGCGCTCGCCCTATTGAAATGGCGTATAATTGAATTTTTATTGTAAACTTTGAAGCGGGCGCGCAAAAAACAAAACGAGCAAAAAATTTAAGTGAAATTGAAAAAGTTTTATGAGTTTCACACGCACACATAGACACAAGTACGAGTACACAAGGCTGCACGCATAAAAACAACTACAACAACAGCAAAAGCGCAACACAAACAAGCCGAATGTAAGGTTGCAAGTTGCGAGCCGAGCGCTGCTGATTGTTCGCCGCTTTCTTTCTGCCACTTGTGGTGCGTGTGTGTGTGTGTGTGTGTGTGTTAAAGTTCTGTATGCAAAGTTACCTACTCGCACAGCAGCAGGCCAACGCTCGGATTAAGCGCCTTCGCGCAAGTCTGCCGCTGCACTGCAAAATCAACAATGCTGCTGCAACTTTCACGCCCGCGAACGCCCCGCTTGCGGCCAACTACGTACCGTGGCACGGCATCTCTATTAGCTGCGTAAGCGTATCAAGCTTGTAATTACATAATAATTAATAAGACGCTGCAGCGTGCAACATTTTAAAGCTGCAGGCGAGAAATTAATTATTGCGCTCAGTCGGGCTGGCGGGAGTGCGCGCTTTTGAAAGCGTGACAATTGCTGCCAGTCGGCTGAGCGGTGGCGGTGCGGAGCGGAGCGGACCGCCAGCGTGAGCTGACTTTTAAGTGAAAAGTTTGCTCACAATTATTTGTTGGATCTGATAATTAATTAAAGTTTGCGTTGTCAAAGTTTGGCGCGCTGCATTGTTGGTTGCTCACCTTGATCGAAATTGGATGCTGTGAAAGAATTTCGGGAATTTGGAAGAGATTTAAAAGAATTTCAATTGATTTATTTGCATTTGCTGGTGGCAACGATTTCAGTTTTATGTTGAACAGAGACTTTGTTAGTAAAATTGCCAAAAGTCATGATTAGTTTAGGTGAAGATGAGATGTTAGGCAGGATTTCAATAGTGTTGTTAGTTTTCCCTTTATTCATCATTTAAGTTTTTGTCCTCTTATCTCGCTGTTGGCCAACTCAACTCGGTTTAACCTGAGTTAAACTAAATTTAGTTCATTATGTCACATCACATCACATCACATCACATCACATCACATCACATCACATCACATCACATCACATCACATCACATCACATCACATCATATAATATACATCACATCAGAACATATCATATTACATCACATTAGATCACATCACATCACTTCACATCACATCACAGCACATCACATCACATCACAGCACATCATATAATATACATCACATCACATCACATCACATCACATCACATCACATCATATAATATACATCACATCAGAACATATCATATTACATCACATTAGATCACATCACATCACATCATATCACATCACATCACATCACATCACATCACATCACATCACATCACATCACATCACATCACTTCACTTCACTTCACTTCACTTCACTTCACTTCACTTCACTTCACTTCACTTCACTTCACTTCACATCACATCACATCACATCACAACACATCACATCACATCACATCACATTAAATCATATCGCATCATATCATACCGCATCATATCATATAATACACATCAAATCAGATCATATCATATTACATCACATCAGATCACATCAGATCACATCACATCACATCACTTCACATCACATCACATCACAACACATCACATCACATCACATCACATCATATAATATACATCACATCACATCACATCACATCAAATCACATTAAATCATATCGCATCATATCATACCGCATCACATCATATAATATACATCACATCAGATCATATCATATTACATCAGATCAGATCACTTAAAATCACATCACATCACATCACATCACATCGCATCACATCACATCACATCACATCACATCGCATCACATCACATCACATCACATCGCATCACATCACATCACATTACATCACATCGCATCACATCACATCACATCACATCACATCACATCACATTAGATCAGATTAGATCAGATCAGATCAGGTCAGATCAGATCAGATCAGATCAGATCAGATCAGATCACATCACTTCACTTCACATAACATCACATCACTCGCACTTCTCACTCATATCACATCACATCGCTAACACTTCTCACTCATATAACATCACTCGTTTCGTTTCATCTCAACTCACCTAATTTATGATCCACTCACTTCATCACGTCTTTTTGTTACATCACTTCTCTTTATTATTAAATAGACACCCCTTCTTTTCCCCTTACTTCGTTCTTTTCTCATCTTTCATCTTTCATATTTTATTTCACCACTTTGATAACATGGAAATCATTAATTCGAATTTTCGCTGCTTATGTTCAAAAGAACTTGCAAGAACTTATAAATTATTATTCTACTTATGTTTGAATGTGCTTAAGTATTCCATTCTTGCAAGTAGTTAATTATGATTTTTGGCACAAATTCAACACCGTTTCGTAATCAATTATCTGCCCATAAATACAGATAGCTTGTAGGGACAACGACAGTGGGCAGTTAAAAGCTCAAATCAAAACATTGGCACAAGCAAATAACTAATTGAAAATAATCAAAATGCAAATAACTCAAAATGAAATGACGCACGTCGGCTGGAGCGTCAGTGCGACATGACTGCGGTTGCAAGCGGACGAGAGAAAATCGACGACGTGGCTTCTCGGCTATGGCGCTGGAACATGATTAAACATCCTCTTGGCCAACTTGACGGCAACATGAACGCCGCACGCCGCTGCGTGTGGCTGGCAAAAATTATAAATTATAGAAATTAATCAAAGCCTAAGCAGAATTCAATTTCAGTGTTCCCTCTCTTGTGACATTGTTTCCTCGCCTCGTTTGATGACAGCCGATTTAATGACTGACGCACCCAGAGCGGCCAGCGGAAGTGGGTGCAACGTAGTCGTGTTGCTGCTGTTGAGGCCGTTGTAGAACAATGTACTGCAAATACTTAATAAGCGGACGCACGCACACACACACACACACACATGCACATGCAAAAGCACAAGCACGCACGCATGAAAGCCCTATTTGTGACAATTTGAGGGCTTTGAATGATTCGAACGTGCAATGTCAGCTTCAGCCAGCATTGCGTCGGTTGGGCGCAACCAGTCAGCCAGTCATGTCAGCTGTGCAAAATTTGCGTTTCGATTTCCAGCAGTGGGGTGCTGAAGGGTGCGGTAGATGTGTGTTTTTTTTTTTTTTTTTTATTTGATTTATGTAGGAAGGTTGGAATCTTCGAAAGAAACTGTCATGTCCGTACAAGACAGCCTGCACGATTCACTGGTAGTGATTAGCTACCAGCGCCTACGTACTAAACCAACCTCCCTGGTATCCTCCTCCTGTGAGTCCCTGCGGCACCACCTGATTAGGTATTCCTTCGCAGGAGATGTGTGTGTGTGGGTGTGTGTGTGTGTCAGTTAGAGTGATCCAAAAACGACTGACATGCAATCAATGTAAGTTGGTGTACGTTGCTACGCTGTATGCGTTGCTACAGGGTACACTCTACGAGTATAAGTAAAGGGTGTCATTTTTACAAAGTGCGAATTCGTACAACTTCTGTAGCTGCTGTTATGGATGATGTGAGCTCTTGATAAGGCAGAACAGGAGCAGAGGACAGTGTTCAGCAGATGCCTTGGATCCCTTTCCTGCATTTCGCACTATGTGTGGTCCCTTTGGCCGCCTAGTTCCCCTAACCAAAATCAATTCCTGTTTCTGTCTTTGCTGCTGCTTCTTACTTTCTAACATCCTTTATCTATGTTGCCATCACTACAAACAGTCGAATCGAACATTTCAATGTCAGCATCGATGTGTTGTTATTAGGTTTTGGCTAAGAATTTCACTTTCATGGACTGCTACGATTCAGCATTGGCCAAACATGACCATTTGATCACTTTATATGTCGCATCACAAATCATTGTGCCATAAGTTCAAATAACGTAATAAGTAGCTTTCCTGTACGATTAAATGTCTGTCCACCTTTTCAAGAGCACTCAACCCGCCACTCGAACTCGACCCAACAACTGAGTGTGTGATATTAATGACATGTTTGTTGATATTAATGACATGCTTTTGTAGTCAAAGCTCATGATTTGCCACCAGCAACGGCAGACAGTGATTTTGCAAATATTTGTCAGTGTAATTCAATCGTTTTCTGCTTGTCTTCACAATGAACATCGAAATGATTCCATAAATGTTTGCATGTCTCAATCACTCAAAAATCGATACAAGTCAACCATCTGCATTTTATCAGCTTGTGGCAGTTCACTAAGGTGATGTCGGTTTAATTTGATTGTGAAATAGTTGATCGTTGAGCGGTGACTTTTCCCAGCAGAATGTTGAAAACATGTAACTAATTTGATACATTTACATTGGTTTACACTAACGTTAATGCAAATAATTGTAAGTATTTATAGCGAAAAAATGATTTTTATTTCGGCAGTGTGTGATTTCTTAAGTTCACTTTAGTGTTTTATTTAAGGTTTATGTGATAAAGCTTTAGTTAGCCGCAATCACAGTCCTCTTAGAAGTGCCTGGAGGCAGCTGGAGAGACTGTTATGATCCGGTCTCAGGCCTATAGAGACTAAATAGTTCATACAAAACTTTCCAATACTTACAGGAACCTTCACCTCTGCTTCTTTATCTAGAAAATCCATTCAACTCTATAAATAAAAACGCATTTGTGCAAATTTTTTTAAATATTTGTTTATTTTTTTGGTTGTTCTTTATTCATTTTCATTCGCTTCTTCAATTTTTATATATATATATAATTAATTTGTTTTTGTTTGTTGTCTTTTTTTGTTTGTCTGTTAATTTTTCCTTATATTGCCACAGTTTTAAATCGTAACTATATATTTTAGTTTTTTTTCTCTTGTCACATAATTTTTTCCCTCATTTCCATTGATTTAATTTATAATTTTTTTTTTACATTACATTCTGTTCGCAATTAACATAATTTCTGCTAATAGTACGTTCAACGCCGTAGTGGTTTCTTTCCGCATTCTTCCCCTCAAACACCCTTTTACTATGATGTACTTTACTTCACTATAAGTATTAACCTTAGAATGCTAAAAGTACGAGTACAATACACAAATCACTTTACGTTTACACCCGCGTCGCCCGCGCACAGAGACGCAGTGTGCTCTCATAGTTGTTGCCACTGAAAACAAACTCAAACTGTTAACAAATCTTTGTTTACATTCTTTAACTGTTACTTTACATTAGTGTGTTTAATTTTGTTGTTGCAATTTTGCACAAAATTTCCTAATACAAATTTAACTACAATTGTTTGCCGTGCTTGGGTTCAACGTCTCGGGGGCTGAATTTCACATTCAGTCGCCATGTACCAAAGTAGGCTGAAGGCTTAACAGTTACGAACGCTACGACCACTTTGAAATTAAGTGTATAAGTAAGGAAAAATTGCTGCAGTTGGATTAAGGAATCGGTGCGGTGGAAGATTTCAGGAAATTATATGGGATTATGGGGAACTGGGGGGGAGACCTATTGGCCATTTTGGTATTGAGTTTTTAAAGATTTACCGAGACCGACTTAGTTAAAACAGCAGTCAATTAGCATCGATTTCAGTTGGAAAAGTTTCGTTTTTATTGTTGTATGGAATTGTTTTCTTGTGGTGTTCGGTAGCAACTGAAGCGTTCCAATGTTATATTAAAATCTTCATATATAGAAATTTCGTATTTAATGTTTTTATTTCCGGTAATATGGCAACGTTATAAACTTAACTTATGCTTAGTTATCATTTACTTGTATGTACATACATTCATAATAATTCAGTCTTTGGAAGAATAACATTTAAATATCGTACATATGCATTTTAAATTTAAGTTTAAAATTTCCAACAAAAACGAAAGAAAGTTTAGCGATGTCGGTTTTGTAGGTTTAAGAGGGAAAGTAAGAGAATGTCAAGAAAATAATGCTCATTAGTGTCATGTGTAATTGAAAGAAAAATCAATAGTTATTAAAGACAAATTTAGTTTAAATTTCTGCATGAAAAGCATTCAAGAAATTCTTGGAAATTATTACGTAGGATCAGTAGAAATCGTTCTATCGAAGAGAGTAATGAAAACCACCCAAATATATAAACTTAAACTTAACTTTGTATTCTATGCCTTTTTCCCATCTTTGCTTTTTGTTGCTATAAGTTTCTAGCAATTTTTGATTTCTTCACATGTTCTTGGTCCTAATATATAGTACAATGAAATAAAACGCCAACCCAACGTCGACGGGTCGAAAGTTGTCTGCTCAAGTTTGTAGTTACTCGAGGGAAGTGAAGGGAATGGCGTCCTCTTAGTCACTTACAATCTGCCCAACTACACTACCGACCCACATATAAACGAGCTCTAACGCCAGTCCCCGCGCTCTCCCCGCACTGAGGCAGTGCTGCCCTCATTAACTGTAGTTGTTGGTTTCATTTGATTTGCTTTCTGTATTATGCTATGTTATAGTTAATTTGTTTGTTTGTCAATTAAAAATTGTTGCTTGTTTATTTTCGGTTTTTAACTTTTGCTTTGCATTGTTTTTGTTGTTTGTGTTAAATGTTCAATGTTTTGTTTTTTTTATTCGCCTAGTTTGTGCTTAGGTTGAATGTAATCTCAGGAAATGCAGTGCCTGCGCAAAGGCAAAGTGCTGAAACGTTTCGTCGGCATTCAGGTTACGTATACGCCACGCGTTACGCACTGCAGCCGCAAACACTATTGACAGAGATGCTGTGGGAAGTGGCACTAAAACCGATGGAAAACTGCCATGGCACACGCATGCACACAAACACACTCGCAAACAAACAAACACACGCACCCATACACACTCACACACGCACAGATAAAGTCACTCAGCCACGCCAGTACTAGAGATCACATTTAAAGCGCACAGTCAATTAATGTCACACGCGCAGCTCGTCCATTAGTGGATGCTGCTGAGCCTGCTGCATCTGCTGCTGCTGCTGTTGTTGCTGCTGCTGCTGCTGCGCATTGGCCACCGAGGGCGGCGGCGGCGGCCCAGTGCCGCCCATGCCGCCCGCACTCGTCAATGCCGTAGTCATGCTCTGATTATGATGATTCTGCAAATGCTGCTGATGGGTGACCACCAGCTGCTGCTGCTGTTGCTGCTGCTGTTGCGTCTGTTTCATGCAGCTTTTCTTTGTCAGCGTGCCGCATTGATTCCCCATCACTTGTAGCGCATGCGGCGGCGGCATTAACCCAATGACACTGCCGCCACCACCTGCGCCCGCGCCACCGCCGCCCACAGCGCTGCCCAGCGCGCCCGCCGCACTCACACTGACACTCCCGCTGGGGTCCTGCAGCGATTTCAGGTGCTTGGGCGGCGGTGGCGGCGCGCGGTGCGGTATGTCGGCGAACTCGGGCGGCGGCAGCTGGTGGTGCTGCAGCGCGTGGTGGTGCGACAGTATCGTGGCCGGGTCGCTCTTGGTGTGTATGGTCAGCGTTTCGAGGTCGCCGCAAATGTTGTTTGGCATCTGGCCGTTTTCCTGGCGCTTCAGTTTGGTTTGCGGGCGCGGCTCGCTGAGGCGCGTCTTGTCGCGTTGATAGTATACGCCCGCGAAAATCAACACGTTGAGTATGAGCAAACTGCAGCCGATGGCAATGGTCACGCTCAGCGCCGTCGAGTAGGCGGCAAAGCCGTCGTTGTCCTGCGACGCGCCACCGCCGCCGCCGTGGCCCTCGCCGCCATCGTCCGGGTACAGCTTGCCGGCGTAGCGCGTCGAGTTGCGCTGCAGCGACGACGACGGCGACGACAGATTCAGCAGCGAGAACACTTGATTGGTGAATATGGTGAAATTGCCCAGCGCGGCGTTGCCAGCGCGCGGTGAGTACGGCGGATTAAGCGGTTTTATGGTCGCGTCGCTGGCAATGTTGTTGTCCACGTCGTTGTCGTCGCTGTCGTCGTGCAGTTGGTGGTGCGAGGCGGGCACATTGTCGCCACCCGGCTTGTGCAGATCGGGTATGAGATTTAGCCAGAAGGAGAGGCGATGGGCGCGATAGTGGTTCTTCAGCTTCGGCTTGGCATCTGAAGCGATTGAGAAGGTCAAGCAAGATTTAGTTCAGTATTTGAGTGATGTATAATAACTAATTATTGCCTTAAACGGAAAATTTTAGCAACTAGTCATTTCTTTATTTGATTTTTCCCCTTTCGTATGTGGCCAACTTACCGAAATTCAAATACTTTTTGTGCACACTCTCGTACGCCGTCCACTCGATGGTCTTGTAGCGACTGCGCTCTTGCCGGCTGCCGTGATCGCCTTCCATTTGCTCATTCGGATTACTAAAACCGCCGTAAATAAATAGAAGGAAGGTAAATGTGCCACAGTAGCGAAAAGCAATTAAAACCACAAACATACAAAATATGAGCGCAGAGCACATACACATACATACTCATGTGTACTAGCACCCATACACACACACAAGCGCGTTCATTTATCAACCGAAAAGCACTCAAATTTAATACGTCAGCTGGCATATTTGCCCGTTGCAGGCAACATAAGTCCGACGGAGCCAATGTTGCCTGTTTGCTTGTGCTCTGTCAGTTGCTGTTGTTATTGTTGTTGTTGTGAATGTTGCTGTACTTACCCGGTGCGCACGAAATTCGACCAGTAGAGCATTACAATTTCCGAAAGATTAATTTCACTTTTGGTGTAGTTTCTGGTGAAATGATTGAAGCCACCAACCAGCGGTGCACCGAACACATAAGGCAGATCCTCGCCGTGTATGCAGCCCTGGCGCTGTCGGTGTGTGTGCACGTGTGCGTGTGTAGGTAATGTATTTAAATAGAGAAGAATATTAAAACGAGCTTTAAAACGTGAGTCATATTAATGTTTGTGCTTTTGAGCTGCGCAAGCACTCATGGCTCATGGCGGCTCATTCCGCACAAAACCAAAATGTATAAAATTTATGTCAATGTATTCGAATTGTAAATAAATGCACGAGGTCTTCTGTCAACAAAGTCTTTCATAGGTTTTTGCTGTTTTCGAATGGCACTTTTTAAATATTATTTTAAATTATTTATGAACATTCGAAATGAGAGCAACGCAATTACGTCGTTTATATGCATTCGAGATTTTTACATTTTGTAATAAACCAAAACTGCATAAATTATTTTAATAAGCTACAGAAAGTTGCACAAATTTTACTTCTTTTTTTATAATTAAATTTTGCAATGGTAAATATTTTCTTTTTAACTTTAGTATTATTTCAAGACATTTTCGACCAGAAATTTGATTGTTTGAAGTTTTCTACAACCTTCAGTTGCCGAAGAAGACTGAAGCCATGTCAACATAAACAAGTTTATAAATATAATAAAATGTATATAAAAATAGAAATAAAATAAATAAAAAATATAAATTTCAGTTTAATTGTGTCGCATAGATTTTTGTAAATACTTAAAAAAATCTTTCTACCCCTTGGAGACAGACAATTTTCCCAAAATCTTCGGCCCTGTTCACATTAGCGACGATAGTCGAATATAACCGAACACAGCGAATCATCATCCAGCGGCTACGCTGTCTTGGCCATGTCTCCCGTATGGACGATTTAGCTTCGGAAAAAAGATCTTCGACGCGGTCGTTGGAGGTCGCGGGCGAAGAGGGAGGCCGTGTCTCCGGTGAAGGGACCAAGTTGAGGAAGCTCTGTCAACTTTTGGTGGGAACAACTGGAGGAGACGCGAGCAAGGCAGATACGCCTGCGGTCTGTCGATTTGTCGACAGATAAATTAACCCTTTCGATCCCGAATTTAACCCTGTGTCTCGATATTACTTTTTGGTATTTAAATAATGAAACACTTGTCTAAAAAGTGTGCACACGACATTTGATGTCGACACGCCTCTTGTTAGAGTTCTAGAGCTAGTTTACTTTTTAAAAATTTTAGCTTAAAACGGGTTAAATAAATTTGTTTTCAATATTTTTTAATTACAGAAAAATTATTTAATATTAACGGAAAAATACAAAATTATCACTTTTTGATTTTATTTAACCAGTATTAAAGAAAAAGGGTTTGCATCACGCTCCCAATTCATAGACTTCAATTAGAACACAAACTTTCCCTGATATCGCTTGGAAATTATTTTGGGGATAACAGTAAAACTTTTGAAATTTGCTTTGAATTCACTTCTAAAAATATGAATTTGTTGGTGCCTACTTAAATTAAACCCATAAATCAATCGTAGCTTTTGCTATAGGATGACAAATAGGTGAAGTTGCTCTCAGGCAACTTTGGGGTCGAAAGGGTTAAATACATTCTACCTGCCCTATTTTAACTTTGAAATATTGTAAAATGTTGTTAACCCATTGCTGCTTAATGGGTAAAATTTTACCCATGAAAATTAATTTTTTTAAAAAATCAAAAAAAAAGTCCATGTTTGAGATCTCTCAAAACCATTGATAGGGATAGTTAGGGTAAAGATGAAACTACCTTAACCTAGTGAAGGTCACCCTAAAATTTCGCCATCTAGCTAGAGTTACCAGACTCCAAAAATCGTGAATTTTCCGGAGGTGGAAAATGTGGCGAAACGTAGTGGCCCTAGAACTTCACAAAAATCTGCCTCCTAACTCACCTGTAAAAAATACAACTTTTGTTCACCTGTTTAGCTGATCACTTCACAAAGTATGGAAAAAAGCTACCATTGCTGCGTAATGGGTACAAAATACCTAATGAATATCTCAGCAACGTGCAGAGATATAAAGCTGAAATTGTTGTTTCTGATCATTTTGGGTCACTTATAGGTCGTGTATGAAATTTTAACAAAATCGTATGGGCGGAACTGGTACCCGGCAGCAATGGGTTAAACGAAAATTTCTTCTATGGCTTCTCGCCCTTTTCAGTAATCCCTTCAGCAACAATAAAAATCAACCGGTTTCTTTATATAAACAAGATTCAATAAAATTAAAGTCAGTTTCAGCCATTACAATTTTAAACAAAAAATGTTACAAATTGACGGTAAACTAAATAAAAAATACAAATTTATAAAAATGAAACATCTTAAATATTTTACACTTTTAAAATTCAACTGGTCGCAACGAAAAATCCTTGTCCATAAAAAGAAATGCAATACTGCGAGAGCTGAAATTGTACTGCAAAATAGTTATCAGATCGTGAACTCCGCTTTCGGTTCTTGTGCAACTCATTGAAACAACCGTTATTTAAGTGCTCGCAATTCGTTTCCACACTTCAAGTTTGTTGCAGTTCGCTGTCGAGGCAGTGTTGGTCCTGTCGCTCCCTCGTGCAATTAGTGCAATTTTTGTGGGAAATTATTTCCTCATACCATTCCCCGCTCAGCGCCAGCAAGCAAACTGTTTGCCGCAACTGGGTCAAGGTTTTCGCCATAATTTATGTTCCCTTGGCGCGCAAAAAAGCCAAATGAAAATAAATAAACTCACCTGTGGATAGTCGCCGTATCTGGTTTGGTAGTCAAACACATACAGATAGGAATTGCGATGATCTGCCGAGTGCAAGTCGACGGTCTGGGCTGCTGGCGCCACCACCTGAGCATCGCTGAGCGCTTCCAGCGTCTCATCGCTTTGTGCGTGCGCGCAAAATTCACACGAAAGCAGCAATGCAAAACACAAATTCAGAAAAAGATGCATAAGTACACAAATGCACACTAGCACTTCAAAGAAAATGTACACATTCACATTCACACATATGTTACATTGACATACTTGTGTGTGTGGGAGGCAGAGGAGCGCATTGCGGTATGTTGCATGCTGTCAGCTGCAAATGTGCAGTTGCAATTTACATTAAGTGCTCTGTCAAAGCACTCAGGCAATTGCCGAGCGCACTGTGTCGCCCTGTGCGCGCTTAAGCTAAATGTCTGGCACTTTTAAATTAAATTTTTTTATAACATTGTAAAAAACCAAATTTGTGTTTTTTTCGTCATGTGGCCGCTATGAATTAGTATTAAAAAAATTAGTATAAAAACAGGAAAATCCAAGCGCACGAAAATCGCTTAATGGCATTTCACACAAACGCACTTAACACCAACAATCAGCGCTGCTGATGGCCATCAATCAAAAGCACACACACAGCTATTTGTCATTTTGGTGCAATTTTTCGTAATTTCCCTCAACCGAATTCAATTTCCAATAAGCCGTCATTTAGCCACAGCAGGACAGGACGACAGGACGTCCTGCACCTGTGGCGCACGCATGCAAATTCGACACACAATAATGGCCAACTTCAATATTCATTAAAATGTCAAAATGTTGTCGCGGTTGGCGAAAACATTTCTGGTCTGATGCGCGTTCGAGCGGCATGTGGAGCGCTGGCGGTGTGGAGGCATGGAAAATAATGACGTTAAACATTTTTATTTTATATATTTTACATGAATAAATGAACAAAAGTGACGGTGTTTTTTGGCAGTGGGATACATTTAGAATGGAAGGTTGGCGCGAGAAAAGTGGGTGGGGAAATCACGAGCAGTTTTTACAATTTATGAGCCTTTAGTAGATTTTTAGGATTTGAGAAATTATAGGACACAAAAAACTGAATGATTTAGAAATGTGTATACATTATGATACGAAAAAAACGATGCTGGGAAAAGAAAGGTAGAGAGGAAGTAAGGAAATAAGGAAGCAACAAAAGTTAAATTCTCTATTGATGTGCTATAAAATGATGGAAGGTTAGAAGGAAGGAAATAGAAGGAAACGTAATGATACCAGAATGATAGAAGGAAATATGTCACCCAAGAAGTTACAATGAAGTGAATAATGGAAGGATGTGATAATTTCTTTGCTATACACAAAATGTTGAGCAATGATGTTTTACTGCCAACTCAAACCACATTGGTCGCTTTTACTTTTATTTGCATTTGTTTATAGGTACACATTTTTTATGTGCTTCCTACGTTTTTTATTGCATGTTTTTGTGTTTTTATTTATGCTGCACAATATTGCGGCACATTTTTTTAATAATGACTTTAAATGATTTCACTCATTTCCCGCGCACAAAGTACTTACACACATTTTTATGGCTTATTAAAAAGTGCGACGATGGCCGCGTCGGGTATGTTTTTTTTTCAGTAGAAAGGAATTTTACAATATTCGCAAAAGATTGCTCTTCACTTAAATACTTCCACGAGGAGTCGTGAAGCGGCTAAATGCAAAAGCGTGGCGACACTTTTCCACTGCTTAAGTATGAATTTTTCGCTTTCAGGCATTTCGGGCGCGCACCAGCGATTGCTAATATCCTTAAATACATACACACACGCACACTGACATACACATGCAAGTGAGTACATATACATAGGCGCTCACCGTATATTGATGGGATGCTGCACCGGCCGCTCCCAGTCCGTGTACTCGTTGACAATCGTGGCGAATATCTCGTTGAGGTGGTATGTGTAGGTGTTGCGTACGTAGGCCTTTAGGATTTTCGAGCGGCGGTCCGCCTCGATGCCGTACTGCACATCACCAGAGTTGAAGGAGAAGAATGCCTCGGCACGCGTCACGCCAGCCAGCAGGTCGTATCTGCAAGAGAGCAAAGCGACATGTAAGGATGTGTAAGCGCCGTAAGCCCAGACACGCGTCTTAAATGCAAATGGAAATCAACGCGGAAAAGGATATATAGTATTTATTTGTGTATATGTATGGTATACCGAAACGCCCGAGCAGTGTGGGCCATGTGAAAATGAAGCGCGAAAACATGGAAATTGTAAAGCAAATTAAATCAGGCAAATTGGCATTTTGTGTACAACTATGGCGACGACATGGCAGGCAGAAGTGTGACCTGTGCGACTCGCAATAAGCAGAGTGCAATGTCAAAAGAAGGAAGAACGAGCTCAAGTTGAGATTCCAAGAATTCAGTGAATGGAATGAACCAATTCTTTCGGTACGGAAATAAGTAAAAACCATTCCACGGTAGACTTGAAGAAATGATTTATTTATTTTTAGTTTATTTTTATTTTTACTTAGTTACGCTGATGAGCTCAATTTGTACGCTTGTATTCTTACTGACGCGTTTCGTTCTGAATGAGGTCTTAAATTATGGTTAATTCAGCTGAATGCAAAAAATTGAAAGAATCCTATTCTTACTGGAACTTTACTTACTTTGAAAACTTAACTTAAACAGACTTAACTTTTGAAAAGTTTGGTTTTATTTAGCATGTCTTTTGTGTAGATTTTAGAATTTATTAGAAACAAATTATAATACAATTTCAAGTGTAAACTTTCTAACTTTTTCTGGAGTACCCTTCATGAGGGCTTTCATTGTTCCTTCGTTAATTTTCTGTGTAAAAGCCAGAAGCCATTTTATCCATTTCTCTGAAGCCATTTTATAATTAAATACTTAATGAAATGGAATCTAAATGGGCATACATTATTCAATGTCTCAACTGATCAAAGAAAGTTTGATTTGAATTTGTATTAACGAAGTTATAGCAAATTTGCATGTCACATTTTTTAACGACGCACTCCTTATGGTCTAAACGTGGCTGGTTAAGAAACTAGAGTTATAGAAAAATTTATGGGGCATTGTCTGCTCTTGAAGCAAAAAAAATATTGAGATAGTTGTGACCTGATTAGAACAACAATACTTCAACAAGGCGCTGGTCGTCATAAACTTTCGGCTATCTTCACGTGTCACAGAGCTTCTTCTTTTTTTTTTGTCACAGAGCTGAGGGAAAAATTACCATAGGCAAGCATGAGAGTAGAAAGGAGACAGTCTTGCAATATACATACTTAATTTTCAAACTCCCACATGCTGAAAAATATTGAGAATAACTAAAACAGACTGAAGTCTGGAATCTCATAAAGTAACCTTCAGAAGGTGAAAAATTTAAGATAAAAAAATCTTAATATAATTTGCATAGTGTTCTGAACTCATTTCGCTACAAATAAGGCAATTTTTTATTATATTCTAAATATTCCTTCTATTGCCTGTCTGTGCCTTTATGTGCCCATATTAAATTAATGTACCGTTCTTTATGCATCAATAACTGTCTACACACAAACATACACACATATAACAATCTCGTTTTTCACAGTCCATCTTTTCATGGCACTCAGAGTTCAATCAGCCAAAGAAAATAAATTTCGTTTGGTTTCGTTACGCCAATCAAACGCCGCCGGCTTTAAGGCAAAACCAAAGCAATCACGCTGCAAAAAATACAAAAATAAAAAACAAACAAAAAACCAAAGAAATCTTGAAATTGCTACTGTTAGTTCTACTACCAATGACTATGACTGCAATTTGAAAGCACTAATATTTTTCTATGGCTTGAAGGAATATTGCAAAGCTTAAAAGCAAAAATATGCATGACGGACGGCAAATTTAAATACGACGCAAACTATGAACTGGCCATCACTGGCAAACACATTCACACATACTTATGTGTATGTGTATGTGTACTGTGTATAGAACTTCAGAATGTCACACTCCGCATACTTTCGCACATTCCACTCTACCCGTCAGAAGCGGCCTTCTGCGTCAATGTTCATTGGTGTAGTTTCACTGTTGTGCTTTTTTGTTGTTCTTTGTAAAAATATAAATACAAATAAGCATAAATTTTGCCGCTTTTCGGGGAATGAAATATTCATTTGACTTCCACGAAAATTTGAATACTCTTTCGACACGCTTCACAGGCAAGTTGCTTTACGCGTAGATTGTGAGAAGAGGTAATACTTTCAATTCTGTGTAGTTGCGTAGACAAGCAAAGGCGAATTTGGTAGTGAAAGCGGTTTATGGTAATTGCTAACTAATTACATAAATAACAAAAAAGTTTTGTTTTCGCAGTAAAAGCGAATTTAGAGAAAAGGTTTATAAATTTTGTATAAAAAGTTGGCTTGTAGCTGGTTGTGTTGTATGTGAAGAGAGATGAAATAAAGTAAAGGGTTGAGTTTGTTTAGGTAGGTATATAGCTATATGGTTAAAAAATATATATATCGATCCTTTTGCTGTGGTTAATATAAATAATTTGCTACATTTCCATGAGATCATCGATAACCCTTTCGACCCCAAAGTTGCCTGAGAGCAACTTCACCTATTTGTCATCTGATAGCAAAAGCTACGATTGATTTATGGGTTTAATTTAAGTAGGCACCAACAAATTCATATTTTTAGAAGTGAAATTAAAGCAAATTACAAAAATATTACTGTTATCCCCAAAATAATTTCCAATAATTTGCAGCGATATCAGGGAAAGTTTGTGTTCTAATTGAAGTACACGAATTCGGCGCGTTTGATCAAAACCCTGTTTCTTTAATAATGGTTAAATAAAGTCAAAAGTGATAATTTTGTATTTTTCCATAAATACTAAATAATTTTCTGTAATTAAAAAATATTGACACAAAATTGATTTAACCCGTTTTAAGCTAAAATTGATCAAAACTAAACTAGCTCTAGAACTCTAAAAAAAGAGACGTGGCGACTTCAAATGTAGGCAAGTGTTTCATGATTTAAATACCAAAAAGTAATATCGAGATACAGGGTAAAATTCGGGGTCGAAAGGGTTAAAGGTTTCCCACCACTGCCGCATTGCTGTGGCATTGAGTTTCAATCAAAATTTCTCCCATGTCAACACATGAATGCACACACTTTGGATTTAGTTCATTAAACATTGATAAGTATTTCCTAAAATGTGTTGCTTTGCAGTTAAAAAATTATATTAAATTCCCTTCCTCAGTGTTGCAGACTAAATTATTCAGTGCTCTAAGAAAACATTTGCCATACGCGTTGCCAGGCAACGCGCTGTGCAGCATGGCGAGTGGGTCGGCAGAGGCGTTGGGTGCTGTTTGTTGGCTAATAACGCGCAACGCTTCAAAACTATTTAACATTAATTAATAAAAGCTCGCGCTAATTATGCGTTGAACTTGACTCGGCTCGGCATTGGTTTCACCTTACGACACGTGTGCCACATGCGCGAACACATATAAATCTCTTGCGAATACATACGCACACACGAGTGATGCTGTGTGGCTTCACACACGCCGCCACACACACCGACACACCGATGGGTCATAGGCGCCACACAAACGACAGCTGTATCAGTGTAAATGAATTTTATGATAATAAATTATGCGCGGTTTCTGCGCTCACACCCACACACACACACACACAGGAACCCATAGCTAAATGCATAATTGAATGTGCGTAATAATATATTACGACTGTTTATATGCATTAAGGAAAGAAACAAAGCACTAAATTGTTGAGTGGTATTTGGTTTGCTGGGTGAATACATGTTGAAGAGAAGAATTGGGAGAAGAATTTTTAGAAAAATATTTAAAAAATCTGTAAAATAAAATTTTTACCAATCAAACAAATTTTGTGTTCTTTATTAAAGAAACATTTCGCACACCCACTACAAAAGTGACACAACTCAAAATTTTTAATTTTTTAGGAAACGCAAAAAACTGTTTTTGAGCTGAATAAACATTTTTTAAAAATAATGTATAGACCGTTTGGTAGAAAATACCTTTAGGATAAGTTACAAAGATTTTTTTTTATTTTACACTAGAAAATCCAAAATTTTGAGTTGTGACTTTTTTGATGATATTTTAATTCAAGTTATGAGTTAATTCAAGTTTTAAGTTATGTCACTTTTGCTGAATTTAATAATTATAAATGACAGTTAAAAAGTTGAAAGAAAAATTTTGAAAATTCGAAATGAATTTTTTTATTTGAAAATATATACTAAAATTGTCACAACTATACTTAAAATTAACTTGAACAAAAATTTCTTTCGTCAAAAGTGTCACAATTTGAATTAGGACTCCTTTGCATTGAGCTGCAGCGATCAAAGAGCATCAAACTTCTCGACACAACTAAAAATAAGTCACTATATATATATAGCTATGAAAAAAGATAGAAAAACAAAAACAATATGCTGAAAATGTGAAATATATCAGGTGTACAACTTTGCTTCCGTCGTTTTCCGATAGGTGGCTGTACCGGCTGAGGCTGGTTGAAATACATAGATGGTAATGCCTTTAAAGTGAGTGTGGACAGTGCCTAACGAATTGTCATCGCCGTTTCAGTGACAGTTGTTCTTGTTTTCGTATTATTCACGCTCGAAAATGTCCGTTTATGTGCCCAATTCTCGCCATTTGCGGGAAGTTTTACTTTTTTGTTACAATTCGCAAAAAAATGCAGCTGAAGCGCATCGAATGCTCTCAGAAACTTACGGTGATGCTGCTCTGAGTGAAAGAACGTGTCGGGAGTGGTTTCAACGTTTTAAAAATGGTGATTTCGATGTCGAAGACAAACATGGTGGTGGAAGAGAAAAAACCTTCAAAGATGAACAACTAGAAGCATTGCTTGATGAAGATTCGTGCCAAACCCAAGAAGAGCTTGCCGAATCGTTGGGAGTGAGTCAGCAAGCCATTTCAAAACGTCTCAAGGCCCTGGGCATGATTCAGAAAGAGGGAAACTGGGTGCCGTACGAGTTGAAACCGAGGGACACGTCGCAAAAGTGGTCAAAAAGTACCTGGAAACGCTGAAATGGGAAGTCTTGCCCCACCCGCCGTATTCCCCAGATGTCGCCCCTTCTGACTTCCACCTATTCCGTTCGATGGCACACGGCCTGGCAGATCAACATTTTCAATCCTTCGAAGAATTGGAAAAATGGATTGCTTCATGGATAGCGTCAAAAGAGGACTCCTTTTTTCGAGCCGGGATCTGAAAATTGCCGGAAAGATGGGAGAAAGTTGTCGCTAGCGACGGACAATACTTTGAATAATACATCTGTAAGCACTTTTTCGCAAAAAAGCTTTTAATTTTGGAAAAAAACGGCGGAAGCAAAGTTGTACACCTGATATGTTTGCAAAATCTACAGTAAACCACTCTTCACCTGTTGCTATGAATCAATCAATTCAACATTGCCAGCAATGAACGCAAGCTATGACGACATGTTTGATAACCTCAAAAAGTAGCAGGTTTATTGTTGATTTTTTGTTTAGTTTTTACGCAAAATTTTACCTCGGTCCGAAAAAATTATTTAATAATTATTTATTACTTTATCACTAAGCCCAAGAAACAGAGCTTAAATATTGTGCAAGATGTGGCTATTTTCCCAATACAACTTTTTATTTCATCTTTTTTTTCTTGAAATGAGATGCACATAAACAAATGTTTATATTAAATAAATGAATTGACAAAATTAAACAATTTATTTTTGTTTTTACATGTTAATATATGATGTTCTGATTATGAAAAAATTTGGTTTTTGTTTATTTTACCTCAATCGTTAAGTAAAATGGATAATACAAATTTGTGGGTTGATTACACCCATAGTTAGTAATGGAGTTAGTGTAATAGACGATAGTAATGCGGAAATTATTTTACTAACTTCAACATTGACTTAGCAGATTCAGTGACATTGACGATTTACGGCCTTTCAGCACACTGCACCCTCTATATTTCATGGAGAGAAGGTTGGTGTGTCTTTGTTGCCCTGTTTAGATTTACGATTAAATGCTGATACTTGTATTTTCCACATTTGCAAACATTTGCCACAAGCAATCATTGCTTGTTGTTTGTTGCTTTGCTTGTTCGAATGCCCACATACATATATATATATTCATGCAGTTACCTGTGTACATGTGCGGGTGTGTGGATTTGTGTAGATTTTAATCAATGTTGGCGAATGCCGCGAAACATGCTATTAATTACAACAACGCCAACACTCGCTGGCAGATGGGGAGAGGTGCAGTGTGCAGTCGAGCGAGCCGAGCAACCAAAGCGTCGACACCTGAGCCAGCCAACCATCGGTTATGGCATATGAGAAGAAGTGTACAGAGCAGCTCTCAACTCTCAGCTCTCAGCTCGCCTGCTGCATTTATGCAAATTGCCCGGGCGCCTGACAGTAGGCTACATATGCGCGCACACGCACATCGGCACCAGTGCAGGTGGCTGCGTGCGTGCGATTATGTCAGATTAATAAGGGAAAATAAAGCACGACAAACAGACGCGCAGGCGGCCGGGGACATGGCCCGGCCACGGACGACACTGCCTCGGCCACTTGACACGGATTTATGGGCGAGTAAGCTTCGGGGACGGCAAAAAAAGAAATTAGTAATTACGATGCCGCCATGGCGACGACATGTGGCCCCATGGCTCTGTCGCATTCATTTACATTCCGCTTAATGTTGCTAATATTTTGGCTTGCGGCGTGCAGCGTGCTGCGTGCTGCGCGGCGAGACATCGGTACATACCTTGACAACTTGTTAATGGCTGTTTTCCTCATTAATACTGAATTAATTAAGATGGCGAAATTGACGCAAGCGTCGCATTAAGCGCGTTCCACGTGTGAGGTGAGGCGTCGAGCCGGGAGTGTCGTAATTCCGCCGATGTGCAGCAGCATGTGGCCAGGCGAAATTTCGCAGTGAGCGGAAGAAAAAGTGAAAACAGTGTTTTAATTACGATGTCGCACAGCGTTCGGCCGCGTGCAGCCGCTCTGTGTGGCCTTAATTGCATTTGCCGCTGTCACACTTACCGATATTCTCCAGCTGGCCCGGCGTACCCCAACCGCCGGCTGAGGCAATGCCGGCGCCGCCGCCCAGCACGCCGCCACCCGTCGCCGTGGAGGCCTGCGCCTGTGCGGCAGCGGAGCCCGGCGCGGGCGGCACATAGTCGCCGCCGTCTATGACCACGCCGTCGATGCTGGGGCCGAAGGCGAAGCCGAATTCCGGCTGGCGTATGGGCACGCCCAGCAGCTGCTCGAGCGTCTTGTCGCGCAGGCACTTCATGAGGTGGCCGTGCGGCAGGTCGGGCGCACAGTTGACGTGGTGCGCCACAATGGCGGCATACTTGGCCGGATTGCTGACCAGCGACCACGGCGCCAGTCCCGAGCCGGACATCAGAATGGCGCGATTGAAGAGCAGACCTGACGAGACGGAAGACAACAAGGCAACTTTCAGCTCACTGAAACAAATTTACGAAAGTGTGCAGATTTACCTTCGGGCACAGCCAGCGATGAGATTAGGAAGTGAACACAAGCGGCGCCGGTGCCGTGTCCGGCCAGAGTTATGCTCTGCGCATCGCCACCAAACGCGGCAATGTTCTCCTTGAGCCAATGCAAGGCGGCTATGATGTCCATCAGGCCATAGTTGGCGGGCAGTTTTGAGTAGCGATCGGTGTTGGCGTTCAGAAAGCCTGAAAAGTCGATATGAAAAAATAATAACAAGAACTATGAGATGAGGCGATTGAATAGTTGGCTTTTCGGGGCAGGTGGGAGAAAATTCAATATTTGGCATTTTGTTAGGAAATATTTAAAACTATCTCATGGTAACTGGTGGCAATAAAAGAGAGACAAAAACTCGTAAAGAATTAATACATGAATTTAAAAAAAACTGAAACATTACCCAACTTAAATATGTAAATGAAAACTTTCCAATTTTTCACACACTTTTTCCCACTTTTGCTGCTCTTTGGCGCAGCGAGCGTGCAACTCAATTGGCAGTTTTCGTTTTTAATTATTACAACAAAAATGTATTATGCAAGCAAGATCGTTGCCTGCTAATTGACCTGCAAACTTTTGTCGCAGTGTGATTCGCACCAGCGCTCAGCGAAAATTAACACACGTTCATTCACTGCTCATTAAAATGTGCACAACGTTGCGTCGACGAATCTCAATGGTGGCCGGACGAGTTTTAATTATTTTCCAATTTGCATACATTAAGTGCGCCAAAATGTTAAATGCATGCAGCTTTGTCTTTGAATCTGCATTTTACATGAGGCACTGGACGCATTCAATTTAACACATTCAAACAACGACCACCAACCATTGCTCGCTGCTGTTCCGCTGTACAAATGAACATGAAAAATTCATTCTAAATGCAGCGAAAATACACACACACAAACGAGTGGCTCACGCGCGCGCTCAACCGAAACGAAATTTACACGGAAAGGCAGCCAACGATATTCACTTGTGCCATTGCATATTTACGGGCGCACGCGGCTGTGTATGTAAATTTGTTGAGGCACGCAGTGTTTGGCCAAGTGGGCATTGAATACGTCTGGATGGCTCAAGGACGTGTGTGCACTTGTGGTCAGCGCGTGTGACGCTCGCAGCAGTGTTTTGTGTTGGCACGTAGCACATTTCGGTTTGCATGTCTGCAGGCGGCAATATTTGTGCAATCAGCTGCTGTTGTTGTAATTTTGCCACATGCCACTTGCAATAAAATCAAATGTTTTGCATTTTTGAAGCTGTTAATTTGCTGTTAATCGCCTGATTGAGAAAAATTACGCGGCGCATGAAAACAATTTCGTCATTTTCTTAAATGAACTGAAATGCAGTTAGTTGTTGCTGCGCCTGAACGTATGCTTTGCACAATTAACTGGCACAATAACTCGTTGCATACGTATGGGCGCACTGTTAACTGCAAATTCCCCCACAAGCAAAGTTGTTGCTGTGTTTAACGGCCAGTAATCACTAAATTTTTGAGGTACTTACATACATACGCAGCCAATGGCGCTCACTCAACATGCCTCAACTCAATGTCAATGGAAGCCATACAATGCGCATTCCCAACCAAATTCCAAGCCAACATCCCAGTAAACATTTGGGCTTGTTATGAAATTGCCAGCAGCTTGATATCAAGCATGTTCCTCAACACTTACCTTTGAAAGCAACACTTGCTTTTGGCTTGATATCAACTTGAAAGCAATAGCTTTTTCAATAAAAAAGGGAAGTAGTTTAGCGATTTGAAATTGCTATTGTTTTCAAATTCATGACAAGCGTATGGCAAGTTGAGAGCAAGCCTCTTTTCAAAGCTACAGGGCTTGATATCAATATTGATTTCAAGTGTATTTGTAAGCTTTTGTCAACAGTTCCAATTCCACTATTCCCAATCACTTTTGTACCTATTGAAATTTCTACACTTTGCTTGTAATTAATCAGTTGTAATTTTATTTTGCAATTAATTTGCATATATTCTTAAAAAAGTAAATTTAGTTGTAGTTGTTAACAACAACAACAAAATGTTTGTAAATTTATAAATAAACTTCAATTGTTGTTTACTGTTTTTGTACTTTCGTTTGGTATGCAACTTTCCTTTCCTTCCGTAATTTGGCGAATTGAAAGTATTTATATTGATGCGCTCAAAGTCCAACAAAGCGTCCAACATAAAGTTGAATTTCTGAAGACGAGCAGCTGTAGATTAAAAATCAATTAGGGCATGGAATTATATAAATATGTACATATATATATAAATATGAAACTATACCTTTGAGCGCATGCGTTACACTCAATGCTCGAACGGCAACTTTAGCTTCGGTGCCCTTCCAGCACATTTGCTGTGCAACGGCATCTGTAATTATACTTTTCCAAATATTTTTGATAAACTTTTCAAAAGTGGTGGCAGTCTCTTGACGCATTTGGAAAACCTGTTAATAAATTATGAATTAAATGTCATTGCTTTTCGTTATTATTTCCATGCATTACCTTACCAGATTTCCATATTTCTGTTCATCCTTACCGACTGTTTGCGACGACACGAATAAACAATATGACAATTTGAATATGAAAATTCAAATTCAATTCACTCGAAATTCACAGCCTTCTTCGATCATTTCAGAATTCAAAATTTTTCAATTTGGTAACAAGTAGATATCAACCTTTTTTAAAGCCTTTGTGAATTCAAAATTTTTCAACTTGATTGCAAGTTGATATCAAGCCGAAGGCAAGCCTTTTGCAAACCTTTGAGAATTCAAACTTGATATCAACTTGTTATCAAGTGCTTGTTATCAAATTGAATTTCAAAAATATATCAAAGGCTTGCTTTAATGTTTACTGGGATAGCACTGCACACACACAAACACACACACTAAGCGTTCGTGCGCCTGTTTGTCGCTCAGTACTCGTTGAAGCCCAATTTACGCTGTCGCTGCCGCTGGCGTTGACGACCAAATCACATTGAATATCAATGCCGTTTAATTAGGGATAAAACTAAGTTTGTGCCCACCGTACTTAACGGCCGTGTACCACACAGTCGGCTGTCGGCTGGCGAGGTGCAGTTGCGAGTGAGCTGTGCTGCATTCGCCAGCAACATTTGCACATGTCCCTACATGAACACAAATACTGACATATAGACGCACACATACTAACGTACTCGTATGCATACAGGCTGTGCTTGCCATGTGTGCTTAAGCAAGTTTTAGTTGGCTTTTGCGTAGTCGAGTGGAAACGCTTTGATAACGCCGCCCAGCTAGTCCGTGTTTATTTCTCGCAGTGCGCTTTGAATATGATTCTGTTGCTTTTCGATTTTGTTTTGTCCTTGGCGGCTAAATTGTGCCATTGACTCTTTTCGCTTGAATTTGGCAATAAAACGTAATGTGATTGTGCCAGCCGCATGCGAACCATAAAATTTGCAATCTGCTTAGTTAATTTAGCAACTAAAGTCTATTAATGCAATGCGCAAGAGTTATTTTGGGATATATGGGATTTTAGTATAATTGACGATGCAATATGCATGAAAGTCCTAGGAAATGTTTGGTTTTATTTAGTAATTTCAACAAGTCAAAGGTTGGGTATAAGAGGAAAAACATTCATAGTTGGGGGCGTTAATTACATATTGGGAGATAAAATTTACTGTAGTTATAAGGAAGCACTTTGATGTTCACAGCAGACATCTGAATAGTTGGATCCAGTGTTGCCACATACCTGAAATGACTTTCTACTAAATCTTAAAAAAATACTGAAATTTCCTCCTAAAAAAAATAAAAAGTAAAAAGTAATAAAATTCAACTATTCCGCAATTTTCCATTAAAAGTAAGAATTAATAGACGAGTTTCTGTTATACTGGGCAGACACAGGTTATGTAAAGTTAGACATGCGTACTTGCCACTCCCACTACGATAATAAGAATCGGCTATATTCAGTGCCTTTCTGTAAAACTGTACGAATTTTAATTGATTCTGTGTTTTATTGAGAGGAAAAGGGCTCTGCAACAACAACAACGGTTATATAAGGCCGACTAAATGTGACTCAATTGTTTATATATATAATTTATATAAGTTTCGATCAAAATGAAATCACGTTTTGATTTTTTGTTGATATAATTTATGTTTTTTATAAAAAAAATCAATGAATTTTTCATAAAACTGAAAAAACCGAAACCAAAAATTCATGAATTTTTACTCCTTTGCGGACCATCGTACAAAATTGATGAAGCTGTAATTCTCAACCAACATGATTTTTGTGAAATTTTTTTTGTATTTTATTGCTAAAGTGTTCAATAAGAGTCAATATTTTGAAAGACAAATTTTTATCTCAAGAAATGTGGAAATTGACCAGAAAGGGTTAATTTTAAAGGAGTTAAACTTCTCATAAAAAAATAAAAATATGTATATGCATTATTTTTTTATGAGTGCAGCCTTTTTTACTCATCTTCAGCTTAACAACAAAAACTTGACAGAAACAAAACATACAGCAAATAAATTAAGCAAAAAGTGCCATATTTGGCGGAATTTCATTGTGACAGCAATAAGGGAGATCGAGATAGATCGAGCTTACATTTTGTAAGCTTAAAAATTTTTAACACAATAGCGTGCTTTGACTATTAAAATAGTTGCCAAAATATGTTTTGTTGCCAGTGTTTCCAATACACCAATTATCCAAAAATCTCCCAAAAATCCACTAAAGATCCGAAAAAATCCCATAACATAAAATATAAATCTCCTAAACTTTCTCCTAAACAATTCTTCCTCCTAAAAATTCTCCAAAAGGCCAAGAATCTCCTAAATCCAAAAGGAAATCTCCTGATCTGGCAACACTGATTGGATCATGAGCAGAAAACACATGAATGAATCAAACATACTCGTAGCTTCGACAATCTGTCTACACTTTTCACATTTCACTGACTCACATTTCATAACTTTTCCCATAATCTTTTCTATGGAAACTTTTCAACGAGTCCCAAAACTTACCCAACACTCCCAGCCGATAGTTGATGGTCACCACTAGTATTTGTCCGAAACTGGCCAGCACCGAACCATCATACGGATTGCCGCTATTCCACTCGTACGATTCGCCGTGCACAAACACCAAAACAGGATACTTGGATTGGCCGCTGCCGGAGCTGCCCGCATTGCCACTGCCGCTGTTTGTGTTGCTGCTGCTTGACGAATCACGTGAAGCCACTGCAAATAAACAATTTAAAAGTACAAAACTTTTAGAATTTTTCGATTTGCAAGGATTTGCATAAAATTTACAAAGATTTTTGTCAATTTATCTTACTAGCAGTGCGTGCAAAAGAGGCAAATCAAACAAAGAAAATGTTCAACTGAAGTGAAAATAAATCGAAATGTAATTAAATGAATGCAATGCCAATTGGGTTTCAAATTAAACCAAGCAATCATGTTTAATTTTTGAAACAATTCTATTGAACCACTCTTCCTTATCAAAGTTGATTTTCAACTTAGTGTAGCTAAACTCTAAAGTGAGCCAACTATTTATAGCCTAAAGCAGTGTCTGTGTGTGCGTGTGTTCCACTTACTGTTGTTTTGCACATACTTGAGGCACACACTGACAAATGAAGTGAGCGTTGATACACGGCAATAAGTTAGGTAAAAACCGATAACGAGTGCCGATGCTTCGTCTTAAGTTGCTCTCAGCTCGCTTCAAGAGCACTAAGCAACTGCAGACTAAACAGCAAACACACGCACACACACTCACACAAATGGACGTGGTCACGTTACAGTGGCATCATTTATCAATGTGCAAATGAACATTCATTTGTTCATTTCTACATTCACTCATTCGTGTCATTGCAACAACAGAACAACAGAAACTAACACAGATAGCAGCAGCGATGGGAAGACGAAACGACGAGTAGTCGATGGGGCTTGGCGCAGACGAGCAAGTTGGCTGCCCATCAGATCGGCCATTTATCTGGATATTAACATTCCTCTCCCTGTCCACCGCCGCGCGGCCTATGCATGGCTAAATGACCTCAGCCCACACGGCACCGCAGCTGCTGATTGTTGTTGTTATTCGTATTTATTTGCGCCATTTGCAGTATTGCTGGGCAACAAATCCATTTAAAATCGCATTCATTTCAGTGCTTAGCTGGGTTTCCATGGCCTGCTCCATGCGTTCGGAATATTTGTAAATGCGGCGATGAGCGAAGTGAGCAGCGGCAACCGTGTGGCGGCCGCAGCCCTTTGTTTTGGTCTCGTGCATTTGTGATTAATGTCGATTTCTAATGGCGCTAATTGCTACCACCAATACGCCAATATAGCAATACACCATTACCCATAAACGCAAACGCACACATGCGCAACGCCATTGTCCTGCGCTCGACAATGAATTTTTATGGCCATTTAAAATGCTCCAAGGACCTCGGCAACATTTTAATCTGCCCGCAATTGGATCGACGCGCGTCTGAATGTGTGCGTCTGTGCTATAAATAAATACATAAATATAATTGGAATTTGTAATTTGCCCATTTCATAAAATTAGCTCAACAACAACAAAATAAACAACCACTGGCACTTAAGCGATATTGCGTCGAAGGGGCAAGTTTGGCAGTTTTTCGCTCGAGTGTTGATGGTATCATTACATCATCGCTTCAGTGTGTGTGTGTGTGTGTGCTTTGCAGACGCATATAAATTTTGCAAAACTATTGACAAACGCTGACAATTTGCGGCGGTGAACCGAAGGCAGCTGCAACAAAAATAACAACACAACAACAAGCAATAAACAACAACAGCATAGAGAAGTTGTTATGCTTACTCTGCCACACACACACACACACACACATACAACACATATTCATAAATGTTGCCGACAACTGACTGTGGGGTGGCGAGAACTTTAAATTTAACAGCGAAAACTATTTACAAGTTTGTATGTCATCGACAGGCGCCGCGCAGGGGGTGAAGGCGCAAGTATGAAGAATGTTGCCGCCCGAAAGCAGCAGCAGCAGTAGTGAAGTGGAATACGCTACAACGAAAAACAAAAACGCAAACTTGCACCCCTCCCTGGTTCCACCAAATTCGACAGAGCAATAACAGCAGCGCCGTAAAGTGCTTCTGCGGTAACAGCGGGGGGGAGAGTATCAGTGCCAGGGAGAGTCGCAGCGACACACACACGCACACAGCCAAAACGTTCGCTAGCAAAGCAAGAGCTGCCACATGTAATGCGTATGTGTGTGTTTGTGTTTGCGTTTGTGTGTGTGTGCGCTCAACATGTAAATGACAAAAGTTGAAAGTTTTAAATGGTGTTTGCATGTTTTGCGGCTTTCTTCAAGAAAATTACTGTGATTTGTTGTCAGTTTTGGCTGAGTTTATTGGGTTTGAGTTTTTCGGTTGCGGTTTGGTCTTTCGCTGTGTACGACCCACATTGTGTGTGCAGATGTGTGGCAGTGTGAATATGTGAGTGTGTGCGTGTATATAAGCGAATTAAAGCAAATCGTATTTCCTTCGTTTCGTGCCTCTGGCTTCAGATCTTCAGCTTGCAGATCTCCGCACTTGCAATTGCCACATAGACATTTAATAAAGTTGTCGCTGATGTTGTTGTTGTTGTTGTTGTTGTTGTTGCTGCTGTTGTTTTGTGGGTTTTACAGCTAAATGGCGTATTTGGTTGATGCGCATAAAAGGCAATTGGTGTGGCTCTTGAGTGGAGGCTGCTCGGCTGTGAAGGTTTTTAATAATAAATGAGCGATAAATTAGTGAAAAGTATCAGTGCGAAGCATAAAACACTTCATCAACGCTCGACTTAATGAGTCGCAATGATTTGCGGCGCGACAAGTTGTTTTGCATATTTTTTGACAGGAAATGTGTGACAAAGTATGTGACAAATGTGTGTGGTGAAACAAAAATAGCTGCGTTATATAGTTTTTCGGCAGAGCGAATTTTGATATATTTTTCATATATTTCCATATCTATGTTCATATATATAATTGATTGTTCTGATCTACTGACCCACTGATGTATCCTGGCTGAGGCCAAACAATAGCAATAAATATGAAAATTTAAATATAATTTTTTTTTCAGAAAAGTGCCACTAAGAAGAAATCAACATTTTTCAAAGCATCTTCATTTTTTGGAGTTTTACAGCCCACTGTACTTTGTCTTAATGCTCGAACTCCTTCGATTAACAAGTGCAGACAATATAAAAATAATTTATTCCTTCTTAAAAATATGTAAATAACACAGTTTAATTTAAATTGTTTATTATAACTTTTCCATAACGATATATAAAAATATACATTTAGTTAAGTTATGTACACTGCAAATATTTACATAGCGAGCCGAAAGCCATAGTAGCTAGCGCTCCTTCTACATTGTAAAATAATAATTATTTTTCAAGTAATAAATAAATAAATAAAAAAAATAATAAATAAATAAATAAATAATGAAATAAATAAATATATAAATAAATAAATAAATTAATAAATAAATAAATAAATAATTAAATAAATAAATAAATATATAAATAAATAAATAAATAAATAAATAAAGTTGAAGCAATATTGGCTCAATAAAGTTGCTATAGTTGGAATGAAGGCGAAATGTCATATTCAAGAATTATCCAATTTAAATAACCTAAAACCTATAAGTAATGAACACACCACCACAGGCGCATGCAATGAGCGCATCGCAGCGGCGCCAATTATCGCTCACTGCAGTGTGAGTAGAGCTGCACATGCACACACAGGCCGGCAGCATCCATTCAGTGTGCAGCGAACTTTTCCCCACATAGCGTAAAGTCATTGACATGATTACGCGCGCATTCGAATCGAGGTTTACGCTGCAAGAGATACGAAAGCGCACACCTGACCCCCGGCACTTGGCAACCCTTTGCGATGCTCACAGTGAATTGCAGGCAAGGAAATTGGCACACGTTGCACACTTCCTCGATAGCACGAACAAGCTTTCGAATTGCGCTGCCACACAAACACTTGTGCGCATGTATATGTGTGTGTATGTATGACTAATATGTGAGTATGTGAGTTAGCACTTTTATTATATTTAAGTACCAAAATGAAATTGCACCAAAAGCAGAGTGTGAAAATATGGCAAAATATTCCATATACAAGACACAGAGTTATTGTAATAACAGCAACAATAATACCAACAATGACAACAACTATAACACCAACTGCACACATCCACATGCAGCATGTGAAGTCGAAAGCATATATAACAATGGCTACAACAACAAAGAAGCTAGCTTATCAAAGCGGAAAATTTCTGTGCCACTGGTGGGGAGTGAAGTGCAGTGAAGCGAGCTGTCTGCCCTCGTGACTTTTATAAATAACAACTGGAGCACGGACATGGCTACAAATGTGCGCTGTTTGCATATCCGTATAGAAGCGTCCCCACACACATACAAACACATAACAAACTCACACATGCATGCGCGCTGTGTGAGGCTTTGGCCAGCAACGTTGCTGTTGGCGTTGCTGTTGCCAATGTCAATATTCACATATTAGCGCCTGAATCCGCCAATTTGCCCCACTGTCCCATCTCCTTGTCTGTGTGACTGTTTGTGCTTTTGTGTGCGTGTTTGCGCGCATATTTGTGTCATCATCCGCTGGCGTCGCCATTAACCAAACAGCGCTTCGCCCCTCGTCTGTCGCCTGACGCCCGCACAATGAACGCAACTCTAAAGTCAGCAACTGACACTTTCACACTGTCGGTTGTTGCGTTAATTCATTTGCGCGTTCGTCTGTGTTGTGTGCCGTTGCTTCCTTGTTGTAGCTTAGCAACCCAACTGCCGCTCCTCTCTTGAGTCTTTGTAGTTGTAGCGCGTGTCTGTTTATCATCTCTGTATCGATAGGTTTAAGCCGCAGCTGCTGCGCCAACTCATTAAACGTGGAGTGTCGAGCAACATATACAACAACAGCAAAAGCAGTAACGATTTTTTAGCTTCCATAGAACAAAATAAAAATAAAATCTTTATGAAAAATTGTATGAAAAAAACAAGGTGACAAAACGGCGAATGGCAAAACGGCTCTCACGCGCTCGAAATCACTGACACCGGGGGAGGGAGAAGCGCTGAGCAGCAGCTGTGGTGTTAGTCAACCAGAAACTTGTACTAACTCACATCCAGCGTGCGTTACTGTAGACATAAGTGCGCTAAATGGGGCGTAAATTTAATGAGCATACAAACTGTTCAATGTTTTTGGTTTCTTATTGAAAAAATGCCGGTATGACAGTGTCTTGTTTTGCGTTTTTCTATGTTTCTTTTGAAAGATTTGCAGTTTTACAGTGGATTTATTCAAAGAGCGATAGAACTATGAACCATTGAGTCTTTGTGATTTTAAATGCTTTGTTCACAGTCTGATCTAACTTTTTCTCAGACCTCTGCTGAAAGTCGAAATTCATAAAATGTTATAAAACTCGATAAGCTTCTATTTGAAGCGTTTGTATTTAATTTATTCCTATTATTTAATTCTTTATATGTTTGAAAATTTATATAGAATTTTCTTGAAAAGTAACTCCTTGATCACGTTTCAGAATTTCATTACTCTAACTTTATTGGTTCGAAAGTTATTAAAAATAGGCGGAAGCTGCAATTCTAATGAAGTGAAAAAATTCGAATTTATTTGAGTATCAGTATTTTAAATAATAAAAGGATACAAAATCAATGAAGCGAGAGTACTGAAATTTTGACACGTGATCAAGGAGATTTTGGGTTTTAACATTGTTACTTTTCAAGAAAATTCTATATATATTTTCAAGGACATAAAGGATATACGGATATAAAGGATTACAATTTTCAAAGGACCTTTTGCATATCCTTTTTTACAAATAGATGAAAAGTAAATTTTATTTAAATTCTTGAACCTTTTCTCTTTCATTTGATGTACATATCTCCATATTCTAACGAAGTTAAGTATTTTTTATATTTTTTATCCCCTTCATAGTTTTGAAGTCCTTTTAAAAGGACAAAGAATGTAGAAATGAAAAACTGAGTACGCAGTATTACTATATTTGTTCTCTAGTTTCACGCCCATATGGACATTTTCTGGTGCGAGAAATTTTTTTAATTTTTGTCGCACGGTGTAATTAGACAAAATTCATACCACCAACACCGCAGCCTTGTGCTGTCTTTGGAAAACTTATCCAATAGCGGAATATTTATTTATTAATAAACTAGCTGACCCGGCGAACTTCGTCCCGCACGACATTTGTTGTTTTCTTATAATAAATGAATGAATGGCGAATCTATGGCGATGCGAATTGACGAAGAAAACCAACTAAAGGAAGAGGAGGGAGCTACTGATTAACGCATTCGAGACCCTCAAATAAGCAATGTTGCTGCTAAGTTTTAGTAAAGAAATGGATTGCGCTTGAACCAGATTTAAATTATAGTGGCAGGGTCACGCCCCATTATTCAATACCCGCACAATGCCCTCTGTCGAAGGAGAAAATGGTAGGTTCGTACTAAGTGTCATTGCTGAGCGACTTATAGTTCAGCGAAATATTTGGGTCACAACAAATGTGCCACACCTCTTGTCCAACGCCCACCAAATCTTACCAGTAGAATGACCCATCTATGGGACGACGGGGCACTAAATTTCAGTATTGTACGACTAACAATTTCAAAGATATTCTCTATTAAAAATTTGGCTTGTATGGGCAGTGCCACAATAGCTAAAATCTTAAACAACTTCGTTATATGTATTTATGTCAAAGCCCCATCAAATTTTAACAATAGAATGACATTTCTACGGGACGATTTCGTACCAAATTTCAATGCTGTGCGACTTACAATTCCGAAGCTATTCCATATAAAAGATTTTAGTTGTATGGGCGGAGCCACGCCCTCTTGTTAAATACCCGCCCCATTCCCTCTGTCGAAAGATATGACTAAATGGTAGGTTCGTACTAAGTTTCATTCATGTGCGACTAACAGTTCGAAAATTATGCGGATAGTTTGTGCCCAACAAATGTGCCACGCCTCTTGTCCAACGCCCATTAAATTTTAACAGTAGAATTACACTTCTATGGGAGGATGTCAAACCAAATTTCAATGCTGTGCGACTTACAATTCCGAAGCTATTCCATATAAAAGATTTTAGTTGTATGGGCGGAGCCACGCCCTCTTGTTAAATACCCGCCCCATTCCCTCTGTCGAAAGATATGACTAAATGGTAGGTTCGTACTAAGTTTCATTCATGTGCGACTAACAGTTCAAAAATTATACGGATAGTTTGTGCCTAACAAGTGTGCCACGCCCCTTGTCCAACGCCCATTAAATTTTACAGTAGAATTACACTTCTATGGGAGGATGTCAAACCAAATTTCAATGCTGTGCGACTTACAATTCCGAAGCTATTCCATATAAAAGATTTTAGTTGTATGGGCGGAGCCACGCCCTCTTGTTAAATACCCGCCCCATTCCCTCTGTCGAAAGATATGACTAAATGGTAGGTTCGTACCAAGTTTCATTGATGTGCGACTTACAGTTCTGCTGAAATGTTGGGTCATAAAAAATGTGCCACGCCCCTTGTTCAACGCCCATCAAATTGTAGCAGTAGAATGACACTTCTATGGGACGATGTCATATTAAATTTCAATGCTGTGCGACTTACAATTCCGCAGCTATTCTATTCAAAAGAATTGAATTGTATGGGCGGAGCCACGCCCTCTTGTTAAATACCCGCCCCATTCCCTCTGTCGAAAGATATGACTAAATGGTAGGTTCGTACTAAGTTTCATTCATGTGCGACTAACAGTTCGAAAATTATGCGGATAGTTTGTGCCTAACAAGTGTGCCACGCCCCTTGTCCAACGCCCATTAAATTTTACAGTAGAATTACACTTCTATGGGAGGATGTCAAACCAAATTTCAATGCTGTGCGACTTACAATTCCGAAGCTATTCCATATAAAAGATTTTAGTTGTATGGGCGGAGCCACGCCCCCTTGTTCAATACCCGCCCCATTCCCGCTATCGAAGGACATGATCAAATAGAAAGTTTGTACCAAATTTAATTGATGTGTGACTTATGGTTCCAAAGTTATTGTCTAAAAATGTATTCTTGTGGTGCCACGCCCCGTTTTCCCGACTTTTTTTTTTTTTATAAACCTTCACGTAACAATTTCGAACAAACCTGCCGAAGGAAGTATCCAAGTTGGTCCAGTCGTTTTCAAGATATAAGGATACATACGGATTTGCGACTTTGCTTTATATATGTAGTGATGATACTAAATATTTTCTCCATATTTATGCAAAACTGCACATTTCGCAAAATTCAATAAACCTCCATAAATAATCACGAAATGTCAAATCAAAACTCTTGAAGCCGCATGCAAAGTCATCAATCAATAAACGCATAGCCATAAGTCCAGCTAGCTTTTTGCATATCTTTGCCAGCTGCCAGCCAAACTTTACACAAATCCAACTTGACCACAACCAAAATGAAACACTTGCACTTTTTTCATTGCATTTGGCTTTCTTTTGTTTTCGCATTTGGATTGCACAACTTGGCACTTTTATGACCGCATTCCTAGTTTGGCACTTGTTTTCGGCTGCTTGCTTCGTAGCTTCCCTGCCGTTTTATGCGATTTTATGGCATTGTTGATGGCATGGAAGCGCTCTGAAAAATTACACTCGCCTGGGTCCTCGATTTGTTCTATTCGATGCTCGTTTTGTGGACATCGTTTGCGCGCACGAGTTCACATTTTCTTTATGCATTTCTCACCCTTCCTCTGCAGCCACTTTGGGCATCTTCCGCTCACAGTTCATTTTCAAGTATTCCGCTCTTCAGCTGCATCGAGTTTACGCTTTTTCATTTCTGTCTAATATTCTTTCCTGAGTTCTTTTACTTTGCTCTTATTTACTGCAAGAGTTCGCTTTTACTGCGGCCTTCCTCAAACTCCAACGCGTTTTTGTTGCAGCCACGCCTTAATATGTGCGTATGCAATTCTCTTCAGTGTCTTTGCACTTTTCGTCTTTGTTTCTCCATTTTTATAAACTCAGTTTTTGTTGCACTTTATCTGATTTCGTTCTTTGCCATTCTCGCTTTTATGCAATTTCCCTACACATTCCCACATTCCTTTGCTCTGTTCTCTACCCCACTTAAGTGCATATTGGCATTCAATATTTTACTACCTTTTTATTGGTGCCAACCATTGCAGACGGTTGTGAAAAAACACAAAACCCAGAGACAATTGGCACGAAAAGCAGAAGTGCACAAAAATGTGCAGTTGTAAAAAGTTACTCGGGAGTGAAAAATTGCGAAAAGTGTTGGGGAAAAGTGCAATGACATAAAACTGCTTTTTCTGGTAACTTTTAGTTGTCTTTCTACAAAGAGTTGAAACGAAACGAGACTGGTTGTTGGTCTTTTTTATTTCAAGTAGGTATATTTTATATTTAAAAATTTTAATTTTCCATTATCTTTTTTAACTCACGAAATTCTATATTCTTTATTTTATTTCCTTTCTTTTTACTAATTTTTAGTATTTTAAATTTATCTTTTCAAGCAAACCCCACTCAATTCGCCGCCAAGCAGTGGCTTTTGCACTCTATTAATCTTTATGTGCTAGTCAAATCATGGCAAGTAGCAGCCACAAATCATCGCCACATAATTTATGCACATATTTTGCATGTTTGCCCACACTGCCGACGTCTGCGCCACGCAGCAATGGGGCGGCGAAAATAATTTAGAACGCCACAACCGCTGACAATGCTTCATCAAAAAGCCCTCCACAAAAGCCTTAACGTGCAAGTAAAAATAAACAACTGGCGCACCAGTTCGAGACATTCGGTTACGCACCCCTTGAACTGCACCCGGCCGACGTTGCATAGCTACAGGCGCGCACTGTCGGGTAATGTGAATTGTCGCCGCACCTTTGCCAACACAGCAAACTACCATTTGCCGTTTAAATGTCAATAAATCATCCAAATGCTTCACACTTCCAGCGCAGCCACCAACCGATTGCTCATATCCTACAACAACAACAACAACAACAACAACGACGGCCATATTAAGGCAAATTCCCGGTTCTTGATGTGGCTTTCAGCAGGCCACAAAAATGAGATTTTTATTACTTTTATGTGAATTTTCTAAAAATATGTTGAGGTGTATGTGTGCGCACATATACAGACACAAATACATTCATATACAAATTTTAAGCATCGCCAGACCAAAAACGCTTCGCGCCACGCTCCCATTTCCCGCCGTTGCCATCGCTGACGTTGGCGCTTGTGCAAACAACTTCAATTTTTGTATTTTTTTACAACATTGCGTTGTTGTTGTTGGCATTTGCGAGTTGTACCTTCGTGATTCAATTCAATTTCGCACACGTCACTTAGGCTACCGACGCTGCCAGCGCTCGGCCGCAATAACTGCGTACGCAATGCTAAAGCAATTTACGCTCGCCGCCTGTCGCCGCCGTTGCCGTTGCCGTCGCCACGACAGCGTAGCTTTTTCGCCACTGTTGCGCTTTCAATCTGTGCGCACTTCAGCTGCCGCCGGTGCGTGGTGCGTTCGAGTGGTTGTGTGTGAGTTTCAGTTGATTTTTTTTGAATAAGGCGCATTCAGCTGCCGCTTCCCACTGAAGCTGCGCACATAAAAGATATACAGCACTTTTCATGTATGCGTTTGCTGTTTGTTCTTTATGCTTTTTCCGAGCTTATGGCAAATGTAAAAATAATATTTTGCCGTGCTTGCGTGCAGGTGGCGAGCTCGACTGCAAGCCAGGCGAGTTGAAGCACGTGAAAAACAAATTGTTCCAAAGAAACGCGCGCAAATATTTGCGTCGAGTGGCGCAATTGGCAGTCGGCAAATAGTGCTCGCAATGTGAGACGCCTCGAAATTGTCGCCGGCTGATGGCAGCGGATCCGGAGGTGACTTCAGCACCAGCTGCTACAATTGCGTCGTTGACGTTGTTGTGCTGTGCGATTTTGTTGTTGTTTACAGCTTACAAATTGCTTCATTTTCTTGGAAAGTGCTGCGTCGTTATTGTTGCTTTTATTTATCATATTCTCGACTTGGCTTTGACCTATTTGCACAGCATTTGCAACGGCAAACCAATATGTCGACAACTTTGATAGCGAGAAAGATGTGAAATATGTAATAAACATATTTGAGAGAAGCATAAAATTAGGGAGAATAGAGTTGTTTGTATAGAATAAATTTGCTAAGGCGTGAGATCACTCTGAGATCAAAATGGCTTTAGTCTACGTGTCACAGCGAACCAAATATCTAGATTTCTGTATGGTATTTTATTTCTTTTATATTATTTTATTTAATTTAATTTCATTTCATTTCATTTCATTTCATTTCATTTCATTTCATTTCATTCCATTTCATTTCATTTCATTTCATTTCATTTCATTTCATTTCATTTCATTTCATTTCATTTCATTTCATTTCATTTCATTTCATTTCATTTCATTTCATTTCATTTTATTTTATTTTATTTTATTTTATTTTATTTTATTTTATTTTATTTTATTTTATTTATTTTATTTATTTTATTTATTTTATTTATTTTACTTATTTTATTTATTTTATTTATTTTATTTATTTTATTTATTTTATTTATTTTATTTATTTTATTTTATTTTATTTTATTTTATTTTATTTTATTTTATTTTATTTTATTTTATTTTATTTTATTTTATTTTATTTATTTTATTTATTTTATTTATTTTATTTATTTTATTTATTTTATTTATTTTATTTATTTTATTTATTTTATTTATTTTATTTATTTTATTTATTTTATTTATTTTATTTATTTTATTTATTTTATTTATTTTATTTATTTTATTTATTTTATTTATTTTATTTATTTTATTTATTTTATTTATTTTATTTATTTTATTTTATTTCATTTCATTTTATTTTATTTCATTTCATTTTATTTTATTTTATTTTATTTTATTTTATTTTAGGTTAGGTTGCGGTGGCTGCCTCTGTGTGAGACACACTTAGGGTAGAAACATGGTGAGCAGGTCGAGGTGACTAACAAGCTGACTAGCAAGCTGACTAGTAAGCTGACTATCAGGTTCTGCTCGAGGTCATGTGCACATAACGGAGTAGGTTATTATTTGTTAGTCAAGAAATTTTGTAAAGGCATCAAGCTATATAAAACTTTAAAAATGAATCAAGATAGTTCTGAAAGCAAAAACGAAAGCGCAGTTACTAGTTGGTGGCTATTGGCAAACATTGGAAGAAGACGATATTCAGTACATCCACTAAATACAGACCGACTAAGTTATAGCGAGTTCCATCATTTATATAAAGAAATAAAAGAGCACCCGGACAAATTTTACAAATACCTGAGGATGACTCCCGATACATTCAAATATATTGTGGACATCATTACCCCAAAGTTAGAAAGCATGAAGACCTTCCAGTATTTGTCCATTTGAACCTATTCAGATGGTCCTTATTTTTGGCATCCCAAATAGGGACCCTATCATGGACGGCAACTATCAGTTTTTCTTTTTATTTGCGCACATTTTCTTCACACATTGTATGTGTTTTGCTTGAGTTCAAAAACTGTTCATTGTTTGAGAAATTTAGCTGACTACCTGACTGACAAAAACAAACATGTAGAAAGTCAGCAAAACTTTCTAGTTAGCTGATTAGTTAGCTGAGTAGCTAGCTGAGCATGATGTGCGCTCTCGTATTGTTTCCTATGTTTGTTTCGTCAGTCAGCTCGACCTGCTCACCATGTTTCTACCCTTAGGTCTCTTAACGGGCCCGTTGTGATACCACAAATTCCACCCGTTTGAAATGCGTATGCAACACTGTTTTTTCCAACATGTGATACAACACACATTTCAAACGGATGGGGAAAGGGAGGGAAGGGGACCTACAGTTTAACGCCGAATCCGAACGGCGATTGGCAGTTTTTGCCTGCCAAGAGCGCACTTGTGCGATTCTTGTAATTCTCATCTCCTTCATGTGGATAGCGATAGAAGTAGATGCGCATTTTTTCCAGCCCGAGCCAGGAATCGAACCTGGGGCGCTCGGTATGAGAAGCCAGCGCGCTACCCGCTGGGCTATCGAGGCTTTTATTTTATTTGATTTTATTTAATTTAATTTAATTTTATTTTATTTTATTTTATTTTATTTTATTTTATTTCCACGATTTATTGGACTCCTTAAGGGTTACATATTATATATCGGTTGTTTAACAACAAGATACATAAAACTATTGCAGGTACAGGATATTATTTTAAACATATATACAATTTAACTTTCAATACTTAAAAACGAACGAACAATTGACGTTGTTGACAATATTACTGCTTTTTGTATAGTCAAAAATTTGTCCGCTAATTGAAGCCTCTCCAGTGTCGTCATTAATGTTTTGGGCACTACCCCTGTCGATGAAATGATGATTGGTACAATCACTACCTTGTCAAGTTGCCACATCTGTTTCAGTTCTTGGGCCAGTTGCTGATATTTCCTGCTTTTTTCCGCGATACAGTCCTGTAGGTTGTGTGTGTTGGGAACTCCGATGTCAATTAGATGTGCGTTATTAGTCAACTTTTCGAGCAGGATAACATCTGGTCTGTTGTGCGGAACGCTCCTATCCGTCAATACTGTGCGATCCCAGTAAATCTTGAACTCGTCATTTTCTAGCACTGCACTGGGCGTATATTTATAATATGGAAGTTCTTCTGTTAGCAGCTTGGTGCGTATTGCAAGGCTTTGGTGCACAATTTTTGCAACGTTGTTATGGCGCGTCAAGTATTCAGTGGCCGCTAACATTACACATGCTCCAGTGATGTGATGTATCGTTTCCGGTTGTTGTTGGCATTTCCGGCATTTGTCGTTGTTAATGTCAGCGCGTGCAATATATTTTAAGTAATTTCTGGTTGCAATTACCTGGTCCTGGATCGCGAGCATGAGTCCTTCAGTTTATTTTATTTTATTTGATTTGATTTGATTTGATTTGATTTGATTTGATTTGATTTGATTTGATTTGATTTTATTTTATTTTATTTTATTTTATTTTATTTTATTTTATTTTATTTTATTTTATTTTATTTTATTTTATTTTATTTTATTTTATTTTATTTTATTTTATTTTATATTTTAGTAGGTATTTTATGTGTTTTATTACAGTTATTTTCAAGTCCCCAGTTGAAATCCCTGTCTCTGTGGTACGACGTCAAGTCATACGTGGCCTAAAAGGCAATTGTTGGCGTCTAGCTTTGAACAATACGACGCGAAAATATTGGAAAAATTGAATATAAGAGCTGATACATTATGAACCATAGCGCTCCATGAAAAATTCCTGAATATATTCGATTCTTCAGAGAAAACTGTCATTGACTTTCGCTAAATAACCGCAAAGTGTTATCAAGGAAAACAACCCGAATAAGAAGTGAATTTCGGCCACAAGAAAGTCCACATTTTCTTCGGCACTTAGATGATACTTGGACCTACTGTAATTGAAGAAGTATATCTGAAGTCATCAAAAGGTAGGTGGATATCTACAGCAGAATTCTGAACAACTAATCCGTTTCATATAGAGAATGAAAAGAGTCTGAAAGTGGCCGGTTTTTAGTTGGAAAGAAACCAGGCAGAACTAATGAATAAACGAGTATCTTCAAACAAATTTTGACCCTTCTATAAAAAGAAAAACGATACTTTTGCCACCTATACGATACTCAAACGACACTTGCGCGGACTTTGCGAAATTTCATGGATAATATGCAATTTTTTCTTCCCTTTGAATTTCAAGTTAAATTCCAAAACCTCCATAAGATTGAAAAGAATGCGTTGCAGACTATGAAGAAGTTTTACCACAGTTACCAAAAATAATATAAAACCAGAAAAAGCTGCTTTCTGCTGAACACTTTGGCCAATATTTCATTGAAATTTCTACACAATAAACAACGTTTTTGTATGAATTTTCTTAATCTTAATATTTAAAAAAATCATGAAAAAAATACTTTAATTAATAATTCTGCAACACTGACCCATATGTTTATGATTGCATGTTGGCCATTGTGTTCGTTGTGTCACATTTGGTTTTTCTCTTGACCGCACACAACACTGTCATTGTTGCCAGCCATCAAGCATTCCATCGGCAGCCGCAAACAGTGCTCACAAATAAGAAACAAAATGGCCACTGACAGCATTGACCTTTCCAACTGACCTACTCCGAAAAGCAACCGTAAGAAAGACGGATTTTGTTTTGGCAGAATTTGTATCGTACAACACCCATACACGCATAGGTGCAGAGTGAATACGAAGATGGAGAAATGGCAGTGGTGGAAATGCGAAAGTAGAGCAAAAATTCCGGACTGACAAAAATTGTATTCTCGCAACAAAGTCATAAATTATCGCATTACAAAACATGCGTTTACAGCAGAGTGTCAACGCAGCCTCGCCACAGCTGTATACATGTCGTATTGTTTATGTGTGTGTGTGTGCTGTTGATGCGTGCTGTATTTCAACAACAATAAAGCGCATTTTTGTATTTTCAACACAAACACACTCACACACACATGCAGACACATAGCCACATATCAGCCATCAGCATTGTTTGCTTTCACGCAAGAGTGAAAATGTGGCGAAGCGAAATGCGAGAGTGACAACAACAATGGCAACAAGAAGCCGCTCGTTTGCCACAAAAGCTCGCAAATGTGAAACTGTTAAATCATTTTCGAAATCATTAATTCTCGACATGTCAAAAATTATCGCCCAAAATACATAGACGACTGCAGCCCGCTGTCCCCTGTCAGCATTCGCCGAATTAATACTATCGGTTTTGCCGCCTCTTCAGTCTATTCTATTTTATTTCATTTTTTTACTTTTTGTTTTTTTCTTTGTTATTCACTTTTCTTTGCATTTTACTGTAATATTTGTGTGTGTGTGTGTGTGCGCACTCGAGGCAGCTGTGTGGCATCAGTGGTGCACTTTTTCGGTCGCTGTTCATTTATCGTGCGGCCATTGTGTGTGTGTGTGTGTGCAGGTATTGGAAGGATATCGTTAAGTTATTGAAAGCAGTAAATTTTAGGTACTTCCTGTTTCCTGTCTGTCGCACCAAGACGCCATATGTCGCACTGCACTGCGGCGCACGGTGACGCTGACGCTGGGTCTTGTCTTATTTGCGCGCTCCGCCAGCGACTTTTTGTTATTATTTTTGTTGTCTTTGGCTGCTTTCCGTAGAACATAGATAAAGTGTCGTTCGTTAAGCGTAATTTATAACGTCAGCCTGTCGCGCCGAAGCGCGTTGCACGTGTGGCGGCTGCGGCTGAGCGCGCGACTACTTGTTGGGAATTTTTTATGCTCGCTAACTTTAAAAGTAGCTATTTGCTGTAAGCACTTATGCTGCATTTTTGATCTATGGCTGGGCATTACTTCTTGTCGTGTTTGCTTAGGTTGCACAGCAAGAGGTGTCAAGGTGAGGAGGAGAAGATTTTTAATCTTATTTTGTTGTTTATGCACCTGACTGAGCAGGTGACCATGGTTGGCTAATAAGTGAGTGTCAGATTCTGTGAACAATGTTGACGATTTTATGTCTTTACTGTGAGTAATTTTCAATCTCAATTTCACATTTATTATGAAAATGACTGCAGGTGCTATCACAGCTCATACAACCCAGGCATCATTTTAAATATTCTCCCAGCTATTGCCGATTCCTCTTACTCTTCAATCTGCAATGTCTCTAATTTTCCATGCCTCGTATAATCCATTTCCTACTCCAATGCTGATTTCCTTTGACTCTGACTCAGTTCACAATTTGTCATAAATTTTCAACCAGATATTATCAACTTTTCATTTAATTTCTCCGCAGCAAAGTGAAATCTCACAACTAGCATTTCATGCAGCAGCAAAGAATGGAAGAGGTACGTAAGCCGTGCTTTGCGTTCAGCTTTAGATTTGTTGTACGCTCTCGTGCATATCCTATTACGCACTGCGAGACAGCGAAGCGACGGCGAAAAGAAACGCAAAATAGAAAAACGGCCACAAATCCGTTCAAGTTTCATTTTAACACCCGAGCTGCACTGTGCATGGCGTCGCTTATGCATTGCGTACATATACGAGTACTCGTATGTGCGTGTGTATGTGTGTGTGTGTGTGAGTAGCGCACTTACTCAGGCACACACGCTGCTGCAGCGAGAGCAACAACAGCTCACACACTGTATGCGCATTTTTTACGCCACGAAGCCGACAGGAAGCGTCAGCCGTGCACTGAAAGCCATTCAAGAAGCACTAAAAGGTGCGCAACGCCTGACTTGTTCGTGTTATCGTTGCTGGCGCTGTCGTCTTCGTCATTTTTCCTTTTCAATTTACTTAAGCAGTTTTACGGTTGAACGGCGCATAACGTTGTTAAGCGATAATACATCGAAATTGCAAAAAGCCACAAATCCCAACGACAAATTGCATATTTCCAGGTGGAACGTGCACAGCCAACGACAACAAAAAAATGAACAACATCAAAATAAACACAACGAATGACAGTAGTGTGGCTGTGTGAGTACAGCAACAACAATAGTTGATTACAGCAAAAACTGCGTCGCGGCCAACCAAATCAATATTGAACGGAAGTGAAAGGCAGTCAGTCAGTCGGATCGAGTGTGTACGCAGCAGCAGCGGCTAAAGGAGCAACAGACGAGTGCAGGTAAGAAGGCACAACGGCAACGACAACCAAAGTGTCAACTGGAGTAATTGAAAAGCGCAGCAAATACTAACAAGTTTACACTGCAAAACACATTTACACGCACATTGCACACTGCAACAAGTATAATTTTTCCGCGGTTCGTTCGTTTCTGGCAGCTAATGTGCGGTCGATGTGTTTCGAAGCAGAAATGCATTAAAAATTTAAAAGTGAATTTTTAATGGTGAATTACTTTTTAAAGCAAAATGTGTTTGGCGTTTGACTGACTTAAAAGTCAAATAAATTCCACGCAAGGATAAATAACAAATAAATTCCAACACAAAAAAAATTAACATTTCTCCATTTCCTCCTTTTATCCTTAATTTGAAATGACTCACATTTTCATAAGCATTTCTAGCAATGTACCAAGAATGCGGCCACTGCCATGGAAACACATCGCTTCCCTAACGAGGCGCATAAAGCACAAAACTCATGTAAAGCCACAAAACTCGACAATGCAGAACAGGAAAATTGTTGTAAAAATTAAAAACAGAAAAATTTAATTGCGCTGCAAAGCAGTGGTGAACAGCATTGAAATGGGTACGTCTCATATTGCATCAAAGAAAATAAAATAAATTAAAAATGAATTCTTAGAAAATCGCATTTTTCCTTTGAAAATATTTCATAAGGTTTCTGTTGAATTTGTGTTAAAGTTGAAAATACAACCAGTAAATTTAGGGTGAAATAAACTAAACATGAGAGATGAAAAAATATAAAAATTGATTTGTGCCTTGTCGTAATTTAACTAGTTGAATGAATGTTACTCATACGCCATGAATGCCACCAAAGACTACGACACTGTTGCAACTTAGTAGGCCAAGTCACTCAACCTTTTTTTTATAACATTGAAAATCATTCACTTCAAGTCCAGAAGTATTAGAAAGTCTTTTTAAAAAAATATTTAGTTTAAAATACGCCAAAGCCACTCAACGCATCGGACACCACTCTAACAATGAAAGTAAAGTGGCACAAAAATTCATAAATTCGAAACCGAATATCACGAAATATCAATTGTTCTTGTATTGTAATCGGCTTATGGTGCGTGTTTTTCTGGAATTGAAATTTTTTCATTCAATGGAAAAAATCGCTACTGCTTTCGATTTCCGAGGTGCCACGTCATAACTGCGCCTGACGCACATACCAAAGGCCGCCACGTAGAGTTTTGCGTGTATGCAAGTGCAGTTATAACCACATACACACCTTCATTGGTGCACACAGGGGGGGTTTGGTTCAAACCTCCGAAACACAACAATTACTGATACAAAATATGGTTTCGAATGGTATTTGGCTCAAAAGTTGTATGCAAAATCCCCCAAAATGAAATTCTGTGTGCGCCACTGCACACCTCACTCATGTATGCATATAAATGTGTATGTTTATATGTATTTGTGCTTGCTGTACTTTGCCATGTGCTGCCATGCCTTTTTACCTGTTCGATTCTTCGACAAATAACAGCGCAGAAAATCGCAACTTCTGCATGCATATTGATGCAGCAACGAAAACAACAACAGCCATAACAAGTATCTCGCTGCCAGTCGCAGAACACAGCGCCCGCACAACCACATACACTCATACAGACACTTGCCTTGATATGCCTCATACAGGAGTGTGCGTGCACTTAAAAAGGACACTCGTGCCCGAGCTGGCATGTGAACAGTTTCATTCCATTTCCAGCGATTGTTTACAATGTCGGCGCGTGTGTGGCGCACTCGCTGCTCCGTTACGCTTTTGTCTGCGCGGGGAACGCAGCTTTGCAATTTGTTTGCTGTCGTTGTGTTGCTTGTTTTTCTTCTTGTTTTAATTCCTTTGGTTTTTTGCTAATGCTGGTGATTTCATTGTCTCGCGCGCGTGTGTGCGTGTGTGACCCGCTTTTGTCGCTGTTATTTAGCGCGCACAATTGCTACTCCCAGGCCCCCACTTTCCATTGCACATTTACCGCTTTCGTTTGGGCTTTGAAAAAGTTTTCACATTCAAATGAAAATTGCCACTTGAAGCGAGTTTACGGTGCTCCCTCTGACTTTCGACGCGGCTCTTTCTTGACTAATTTTAATCAATACGTTTCACATGAAACGCTGAATGACTAACTTCTCAACGAGCGCTTTCTAAGCAACGCTCCAAAGCGCAATCGAAATGGAAACCATTTGGACTCCGCGCCGTTGGGACTTTGCATAGTGCGAGCGATTTGCAGGCTCGCACACATTGGGCGCTGAAGTTGCTGCGAACCTTGCGCTGCGTGCGCCAAGTGGGTCGTCTGCTGAATTTAAATGACACAATTAACTGTGGGTCGTTGCGACTGTGGTCGTGCGCCGAATTAGTGGCGTATTAAGGGGTAAGCTTTTCGATTTGTCGTTTTTTAATATTTAATTTGAAAACGCTTTTCGGTGACTAGTGTGCTCGAGTGGTCGGCCGGCCGGCCCGACTGAGTGGCGCTCAGCACTGGCTGAGTGAGTGCCTGACTGACTGACTGAACGCTCGACCCTCATTAATGCTAAGTGGGCACTTGGCAGAAGCGATTGACATATGTTTTGGGTTGGCTGGTGTCTGGTGTTGTTGTTGTTGCTGTTTTGTGTTCGCTATAGGTTTGTGTGTGTGTGTGTGTGTGTGTGAGTGTGGATGCGTGTAGTTTTTGTGGCCTTTGCGTGACAGTAAACAACTTTCTGCATTTTTATACGCATTTCTAAAAGTCCGATTAATTCAAGTGTGTGTGTGTGTGTGTGTGTGTATTTTATGAAGTGTGAACTGGCACGGGTTAGCGCACACGACTGAGTGAAAGCGTTGGTATGGGATGGGCTGAGTACGCGCCTGGCATTTGAAAAATTATTAGCATTAATAAAAAATTATGTTGTCAATATGCCTTTGATGATGTGTTTATATAATTGTTCCCTTGGTTGTGCCCACAAATTGTCAAAACTGCCACAATTATGCATTTTAATTGTGATGAGGGCGAATTTGGCTTATCAAGATATTAAATTTTTATAATTTGCAATCCGATGACGAAAGGGGAGCAAAAGGGAAGATAATAAAAAATAAGATATGCTAAGGCATCGAAATGCGGAAGGGATAAGTCAACTTGGGAGAAAAAGTGTCATGTTTTCGGTGATTAATGGCAAAGTAGATCAAAGCAAAAGAGAAGAAACCTTTTTAATTACGAATAAAATATTCTTTATACGGATTTACAGAATTGCTGAGTTGGAAAAACTTTTTAATAACTCTTAAGTTCGACCTTTAGGAAGACATACTTGCAGTTTATGCGAAAGTTACAGCTTCACAGCTCCTCCTCCAGGCGACTCTTTGCTTTCTAAGAAATATTGTTTTTTATTCAAATTGAAATTAATTAATAACACCGTGCGGCCATATGAGCGTGAAACAAGAGACCAAACATAGTAATACTGCGTACTCAGTTTTTCATTTCTACATCCTTTGTCCTTTTAAAAGGAGTTCAAAATTTTGAAGGAGATACAAAATAAAAAAAATATAAAGAATACGTAACCTCGTTAGAATATAGTGATATATATATCAAATGAAAGAGGAAAGGCTGAAGAATTTAAATAAAATTGACTTTTTGTCCATTTGTAAAAAAAGGATATGAAAAAGGTCCTTTGACAATTTTAATCCTTTATATCCTTAAAAATGTATACTACTGTGTACAAAGAATACCCGGAATTCGATTTCTTCGATTATCGTGGTGTTGTGCATTATGAGTTCCTTCCGCCGGGCCAAACGGTCAACAAGGAATATTACTTGAGCGTTATGCGTCGTTTGCGTGAAGCTATTCGCAAAAAGAGGCCGGATTTATGGAGAGACAACTCTTGGTTTTTGCATCACGATAATGCACCATCTCACACGGCATTGGTTCTTCGTGAGCATTTCGCCAACTCATATCGTTCCACAGCCACCGTATTCGCCTGATTTAGCTCCTTGTGACTTCTGGCTATTCTCCAAACTCAAAAGACCACTTCGGGGACACCGTTTTGAATCGATTGAAGAGATTCAACGTGAATCGCCGCGCGCATTGAAGGCCAAACCGGAAGGTGACTATTTGGCATGCTTCGAAGATTGGAAAGTCCGTTGGCATAAGTGCATTGCATCGGGGGGGGGACTACTTTGAAGGCGATGAAATTGATTTGGAAGAATAAATAAAGATTTTTTTGAATTATAAACAAATTCCGGGTATTCTTTGTACACAGTAGTATACAATTTTCTTAAAAAGTAAGTATGTTATTCTAGCCTCATTGATATTGAATCATTTTGTTATTTAAAATACGGATACTCAAATAAATTAGAGTTTTTGTACTTCATTAGCATTGCAGCTTCCGTCTTTTTTTTAATAACTTTCGAACCAATAAAGTTAAAGTAATGAAATTCTGAAACGTGATCAAGGAGATTTTGGGTTTTAACATACTTACTTTTCAAGAAAATTCTATATAAATTTTCAAGCATATAAAGGATTAAAATTTTCAAAAGACCTTTTTTATATCCTTTTTTAACAAATTTTATTTAAATTCTTAACCCTTTCCTCTTTCATTTGATGTGCATATCACTATATTCTAACGAGGTTAAGTATTTTTTATATTTTTTATCCCCTTCAAAATTTTGAAGTCCTCTTTAAAGGACAAAGGATGTAGAAATGAAAAACTGAGTACGCAGTATTACTATGTTTGGTCTCTAGTTTCACGCACATATGGATTTTTGCCGGTGCGAAAAATGCTGTCGCACGGTGTAATAATAAAATTTCATATGAATTTGAAATTTGATTTTTACAACACTAATGTTTATACAAAGCTTCACCTTAGTGTAGTTATCGAGCTGCAGTGGTAGTTTGTACGTACACATGTGTGACTGTCTGCAGGTTCTGTAGAGGTGAGAAGTTTCAGTCTTCATTGCGAGTATTTGTTTCTTAGCACATTAATTAGTTAGAAATGAAGGAGGTCAGTCAAGTTATCACTCAAAACAGGGTGCTTTGTTAAGTCCAGTCCATGTCCCACTTGTCACACAGCTATAAATTCTCCCAGCAATTGTGCGACTACTTTAGGTAAACTATTAAGTGCAGCTATCTTTTTGAAGACTTCATTTAACTGAAAGTTCACTTTGAATATATTTCAATGAATATTTTAAACATTATTACTCCCTGCGTCTGAATTAAATGCCCGAGACCAGCTGCAATAAACAACAATGAAGCTCAAATCTAAAGCACTGGCGACATGTCTTTACTTCTGCAAAGCATAAAATTCAGCTGGCATTGTACGAAGGCGAACACACAGCGCGAACGCGCTTAGCATGCAGACGGCAATAAAAACAAAAACAAAAATTCAAAACTTCAACCCAAGACATGGGCACAGCAAAGTGCAGTGCCGCGAGCGGAAAAATGCATTTACAAAAAGCAACAAAGAAACAACAATAATAATAACCATAAATAACTGTGCACGCTACACGCTGCGCACGCCGACATGCGAGCAGCTGTCGTCGTTTGTCTGCCATGTGTGCATATGAAAATTTCCCATTACTTGGCCATTGTCGTTCGTGTGGTTGTTGGTGTTGCTGTTTTAATTTTCAACAGTGCACTCTCTGACAGTTGTAGCGCCAGTTGTCGTAGTTGTTTTTTTGTTGTTTTTGCGATGCAGCAAAAATTTTGTTTGCAACAATTTTTCAGCTACTCAAAGTTGTGTATGAAAAATGTTAACATATGAGCCCCCTCCCCTGCCGCTTTTATGTTCTTTTTTGCTTTTTGTTGTTTTTATTGCATTGTGGCAGTTGTTGCAAATTTTTGGGCTGCTGCTGCTGCGCTCGAGCTTGTTTTGTTGCGATTTTATTGTTTTTATTTTTTAGGGAAAGTTGATATTTTATGGCAGTTGTAGGGAGAAAAGTTTGCACTCTGCAATTGTTGACAATAGTTGGTAGGGAAGAGTTGACTATTTGTTGGGTGCAGCCGGTTGGACTTTTGTTGTCAGCACAAACTACTTGTAAATCCGAGCAACTTTAAGCCGACATAATGTGCTGTTGATTACTTTTGGGCACATGGCATGCAGATGGCGCGTCGAGAGTGCTTCGAGAGTGGACAAAAATAAGACAAAAATGTATGCCATATTTTGACGAAAGTAGTATCATGTTAAAGGTAATTATTTAGTTAAGCTGAATCCGAAACATTTTATCGAAAAGTTGTCGTGATTAGGAGATATAGCTTGTCACAGTCGGATATATTTTTACAAAAATTTAAGAAGGTGAAAAATTAAATTTAGGTGCTTGTAGAAAAAAAAAAATTGTAGAAAATATATTGTTTTAGATAGGCCACCAATTTCTTTTCGTATTAAAACTACAGTGATAGGAGCGGAACTACTGATTGGTTTTTTTTTTGTTTAGTGTAAATACTTTTTTTTACAAATTTTAAAAAATAAATTTTTTTATCAATGAAAATGAAAAATAACCGCATTTAAAAAGGGAATTACAGTCGAATGGCGTGAACTGGCGTCAATCCTTCTTATGACTTTTTTTAAAATGGACATTTTGCATCTTTTTGAGCCTTTGGAAAATATCCAAATTTTTCTAAGCTACTAATTTATGATTTTTTCACAGCGCTTTGGGTTCGGTGGTGATAAAATAATCGGTTCTATATAACCGATTTTGTTTTACTATATCGTTTTGGATTAGATTAGGTTAGGTATTACTCTTTTTTTTGGGAAAACAAGCAATATTTTTAAGTCAGGAGCCCAAAATTACTTAGACTGCAAATTTTCAGCGAATTTCAAGTACTCCTTCTATTTTTGTCCCAATTTTGTATGGAGTCGAAGCACTGTGCGGCGATGCGGGCGCGAACACTGCAGTTGATGTTATGACATTTTTAATCAGTTTAATGTTTAACTTATTTATTATGTTGGTTGGGAAATATTTTGCTTTCGATTTATGTGAAACCAGCAGTGTTTTAGGATCTAGAAATTTGCATTTTCTTACCACTTTTTTAACGAGCATAAAAAGAGGCAGAGAATCAGACGTATTGATGGGCGCACAGCTGAAATTAAATTGACACATCTGTTCCCTGACGCACTGATGGCCAAGCGGTTATGATCATCCTGTCAACTCATCCTCGGATTTAAAAGCTGTGTTTCATCTTTATCACATCCAATCAATCTCAATGCCACCTCAGCCAATTAAAATCAAATTAAAAGAAGATTTGAACTTGTGAAATTTGTTGATCCCAAATATGTACAATCACTTAATTATCATTGAAACGTTCGCTTCATAAATCACTTTTGCCAAACGAAAAAAAAAAAGAAGAATTTTTTCATATATTTTTGATATTTGTAGAACACTTGCGCGGCTGCCATGTCTTAATCGTTTTTATTACAATTTTTCCGAGGTATACCGACCTTTGCTGGCAAAACTAAATCTTTTTTGTTGGTTTGTTTCAGTCATAAATCATTATTTATGTTACTTCAATGTCAAAATAAATTACCAACACCCGAAAAGAACGCACAAAAGAGCTGCAGAAGAAGCGAAAAGCGGGATAGAGAAGAAATGCTAAAAGCTAGGCGGAAATTGGAGGGAGGGAGGAGTAAAGCAACCGAGATAACGCTTAATGTCAGCATTAATGCGAACGAGAGAGCACAAACAATCAAGCGTACAAACACAATAAGCCACAACAGCAACAAGCAAGACAAGACAAGCAAACAGACCGACAGACAAGCGAACAAACAAACAAACAAACAGCGCACGCGTCAAACGAACTGCCGAAAACAGTGTTGTACGCAATGAATTGGCAACAACAAGAACAGCACCAGCCCCAATCCGACTGGTATTTATATACTTTATTGTTCGATATAGTCATAAGTTTTCATAACACAATAAATCTCCTTTAAAACTCGAGCGCAGCGCTTGCCTAAAAATTTGGCGCTTCGCTGCGTGCCCCCGCAGCTGTGGCTGTGTGGTTCGGGCGGGGCGGGGCGTGAGCTGTGGAGTTCGTCCGTTCGGTTAGGTACGTGCGGCCAAGCGTGCGGCCTCTAATCCGCTTGGACATGACAACGAAATTTATACCTTTTCTTGTTGCGGCCAACGCAGCTTCTTAGCGCCGCTCACGGCCCAGTTGTCGTAAGCTTTGACGCTGTTCGCTTTCGCCTCTCGGCCACCCGTGAAAAAGTGCAGTGCCAGGAGCAGCAGTGCGACTGCCACATTAAGCATGATTTGCGACGTTGCTGCTGGTTATTTTGTTTGCTGCTTGACTGGCAGTTTGCTGCGTGCGAATGCGGAAGCAGGACAATCGAAATTGTTTCGCTGGCGCGTTGAGCCGACTTAATGATTTTTACATTTTTGTCATCCCATTCAACGTCGCATGACTTTTGAATTCCCACATTGTTGTTGTTATTTGTGTTTGTGCGCAGATCCGAACACGCACCAGATTAGGGAAATGAGAAGCGATCCATAATTTCTAGTCGTTCGTTCGTTTCCAAATGATTAAACAGTTTTCATAAGCATTTATTTAAGCCATTAAGCATTTATTTTTCACAATTATTTTGTAAAGAATTTTTTCACTGTGCGCAATCACAACTTGAATAAATTCCATACCACAAAGACTTCTTCACTCGCCAAGCATTTGCAATGATTCTCACAATTTTTTTATTACTGTTCAGCGCATTTATGCTACTCTCCCACACACACACAGACACACAAAAAACTAACAAAATCTTTTGCTGTAAAATCGAAAAAAATAAAACACAAGAAAAAACCAGTAAAAGTCACAAAAAAGTCACAAAATAAGAAAGCAGTCAACGTGGCGTTTCCTTAACGCCGATAAGCCATATCGCGCTGCCATCTTCTGTGTGCGTTTGTGTGCAAAAAGTATCGGTTTGTGCTCTTTCGAGTTCGGTGAAGTGTAACGGCATCGTGCAATGCGACTTGGCAATTGTTCGCCTAACTTGGCCGCTGCGCTTTCCACTCATTAGACGTTAACAGGCTGTCGCTTGCTGTTCGTTGCTCGCTTATCGTTTACTTGATTGTTGCTGTTTCTCTGTTCTTTTTGTTGTTGTTGTTGTCCTGTCGCAGCAGCGCACTTAATATAGTCAAAGTTTGGGCAAATTTTTTTGTTGCTGTCTGTTTTGTAGCAAACTTTTTCAAGTGTTCAATAATTTCGCCAACACAACATAAACCAAAACAGCAAACAGCCAAATGACAAGTGATACGAAAAGTCAAACAGCACAACATGGGTTAGGGGCGTGCATATACTGACAGGGTGGTCCTGTATGACTTTGCATATCATAAATTTTTAATATACTTGCTGGTATATTATTCTTACGAGTTTGGTACCAAAATAGCTGATATGAACATATTTCTCATGGCCAGAGTTTTCATATAGAAATTGTTATTGTCTACTTGAAAAAGTGTCACCCTAAAGTGCCAAACTCTTATGACAAAACACGCTCACGTAAAGTGCTCATATGCAAAGTGTTGGCGCAAACTTTTGGCATAATTATTGCGCTTTTTTGCAGTTTGCCCGGGATGCGTGTAGCGTCCAAAGGGCGCTGTAGATGCGCTCATGTTTACACACTCTGACAGCTTTATGCATATGCAAAAATATATCAGCAGTCATGTACAAACATCGGAAACGATGACATATTTGTTTCCGCTAGAATGATGACAGATCAAGTAGATGACATGCATTACATGTTTTCCTAAAATTATTATATCAGATTTTGGGTTGCTTTGTCTGTAGGGGGTTGTGGCAGAGTGCTGAAGGTAGGAAAAGTTGCTTCAAGCTACGAAGGCTTCATGCACGTTGCTATCTGTGACATGAGAAGAGGAATTAAAGCGATTTGCAGCTCTGAAATTTTAGATAGAATCGACAGATAAGCAAAAGATGGCCTAATGGATCTAATGAGACAAGTGTAGACACTTTACGCATGTCACCAGCGGAGACGTAAGAACAAGAAGTGTAGAGATATTTAGTTCTAAAAGGCCGAATGGTTCTGACATGACCGACTTACAGAAAAAAAGGATTCTTTAACCCTTTCCGGTCAATTTCTGAATTTCCTGAGATACAAATTTTTCCTTCAAAATATTGGCTCTTATTGAACATTTTAGCAATAAAATACTACAAAATATCAAAAAACTCATTCAGGTTGAGAATTACAGCTCAATCAATTTTTGTACGATATATCTTACAATGGTCCGCAAAGGAGTAAAAATGCATGAAATTTTTGTTTCGTTTGTTTACGTTTTATGAACAATTAATTGATTTTTTGGATAGAAAACATAAATTATAACAACAAAAATCAACACGTGATTTCATTTTGATCGAAACTTATATAAATTATATATATAAACAACTGAGTCACATTTATTCGGCCTTATATAACCGTTGTTGTTGTTGCAAAGTCCCTTTCCCCTCAATAAAACACAGAATCAATTACAATTTACAGAAAGATACTGAATATAGCCGATTCTTATTATCGTAGTGGGAGTGGCAATTACGCATGTCTAACCTTACATAACCCGTGTCTGCCCAGTAAAACACCAAATCGTCTAGTAATTCTTTTTTTTAATCGAAAATTGCCGAATTGTAGAATTTTATTAGTCACGTGGTTTACAGATGGGCGTGGCAGGCATACAAATGCAAAAATTCTATTACCAAATCCATGACATAAAAAATGCAAACATAACTTGCAATCTTTGTCTTGACGCAAAAAATGTTAAATTTAATAACTCAGATTCATACTTTGGAATTGTTTAGCTTTTTGCTACCAAAAAGTATTTTGTTTTCCTTTGTCGGGACGATCTCGCAAGCGTAGCACTCAGACAATTATATAGTACGTCCATTGTACTACAACCGTCACTTGCTGGTTTTTCAAATTCTTGCAAAGAGCTTCTTACAAAACGCGCTCATACTGTGTAGCCACGGCTACTATGTTTTATATTTTTAAACAGAACGATACAACACAGCCTTATTTAATGAAAATTGAAAAACCGTTCCATAAAAAGTGCATTCGCTGTCAAATAAAAAATCTTCGAAAAAATTTTACGATATATCGTACAAATTTCCGGAAAGGGTTAAGTATTCCTATGCATAATGAAATTACAGCGAAAAGAGGATTGGAGGCAAATGTTAGATACTGAGTTAGAATCAGTTGAAGACCACAATACGGCCAAAAAGATGTAACGAGGTTAAGACACTTTACACATATCACTAATGGAGACATAAGAACACGAAATGTAGCAATTTTCCTGACCGATACTGGTGTATAAGATATTCATTTCTATGCATAATAAAGCTACAGTGAAACAAGTTTTGCATGCAAAAGTCAGTGGACAACGACAAAGATGTCTAAAAAATTTTCCTTTCATTCATTAGCCGTGATTTGTGTATACTTTGCATAAACTCGTTATTCACATTTTTGTGCTTTCATGCATTGCTATGTAAAGTGTTAAGGTTTCTTTAAATATTTAATATGGTTTTTATTATTTTATTGAAGATTATTTTGATTTTAAGACAGCAAAATCCTTTTCTAAATTTTTAATTTCGTCTCATTTTTTAAATTCCCTTAAATTTATCAGCCTTATTGAAATTTTTAAACAAAACCTGAGCAAATTTTGGCAAGAAAGTGTTCCAGAAATTATCATATAAATTCTTATATAAATTCTAAACATTTTCGTTGGACATTTCAGCGTCTACCTGCACAGCAGCTGTTGGCAGCAATGACGCTGACGGTAACGGTAACAGTCGCGGCACTGACGTTGGATAATTGTTATTTGTTTCTTTGCGCGAATTTCCATTTTCCTGGCATGTCAGAAAATAATTAGAAATCGCGTTGGGGCCCGCGCCGCCGCTCAGCCATCACTCAAACTCTTTTTTTCGCGCCACTGCGACTGCGGTAGAGTTGCCACAGGTACACTTTCGACTTGTGCGTGGGTGTGTGTGTGTGTGCTGAAATTACTTTAGCTATTCAGCGAATTTACATATTTCTAATAACGGTAACGTGTCATTTGGCGGACTTCGTTGGCCCATCAGACTCAGTCGTGTACATTTTCTTCTAACTTATTCCTATTTTTTTGCTGCTTTTTCGCCGCGCAATGGCTTTATTATTCGCCAGCAATTAGCATAAAATATGCAAAATGCGTTGTAAGTTTTCTTTAGTGCTTTTTCCTAATTTACACAACAAATTGCGGTCAAATTTCATTATGCGCGCCACATCTACGAAACCAAAATGAGTGATTGTCGCAAAGAAAAAAAAACATTTTAATAGATTTTAATTAAATTCGTCTCAAAAAAATGCACGCTGACGGCGAACACAACGCAAAGGCGGCCCTACAACGGCCTCATCCTGTTTGCTGGAAATGTTTTAAACGTGTCGCACGTTCCCAGCGGAAGTCGGCGCATTAATTTTCAGTCGCTTTTAGTCCATGCGCTGCTGATAACTAAACGAGGATGGCTTAGCGTGGCTGTGCAAATTAAACAAGCGGATTTAATTGAAAATCACTTGAAAGGTCGGCCAGCACCTGCACGAGGACGCCACTTCACTTCGTCCTGGGCTGACCTTAAGTTGCGTTGGCATTTTGCAGGCAAGTTTTGAATTAATTTCGCGCGCATCTCATTAGAAGTCCGGCCGTCCGCGGCGGCAGAGCGACAAATGAGCGACGCGCTGCTTCCACTCCCAGCGGTGGCCGCCAATGCGCGGCGCTGCTCAACAATGCGTTGCAAGGAGCAAACAGACACACTTGAAATCTGCCACATCAAAATGAGAAATGGACTCATTTTCGCGCCTCGTGAACCCCATCAAAAATGTATTATTTATTGCAGTCAATCTAGCGAAATTATATCGCATTAATTTGTATTGTCAAGTGGGGGGTTAGGCGTCTCGCTTTGCCAAAAATGCCAAACAAGTAAAAAACAATGCAAGAAAATATGCGGTCAAGCGGCGGAAAAAGTCAAGAAAAGATAAAATATTTAATTTGGCCTCGAGCAGCCGAAGCTGACATTTGACCGCTTTTTCATATTATTTTGTTTCTTTCGCTCGACGTTGGCAGTTCGAGAGTTGGAAGTGGCAGTGACGGTTTCGAGCGCAATATGTGTCATAGTCCTTAAAAAAAAATAACCCAAATTTGTGCTACACTTTTGAGAGGCCCCCGAGGCAGGATTGGCTGTGGGATGAAGAAGGTTGTGAGGCGCTTAAGTTTCTAGTTTTAGTTTTAGTTTTGCAAGAAAGGTTCATAAAAAATGCGATTGCAGCATGAGTGAAAAAACTTAAGATTTTAAGAGTGTTTGGGATATAAATCATCGAAGTGGGTTCGAGGGTACGAGGTGAGCAAGAAATTGGAAAAACTGAACCCAAAAATATGAGAGAGGCCACAGACTAACTGGGATCATTGAACCAGTAGTGATGACTTTAGTTATAGTAAGAGCTATCGGTTAGGGTGGACAGCTAAACTCCTAAATTGCTCACTGATTCCTTGTCACTCGGCGAAAGCACTTAACCCCAGAGCAGCCGCCACTGTGCTGTTCCAAAGTGTAAATCAACCTTTTTGCACCATTTCGCACATTAATAACCTTCGAAAGCGTCGGCATGGAGTGGCCAAAAAATTTTTCTTTGTTTTTTACTTTTTCATATTTTCATAAAAGCAAATAGCAGAGCACACAGCATATTTTCCTTTGGCCACTTTTCACATATTTTTCTATACATTTATTTTGTATTTTTTTTCTCTCCACTATGCGAACCTGCAACCCAATTTGGCTGCCTTTTTTTGCGCTCGCTCATATTTATTACTGTTGGCGTAGTTGTTGTTTTTGCATTGCCTTAAAAAATTGCAAAACATTTGTCTAACTGTCTGTTTTGCCAGCGGCCGAACACAAACGAACGGCCCGGCAAAGGGGCGTTAAAAAATCGCAGCAAGCACAACGAAAAAAAACCACCAAAGAAACCAAGCAAAACGTTTCAATAAGTGACCCTTTTTTGTTGTAATTTTTCCACTTCTTCTACGACGCCACTATGCTTTTTTTCGATACCTTTTTCGCTACGCTTTTATGTGCCAGCGATTTGCGGGATTAGTAAGTCGTTTCACAGAAATGTGAATGTGTGTGTGTGTTTAGGCAGTCTGGCCGTCGCGCTGGCCAAGTGAAATATGCAAATGAATTTATTTAAATACTTTGCAAAATGTTAAGTAAACACAAATGTTTGCGCAACATTCTCAGGTTTTCCCCAAGAAGCCGATTTTGTGCTTCTCCACTCAGCCACAGGTTACATTTTTGCTTGCAGTTAGATTAGTAGCTGACAAGTGGCGAAAAAGTGTGGCATACCTTTAGGCTGTCACATTACTGCTGCAGTCTGACTCACCTTGTATGGGCACGTAGATGTTCAGGTAGAGGCAATCTTCCGATTGATTTTGCAGATATGGCAGCAGGCGCTTCAAGTACTCGAGGCGGCCCTTCGGCATGCGTTCCAGGGCGGCCGTCTCGTTGGCAATGTCGGGTAGACGCTGCGGGCACACGGGGCTGAATCTGAAAGCAAATCGAAGGCGCAAAGTTAGCTCATGAAAGTTAGTAAGCAAACTTTGACAATTCAATTCTTAAAGGCAAAATCTAAAATTTGAAACATGTACTATAAGCAAATTTGTACTTTTTTTGGTTTCACACCACAGTTTAAAGTTTATTGCAGTAAACTTAATTATAATTATGGTTCAAGAAGCCTTGTGCCAAAAAGGATTATCCTAAACGTTGGCGATCACTGCGAGCGCACAACTCTTACCCAAAAGTTTGTGTTGGCATAGAAATTTGTGCTTTGGTTGTAATTCATTTTTTGCCTCCTTTATTTATTTTGACTCTTTGGCAGTTTCATTACATATACATATATATGTTTTATGATATTTGTGCTACAGCTCGATGCTGTTATAAACTGTGTAATTCGCCTTAACTTTGTTTGCCTAATTTTGGGGGCTTTAGTGGCCGGACTCGGATTTGGGGCTCTTCTTCAAAGCCTTTGTGCGTTATTTGTTTGGCATTTGTGTGGTGAAATTGGTTAGGAAAACTGCTAACGGCTCATTGCTGGCTGAATGGCATTGAATTTGGCGAGCGAAGCGCGATTTTCAGCTGCCACGCAGAATGCGCGTTGGCGAGGGAAAAAAACTTTTCACATTAATTCGTTGCAGACGGACATGAACTCTTCAATATTAAACGATTCGTTTACTGCGAAATCGCATCTAATTTGGCATCTTCATCATGCAAATGCGTGGCTCACATGCCAGCGACAGCGCCATCCAGCCAGTGCAGCCAAGTGAGTCATTAACCTCGTCGCTTGACAGCTCAACCTTCGCACAGCCCACGTCAAGCACAGCACTTGAAAAGGCGTCTTTGAGTGGAAATCCTCAACCGCACCGGCCTCCCAAATGAGCTGAAGCCTTTTGGTGCTCTTCAAAGCAAACGAAGCGCCGCGGCCGTCGCTCGTTAAATACTTAATGAAACATGCTGAAAATCTTTTTATACCCGACGCTATTTAGCCGCAGTGGAAATGCGTTGACTGGGTCGCCAAGCGAGCGGAATGGAGCGCGTGCGAGTGCGATTCGATCCGCGCGCCGAAGGGTGAAAGTGCCATTAAAACGCAAAGCCCAATGCGCTGTAATGGTTTTTTTTCTACGCACGTTTCGCCCGCCCGGCGCGTCTAGACATCAGTTATTTTTCTATGTTCTCTGTTGCTGTTGTTGTGCTATTGAGGGATTGATTGGATAGCAGCGGATTGGAAGGCAGTCTTGTCTGTCACGTACAAGCGGATTTCGGTGTCGTGTAAACACAGCGGAAGGAAATTGCAGCGAGTTCTTGTGCTATCGATGTCGCGGCTCAGATCACAGTTTGCAAGGAGTGACATCGAAGGGGCGCCGCTTAGATTCTGAGACACTAAGCTCTGTATGGGAAATGGGTTTCACTCACAGCGGAGCGGATTTAAGTTGAGTTGGGTGAGCTTATTAGTGCAGATCTCAGTAAAGAAATGAACAATTTTGTATTAAAATATAACCCAGCTGGGCACTGTTTACTGTTCACAATTTCACTCTCATATTTTGATTATTATTTACTATTATTTCTTCATTCAAACAATACCATGTCAACAAATAACAATAACAATAACAATGTCTTTGCATACTAAGGCGCTATAAACTAAAATAAAAGCCTCTGAGGGAAATTCGAACTGACTTAATTAAGGACGAGGTTGAGAGACTCTAAGAAGATTGATTTGGGAAGCGCAAAATCAAAGTCCAAGGACACAAACAGTCCATTGAACTCTATCAAAGCTCTGGAAAGAGGAGTATTCAGCGCGTAAGTTGTCCTCACGAAGCTAACATAAAACGATACAGGGTTCCGAAGGAATCTTAGCGGCGAATTAAAGAATATTCTGCGCAGAGGGCAATTATCAGTACCAATATCGACTGAAGTTTATTGATTAACCTCTTCGTCCCCAAAGTTGCCTGAGAGCAACTTCACCTATTTGTCATCTTATAGCAAAAGCTACGATTGATTTATTTAATTTAAGTTTAATTTAAGTAGGCACCAACAAATTAATATTTTTAGAAGTGAATTCCAAGCAAATTACAAAAATTTGGCTGTTATTCCCAAAATTATTTCTAATAATTTGCAGTGATATCAGGGAAAGTGATTGTTCTAATTGAAGTCTACGTATTGGGCGCGTTTCATCAAAACCCTGTTTCCTTAATAAATGTTAAATAAAAGCAAAAAATGATAATTTTGTATTTTTCCATAAATATGAAATAATTTTTCTGTAATTAAAAAATGTTGATACACAATTTTTTTAACCCGTTTTAAGATAAAATTGTTCAAAGGAAACTAGCTCTAGAACTCTAATAATGAGGCGTGGCTACTTCAAATGTCGTAGGCACCAACAAATTAATATTTTTAGAAGTGAATTCAAAGCAAATTACAAAAATTTTACTGTTATCCCTAAAATAATTTCCAATAATTTGCAGCGATATCAGGGAAAGTTTGTGTTCTAATTGAAGTCTACGAATTGGGCGCGTTTGATCAAAACCCTGTTTCCTCAATAATGGTTAAATAAAATCAAAAAGTGATAATTTTTTATTTTTCAATAAATATTAAATAATTTTTCTGTAATTAAAAAATATCGATAGAAAATTTATTTAACCCGTTTTAAGCTATAATGGTTCAAAGGTAAACAAGCTCTGAAAATGTAACAAAGAGGCGTGGCGAGTTCAAATGTCGTGTGCACACTTCTTAGACAAATGTTTCATGATTTAAATGCAAAAAAGCAATATCGAGATAGGATACAATTTGGGGTCGAAAGGGTTAAAGGTCATCCAAATCATTAAGGAATGAGTACCCAGGCATATTTTAAGTTCGAACTTTAAGACCGTTGTGATCTCACAAGAAATCTATCCCATCTGATGTTCACTTAGCCAATTTGGTTTTGTCTGAACTTCAAGTCTCTAATATGTGTCACCCAAATAATTGAAGAAGATGTAATCACGAAGCTTGCACCTGTTTCAAGTAAGCGCCGAACAATGACAGACTGGCTTACAAAAACAACAAGACTATACTCTATTCTTCTTTATGACAATCTTGTCTCCTCCGGAATGCTGAAAAAATTGCCTCAGGAAGAATGTCAATGCCATTCCCTCCCTCTCTCTCTCTCCCTCTCTCTCTCTCTCTTTCCCCCACTATAATATAGAAGCCACAAAAATGGTTCCAAATATTCCGTTTCAAGTTTCCACTTTAGACCACTTCACTTTGGCCACACTTTTTTCCGACCGAATCGCAGGTCGGCCCGATAATTTGTTGGCTCTCATTTCCCATTGTTTCTTTTTACAGCTTCAATAAATGCCAGTCGTTCGCCTCCCCAATGCCTACTTAAATGCCCCCAACAACGACATTCACACACACAGACACACGCGCAGCACTAAGCGAAGTGCGTCAACGGCGGCGCTCGAACGCCCGAAAGTATGCACATAATCAATAATAACATAAAAACAAATATCATTTTAATATTGCCACCTTTTGCGCCACCAGCAGCCGCAGCGATAAGAGCCGCAAGCCGAGCAAAGTGCCGCCGCGCCAGCAGCGCAGCGCAGCGCAAATGAATGACGCTGGCTTTAATGTGGCTCGTTAAAACTTTTTACAGCTTCGATATTTTTGAGTTGCACATTTTTATGCGCGTGAAATTACGCCCGTTGACGTGTGGAAAATTCGGCAGGGCCCTCACTTATGCTGGTCATTAAATATAAGAAACTTTTATTGCCAGTGCGCCCGCACCCGCACCCGCGCCGCCGCTGCGACGCTATCGCATTATTGTCTTTGTCATAAAATTAATGGTTATTATGGCAATTGGCTGTTTTTGTTTTTGGATGCGGCCACTCGAACTGGCACTGACGGGAGGTGTGATAAAATTTAAGTAATCCCCGTGCTGGAAGGGTTCAAGGCCATTACGCAGTGTGCTTCGCATATAATGAATGAGCAATGAAAACCTTTCCGAAAGTGCGTTGCAAATGCCAACGTGGCCGTAATGAGTGTGGAACGGGTGCGGTTTCATTTCGATACGAGCCCAATTAGGCGTATCGTTGCCTCAGGAAACAGCTGTTGCACGTCCTGTTAAGTTCAGCGGAGCATGCGACACTCGTGTGGGCTGTTGTGCAAATTTTGAAAAAACAACTGTCCAAAAGTATTTGTCATGGAAAATGATTCCACAACAAGAAGCAAATAAGTTTTGTGTTATATTAGAATTTGTTGTTAAACATTAAATTTTAATTTAAATGTATGTTTAACATTAAATTGAAACTTGTCTGTTTTGCTTGACTGGAAACGCATTTAACACATTTCCATATTTTGCATAAACGAATACATAAAATGCAATAAGTGCAAATTTTATACCAGAGCGAAGCGACGCAGAAGCAGAAGCAGCTCGGCGGACAGCTGCCGTCGGCTAAGAACTTCCCAGCCATGTTACGGCCTAATGATTTTTATTGTGATTTTTATTACGAAAAACATATTAACGGCCCCGGGCGTTTATGCGAAGGGAGTGAAGCCAGGGCTGTGCAGCAGCGATTATGCGCACAAAATCGCAAGAAAACAAGTTCAGAGCAAAGGAGACAAGAAGCAAAAAGCAAACCGCACAGCGACTTCAAGGAGGACGTAATGAAAAATTTTCCATCATTAAAACGTTAATTTATATTTATTTGAAACTGGAGTGTGGTCTCATACAAACACATACACACACACAGAGAGAACGCACACAGTCAGGCACTGCTTTGCCGCCCTCACGCCGAACCGTTGTCGTGCTTGATTGCCAACTCAACTGCGGCGCTTGGCGAAAGGTTGACAACGCAACGGTGCGCCAAGTGGAAGGTGGCAACGCTCTCATTGTTGAAGAGGGTTGGGTGTGTGCTTCAATATTGTGTGGCGTCGAGGTACGAGTGCGCGGCATGGAAAAAATGTGAAAATTTAAATTGCGAAATTTTAAATTGGATTTTATTTAATTTAGAAACCTTGCGCACACGGCTACGTTAATGTCTGTGGGCGTTGCTAAACCGAAATTTTAATGAAAACGTGCAAAGCGACCGAAGGGCGGTCTGAGATATGCGAAAGTTGTTTTACTGCTCCTGTTGCTGGTGTTGCTGTTGCTGTTGCTGTTTTTGTTGTTAGTGACAATTTTAGCAGCGACAAAATTACTACGTTTATTCGGGGCCCCTTCCAAGTGCTATCTGCCGAAATTGAGCGCCTTAAAACGCCGCAGGCGTTGATGTGCCACGACGAGGTGCGCAATGTGTCAACTGCTGCCGCTACTCGCTGCCTACCTGCGCTGCCCCAAGCGCCAAGCAGACAATCAGCTGCGTGACTGGAAATTATTTCTGGCTGCCTGTACCCGGCACAGCGCTGTGATTTGGCGCTCTTCGGCTGGCTGCCGTTGAAAACTGTCTGCGTCTGCTGCGCGGCTTCAGCTGAGTGCCGCATATTAGATTTGATGAAGAGAGGCGTTACATTTGATTTATGACTCGACGATGGCATTCGAGTATTTAGAAATAGATTTTCATTTACATTATAGTTAAATGGTTAATTATGCATAGCGGCGGAAAAGTGTTGCCTATAAATACCAATTAAGTTGAGGTGTTGATGGCCACATTATGACAGCGATTTTCTGCTTCACTTTGCTTGCAAGTCTACAAGGTTTGAGATATTCTTCAATAGTCGATTCAGTGCTGTGTTCAACGAGCTATAATTTGCTGAAATCGCTGCAAATTTGAGGGATTAACTTTGTTATTGACCAGCGCACAGCAGCAATTTTTTTACTTCGGCAAGGGCGCGTGCACTCGGCCATGGCGGGCGCCTGTGCGGAAATTCAGCAATGATGTGTGTGCTTAAAATTTAATAACTCAGCTACGTTTAGCGCGATTTATTTGAGTGGGAGCTCACAACAAATCGAATTCAAGGCGCTTTCAATAAATTAACAACACATTTCAGCTCAAATTTTCCGGAAAATTGTAGTCAAACAGAATTTCTGCTAAAAAAAACTGTCTCACTTATGATTTTTAACCCTCATCGGTCCCCTGTATGCGCACGCATACAATTTTGATCTTTAACCTTGAATAAAATAAAAACGGTTCAGCGGAATGACCTTGTATTTTGCAAAGTAGAATTATTTTGCCTGAACAGCCAAAAAAACCCGTTTTTGAATTTGTACCCTTACTGTATTTGCCTGTGCAGTTATAGTTACGAATCGGTCCCTGGTATGTGCGCACATACACATAAGCAGGTACCTGGAATTGCCGCTTATATTTGTGTGTGGATTTATAGCACGCTCTTATTTTTTCGTTTTATGAAATTCAGTTTGTTCTGGAACACACATAAGTGAAGTTTGTTTGCGCATTTATTTGAATTTTGGTTGTGTTTCGAAGTATTTGAAAAAAAATTGATAGAGTTTTACGTGAAAGAAGGCAGCGAGATGAACTAGAAATGGATTTTGATTTGGAAAGCGAAGCGGGCGAATCTCCGTGCAATAGTGACGATGATTTTGCATTATCAGACGAGGAGAATGATGAAAGTGAAGTTAGCGTGCATTCGGATGAAGACGACATTGAGCCACTTGAGCAAAATTTAGCACAAGAAAATGCAGCAAATCCTGAAAAGAAATATTTTTCAAAAAATTAGAAAATTGAATATTTATCGCAACCATTTGAAATACCTACCCTCTTTGTTATGGGTTCATGTTCATTATATGTTTCATTTTTGTTATAATTCAGGTCCAAAAGCATTAGCAGCTGCTAATATAGTTGATGTTTCGTCTGCATTTCACATGTTCCTTCGACCGGTTGAGAATATTATTTTGAACATGACGAATTTATATGGTGTGCGAAAGTACAAAGACGAATGGGAAAACATTGATTTGGACACTCTGCACGCATACTTTGGATTGTTGCTGCTTTCTGGTGTGTATCGGTCATACGGTGAATGTGTCACTAAACTGTGGAATGAAGAAACTGGTCGGGCAATATTTAGAGCAGCAATGTCTTTGAAAATGTTCAAGCGTATCCATGGTTGCATTCGATTTGATGACCGCGAACAACGTATGGCCAACACTGCATCTACAAGTACTTCTGTTCGTGACAAATTGGCACCGATTCGAAATGTATACGATGAATGGAATCATAATTTGAAAGCTGTATACACACCAGGAAAAAACATTACCGTAGATGAACAGTTAGTTCCGTATCGTGGGCGATGTCCGTTTCGTCAGTATATTCCATCCAAGCCGGCGAAATATGGCATCAAAATTTGGGTGCTATGCGACTTAAAAAGCTGGTATGCATACAACACACAAATTTATGTTGGTCGGAATCGTAATGCCACTCCTGAACGCAATCTCGGACGGCGTGTTGTTTTGGACTTGGTGGAAGGACTTTCTGACAGAAATGTAACGTGTGACAACTTTTTCACTTCGTATGAATTGGCAGAAGATTTGCATAAGAATCGCATGACTATTTTGGGAACAATAAGGAAAAATAGGACTGAAATTCCTTCAGTTCTACTCGACATGCGTCAAAAGCCAATTTATCATACAGAAGTTGTATATGAACATAAATTACAAGCAGTTATGTTGTCGTATGTTCCTCGCCGGTACCGATTTGTGACATTGCTCAGTACAATGTTGTCAGCATAAATGAGATTAGTGAACAGAAGAAACCTAACATCATTTAAGACTACAACAAAACCAAGAGTGGAGTTGATACTATGGATCAAATGGTGGCTACGTACACATGCAAACGAAAAGTCAATCGGTGGCCAATGGCAGTATTTTGTAACATGCTTGATGTTAGTGCGTTGAATGCATTCGTGACGTTCATTGCATTGTTCCCGAATTGGAAAAATTCTAAAACGAACCATAATATTCGTCGTCGCCTTTTTATCGAGCAGCTTGGATTGAATCTCGTTGAAAAACAGATCACTAAACGTAAAAAACAACCTCAAAGTAATGATGCTTCCAGTGTTATTCAAAGAATTCGGGGGATTCGCCATTTACCAAGTACATCAAAACGAGGCCGATACTACATCTGCACATATAAAAATAACAAAAATCTTTTTGCCACACGCTGTGAAAAGTGTAGAAATTTCATTTGTGCTGAACATAATTTCAATTTATGCGAAAAATGTACAAATAATTGACAAAAGTTAAAAACTAAATTTTTTTTTCTAATATACGTAATATTCTAATTTTAATTTCATTCTAAATCTACCTTTATGATGTTCAAATGTATTAATATGATAGTAAACAATATAATAAACATAACAAATCACAAAACATAAATGGTTGTTAATTTTTTTTAGCTTTTTTACAATTAAAAATATATGTGTATGCGCGCGCATACAATCGGTCCGATTAGATGTATTTCTGGAGGGACCGATGAGGGTTAAATTTAAATTTTAATACTTGTATAAACAACACAACAAAAACAGCACATTGCACGCAATTAATTTCATTTAAAACCAAAGCCTGAAACTTTTTGTGCCGCAAATTTTACATTTAGCTACAAAGAACCCAAGAAACAACAAAGGTGGAATGAACAACAAATGGCGGTGAGACAGCGGAAAACAGTAAGAAATTAACTTGAAGCGCAACAACGGCAAACTTTGAGCTGCGTCTGTCATTTCTGGGCCAACATTGCCACAGTTGTCAGCGATAACAAAGACGCGAGGCGCAAGCAACCGTTCGCCCTTGCGCTGAAAAATCATGGATGTCACCGTGTTTTGTTGTTGTTGTTGTTGCGATTTTGTGTGTCGGCGCAACAACATTGCCGCACAGTGAGCGGTGAAGGCTAAAGTTTACCGCCTGTGCCCTGTGCGCCATGTTTGCTTTGCACCTTTGCCGTTTGTTTTTTTTGCTTCAGCTTTTCCGGTACTTTCCGTGTGCTGTTCTGTTTTGTTTTGGTTTTTGTTGAATTTATGCTGCGCACTCGGACCGCCCAGCTGGGTGGCACATGTAATCATATAATTTTGAATGATGATTTCTACATTCCCCCTTTTATGAGCGCACTTTGCTCTCCTCTGCCGAGCGTTCATTTTTCTGTTGCCAGCACGAAAAATTATGACAACGAAAACAATTAGAGGGTGCGAAGTGGGCTAAAGCGATTTACGAGTCGGATTAGATGGGAGTGAAAAACATTGTTGCTCTCTCACTCTCACTCTCACTCTCACTCCCACTCACAAAAGCACAAACAAATGCCAAGTTGTTTTGTTGTTTTGGAAAATGGTTTGGCAGGCTTGGCAGCGAGTTGTTTTCGTGTTGTATTGAGAAGATTACGCAGCAAATCTGCAGCTGTGCTTTTGTTGTTCAGTTTTTATTGGTTTTTATTTTATAAATATTTTTGTTGTTGTGCTTTGTGAATGTTTTTTTAGATACGAATTCAAGCTGCCGTGACAGGTGAATGAGAAACATCTGATTAAGTTGCATTTGAGAGCTAAATGTGACATAAAAGGGCGCCGCATGCGAGGCATTTTATGTTAATTTCGAGGATAATCGCGAGATTTGAAGAGACTTTTTTGGCATCTCTGATGATGTACGCAATTAAGTGCTCCATGGACTTGAAGTGGCTGATGCATTAAGCTTCACGACACACTTTTTGCTGAAGTTGGGTTGAAGGGAAATGAGATGAAGCTAATTTCGTACTGAAATTGTAAGAGTTAACTCTCAAAGTGACTGAACTCAAATAATTCAGATTCGCACTTAACCATTTCGACCCCAAAGTTGCCTGAGAACAACTTCACCCATTTGTCATCTGATAGCAAAAGCTACGATTGATTTATGGGTTTAATTTAAGTAGGCACCAACAAATTCATATTTTTAGAAGTAAAATCAAGATAAATTAAAAAAATTTTGCTGTTATCCCCAAAATAATTTCCAATAATTTGCAGCGATATCAGGGAAAGTTTGTGTTCTAATTGAAGTTTACGTATTGGGCGCGTTTGGTCAAAACCCTGTTTCTTTAATAATGGTTAAATAAAATCAAAAAGTGATAATTTTGTATTTTTCCACAAATGAAAATATTGATACAAAATTGATTTAACCCGTTTTAAGCTAAAATTGTTCAAAAGTAAACTAGCTCTATAACTCTAACAAAAAGGCGTGGCGACTTCAAATGTCGTGTGCACACTTCTTAGGCAAATGTTTCATGATTTAAATACCAAAAAGTAATATCGAGACACAGAGAAAAATGCGGGGTCGAAAGGGTTAGTATGAAAATTTCATACAAAATTTAGACATTAGAACACATTTCGAACTTGCACCTTTGACTCCCCTCTGAGTAGGCTCGATTGTTGCTTTCAAGTACACATTTAAACACTGCCATCATCATCTCTACGTGGCCCCCGTCAAAATGTAAAATAACCCCGTCAAAATGTAAGCAACCACACCGACTATCGACCGCAGCCGCTTATCTAATGACATTCACTTACCTGTCGGCCTTCTTGACGCCCGACCACATGGCCGCCGATACCGGTGGCATGAAGCGCAAATTGCCCACCGGCGGCGAGGCGTACGGTATGCCGCGATACGCCTCCACCGGGTCCAGATGGCGGCCGTCTAATTGCACAATTACACCGGAAATGGCGCCGTTGCGTGTGTGAATGATGCGCGACGACAGCTGCGGCGGCAGTTGGTCGCTCTGATGGCTGCTGCTGCTGCTGCCGGCGGCGCTGTTCTGACGACTGCTGCGCGAGCTGCTCGCCGATGCGGCGACCGATAGCGAACTGCCGGAAAGCGATGAGGCGGACGATGATGAGGCGGGCGTTAGGGAGGCGGTTAGCGTGGAGCTGTGGCCCGTCAGCGATAGCGAGGGCACCGCAGCGGCAGCCGCTGCCGACGACGACGCTGACGAGGCGAATGCAGGCGCTGGCGATGCGACAGATGCCGACGTGGACGCTGCAGCCAGCGGCAGCGATGAGGCCGAGACTAGGGCGCGGAAAACGGCCCGACTGCTGCCGTTGCTGCCGCCAGCACTGCCGCTGGCACCGCCGTTGTGTGGGGCTGTTGCCGCCGCCGCTAATAGGCCCAAAGTGCGGCCATTTACGTTCAAATTGGCGCCGCTCGACGCTATCGAGCCGCTGTTACCGACGCCGACACATGCTATCAGCAGGAGCGTGGTTAGTGCCGTTGTTGTTGTTGTTGTGGGCCTTGTCGTTGTTATTAATGTTGTTGATGATGTTGTTGTTGTTGCCAGCAGCTGTACGAAACGCAGCAGCATTATCATTATTGCCGAAGGTGTTGCGGCGCGGGGCGTTGCAGCGCCGTCTGCTGCTGCTGCTGTGACGGTTGTTGCTGCTGGCGCAAGAGGCGGCCGCGGCAACACGTTGCTCTTATGTTGCCGCTGGTGTCGTTTGTGGTTGATGCAATTATAAACTGTTGTTGTTGCTTTTAATGGAATAATGGAATTGTTGGCGCTGCTTTGCGATGTTTGTGGTTTGTAGTCGTTGTTGCTGTTGTTGTGATTGTTGTTGTTGTAAGGTTGTTAAGACTAAAATGTTGCGCGTTGATTTTTCGAGGCCGCGGCAATTACTTTTTTATTTATTTACTATTTTTTTTCAATTCTCATGTAATGTCTTGGCTGAGAATTTATCGAAAAATCTCTATAGTTTTTATTTTCTTATTTTTATTGGTTCGTAAAATGTTTGTTGTTGTGGCGAATGATTGCAAAAAGGCAGTTGAACTCGTCTTACATGGCCGCTTCCAGCTGTTGTTGTCTTTGAGTTTCGTTATGTTCGAGAAGAGTTTGTAGAACAGCAAATTTCCTTGCAACATTTGCCTCTTGTCCTTGCAACAACTGCACCGTGTCCACTATTTGCCGCGCTGCCACACTTACACTGCCTGCATTTTCACCAACTGGTTTTGTTCTGCAATTTCGCCGCTGCCTTTTTGCTGCTGCTGGCAGCCACTCGGGCGACACGCCTTCGCTTAGCGCCGACGTGCGCGTCCTTGCGGCACTTGTCGTCTGCCAAATGAATGCAATATGAATGCCACTTTAGTGCCACAAAAACCAAATCAAGTTCAACACACAACTTAAAAAGAGGACAACACAGCACAAAAGAACAGAAAATGTGAAAAAACAAAAACCGTAAAAATTAAGCAATGCGTTTTTAAAAACGCGAGCAAAACTTGACGCCACCGCTACGTTGGTGGTTCTTGTTTTTCTATTTTCGTTGCTTTTATTGTTGTTTTGGCGCCCTTGTCCTTGTTTGTCACATTTGTTGCCGCCGCCACCGCCGTTGCCAGCAAACGGCACACACTCCATTGGATTGCGCGCACTCTCGACACACCCGCAGAGCACTTAAAATGCGCACCAAGTGGCTGTGTGTGGGTGTGTGTGTGTGTGTGTGTATGAGTCTGCGCGAGCGAGTGTATAGGATGCGCGTGTATGCCGGCAGGATGTGCAGCACTTAAAGTTCTTATCCTTTTTTGTCGCAGTGTTGCGCTTGTAAGCTGCTTGCGCCTGTAAGACGAGCTGCCGCCTGACGGCAGTGCGCAAATTTGCATATTTCGCAATAGCCGCTTAGGCAAAGTTTCAATGTTTTTGTGTGTGTGTGTGTGACATGGGTGCGACAATTCAGGACAAGCCGATTGCCAGCTGGTAAAACAAAGTGATCAAATTGTTGTTGCCGTTATTAGTGTCCTTGATTAACGTGTTGCAGTTTTTTGTTTTTAAATTTTGATCCTTTAACGTTTCCCTGTCTTCTACTTCTTTAAACTCTTTATTGCCTCATTTTTATTTACCATTTTCTCCAGAAATATTTCTTTACATTTTTACCGAACTTCTTGTTAATACTACTTCATTATTTCATCCTTTCACTTTCATTCCACTCCTATTCCATTCCTATTTTTTAAATATTTTTTATGATTTCACTCATTAAGTGATTAATTTTTCCATGCCTTCTTGCACTCTTCAGTCAGAATTTCTACCCACTTCCTGCAATTTCCTTTAATTAATTCACTCTTCCGCTCGTCCTTCCAACTTTTCCCACTTCTCTTCACTTCTTATTACTTGCTATAAAAATATTTATTCCACTACTCCTGGTCCATGTCATCTTTCCTACTTGTCCTTCTAGTGACTTAGATTCTCCTTGCACTCTTCAGCAGCTTCTAACGTTGTTGTACTATTTAACACTAGAAAGACCATTGCCGTGATTTTTACGGTTTTTCACTTTTAAATATCTGTATTTTCTTTAGTATTTCTGTCAAATTTTGTTTTGGTGACTTTTATTTTGTATCGTGGAAAATTTTATATTTAAAAAAAAAATTATTTTCTGAAAAATTAGCCAAATCCGATATGAACTTTTCGAGATATCAGCGGATATGATATGTAGTTTTTCTAAGTATGGAAAACTTGCGGTCTTTCTAGTGTTAAATTCCTCACCTAAGGACAAGTTTCTCACAGTTAATTTTTTATTGCCTACTTTCTGGCGCACCTGCCGTCACATGCATGCACCATTTGTTCCAAATACACACTGCGATTGGCTTTTGGCAGTTGTTTTTGTTGTTGTTTATATGCATCGCACTACGACGTAAGTTTGACAGCTGACCTGCGAGCTGGTGACTTTTTCTTTGTCTTAACCTTCTTTCTTTTAATAACCATTTGTTGTTGAGTTTTTAAGCAGCATCTGCAATAAACAAGAAAAGAAATAAGATGAAATATGTGTTTATTAAAAAAACATGAAACGAATACATAATTTTATTTTACTTTAAGTTATTTCCAAATAAATAATTCTTTGAATTTTTCTACAATAAATTTGCAGTAAAAAATTCTCAATTCTTTAGTTGCCTTCAAATTTGCTTAAGTTTCAAAACGCCAAGCACTTGGAGTAAAATTATGCAGCGCCTAAAAGCAGGCATCACTCTGCGACATGTACGCGCAACACACCAACACCACAAAGCACTAATTGAATTATTTACAAATCAATTAACTTGCAATTTATCGCGACATTTGCGCAGCGATTTAATTTGTCAACACAGCAACAACAACCACAACGCACACACACAATTATAGTGGCAAGTAAAAATTGAGGCAAATTGCGATTTTCACTCTTTGGCACACACATGCAGAACCAAACCAGCACACACACATATAAACATACAAATATATATGTTTGCGTGCATGTGTGCGAACATATACAATTCGCTTGCGACAAGTTGAACCTTGGCGCCACCATAACTCCATCGAACTTCTGACTAATCGTCGCTTTCGGTTACAAATAATTTACGCCAACTCTTCGTTGCGCCTCGTGGGGCGCGAGGCCGCCGTTTCTGCGCTAAGAAACTTAAATTACTTCATTCCGCGCGCACACAGGGTGGCGCTAAAGGGCTCGCGGGTAATGGGACGGCTGCCTGGGGCGTGCGTCGCAGTGCGGAGGCGGACGTGTGCGAGTGTGCTGAAATTATTATGCAGAACATTAACTGCGTAATTAGATGCTCAACGTTGGAATTGGCGTTGGCAGTGGCGACGACGCGGTAAGTGGCATCGCTTTCGTTGGCGCCGCTGCCGTATTGAACGCTTCGGTTTCGCTTGCCGCTTGTGTACACACCTTTGCATAAATTCCCATTTAAATATGCAGCTTAATTAATTGAGTATTTGTTGCTACTATTTAGCTCTCACTCCCGCACTCACTCACTCACTCATTCGCAGCTCGAATTCGCTGCGTGATTTCGTGTAGTTTGTTTTTGTTGCCGCCACGTCATTTCCATACTTTACAACATTTAATTATGCAGCGGCGCGCTGGAGCAGCCTTCATGCCGTGCCCATTGTTGTTGCTTTTGTTGTTGTCACTGCTACTGTTGTCTCGAGGCGAGAGCCATGCGACCAGCCAGTGGATTGTTGGCCCGTCTGGCAGCGCCGAGTTGGTGTTGCTTGGTGCGCGTCAGTAAATAACTTAGGCAAATAATTGGCAATGAACTGCAAATGTTATTGTTTGCGATTGTCGTGGTGCGTAAAGCGGCTTTAAATTGTTGCCGAGACTTTCGTTGGCATTGCCTGAAGTCGCCATTCAGCTTAATCTGTTACCTTGTCAACGGAGAAAAGTGTAGTAAAATTATTAATTCGGATTGTGCCATAATGGTGGCCCAGATTCAAGAGACCGAATACGAATACGAATACAAATACAAATACTGTCCACTTTCAATATTTACTCGAGCTGGGACTACTTTTTCTGTTCGAGCTTAATTTCGAGTTACTCTTTAACCAAAGAAAAGACAGAAAATTTAAAACAATTTCAGAAATCGGTTAAGAATCAAAGTGAAGTAATCACATTAATTGTCAAAAAACAGCACAGCGAATGATTTGATTTCAACGATTGTTCGAGAAGAAGAAATGAAGAAGAAAAAAGAAGAAATCAGCTTCTAACCGAAATCGAAAGCAATCGTATAAATCAATAAAAGATAGAAAAGTCTGAAGATCCAATCGATTTGGCTCATAAAAATGTCAAATGCTCTCCAAAAGCAACATTCTGCTGCGACCTGTTCGTCATGGAGCTCAAATTCTTTAATACTATAACAACAACAACTAAGCTTTTGTGGAAAACACTAAGTTCTAGAGCAATGCAAATTATTAATACGAGGGGGCATGCCACCGCCCATACAACACAAATTTTTAATATGGAAAAGCTTCGGAATAATAAGTCGGATAGCATTGATATTTTGCATACCATCGCCCCATAGATGTGTCATTCTACTTGTAAATTTGATAGGCGTTGGACAAAGGGCGTGGCAAATTTTTTGCGACTAAAATTTTCCGCGTAACTTTGAAACTGTAAGTCGCATATTAATGAAACCAGGTCACACCCTTCGACTGGAGGAAGGGATTGGGCATTACATAAAAGAGGCGTGGCATCACCCATAAAGTGTTGTATGAAGAAACTTGATTTATTGGGCCCATTGACTTCAAGCTTGCATACAAAGCAGCAGAGCCCTGCTGGTTATTAATAAAATTATCTGAATTACACACATGAATCGTTTGAAAATATTTGAAACTGCCATACAAATTAAAAAAAAAGAGCAACAAGCATTCTTATAAATTTATTTCAATATTCATTACGTGTTCATTGCATTGTTCTGTTCATTTTTCTGCTCTTCGTTCCACGCTAACATTTGTGTTGCTCGACTTCAGTTTTATTTTTCTTATTCCTTATTTGAATTTTTTTATTATACATCCCGCTGCGCTTTTGTATGTCTGCCAGTCAGTCCGCACGTCACTTATTCATGTTCATTCAAATGTCGTCTGTCTGTGCGTCTTGCTCGCGCTATCGTTGCATCTTCTTGTGTGATTTGTCAGCATATGAAATCTAAACAAAAATAGCGAACGTCCGAGCAAAATTCAAATTCTGCGTCTAATAAAAAATTCCAATTTCTGTCGTTGTGCGTTGGCAATGCAATAAAACTATCAGCAATATTGATAAGCACAATAACAACAAAAACAACAAGTACAACAACAACGATAACGAAAATAATAACCATTACAACGGCGACAACAACAAACCAAGCACCAAGCGAGACAATGGCTGAAACGAGCGAACAAATGGACAAAACGTACCAACAACTACACACATACACACATACATACTTAGCTGATATGTAAGCTCATAAACAGGCTTGAATACTTATGGAAACGATGGCCGGGTGGCGGCGAGTTTTATGGGGCACCAGCACTATTTGAATGCCTAACAATGCTCAATTCCTATGTAGCTGTAAGCCCAACGGCATTTGTGCTCGAAAATATGTATGCGTACATACATATTTACATCTACTTAGGCAAGTATGCTCGTTTTTGGTGTGTAAGGACATGCGCCAGTGGCGGTGTAAATATGTTTTCGGGGCACATGCTGCCAGCAGCTATGCAGAAGTGTGAGATTTAGAGCTCCAAGCAAGTTTTGCTCAACATTATGGAAAAATCATATTAAAGAAACATATTTTTTAAAATAATTTTTATAAATTTTTGGAGGAATTTTCCATTTACCGAACTTCAAAGTATTGAAAGTGCAAATTTGTATACAATTTTTGAGAATTTGTTCACTTAAGCTTGTCGCATTCATTCGAGTTGTGCTTTTGAGTTTGTTTATTGATGCAAGGAATTTGCAGTATTATGCCGATTCTGGGAGGTTTTTCGTAGTTGATTTTAGTCTCACAGGTTTGTAATTTCTTGCTAGTAGAAGATCGAACCGAAGTGTGGCCGAAGCCGAGTGTGGCCTCAAACTCGCCATCAAAACACACTAACTCTAGCTGAGCTGTCATCCAAATAGATGCAAAATAAATTTTCCAAAAATATTCTCCATAAATATATGCAACTCATATGTAATAATAAATATTACTCATACGCCGCGTGTACTATGCGCTCATATTTTATACGCAAATCTTTTATTTTCATCTTTATTTGGCTCGAGTTTTGCGCAAAATATGTGCACGAAAAATTTGTGGCTTCGCTACTGCTGCACTCGCTTTGCGATTACGCGCAGTCCAGCCCAGTTCGGCTGCCCGCTTATGGCCGCACAGTCGTCGTGCTACGCACACACGCACACATAGACCAACTTGCATATAGTACCACCAACTTTTCCATAATCTCTTTCCTACTTCTTGACTATTTCACAGTCATTCTCTCTTCATTTCCAGCGCCAGCGCGCCAACTGCGGCTCGGTCCGCCGAAATGTCGTTTGCAGTTTCAGTTTTGCCAGCCTTACAACTTCCTTCTGGCTGCTTGTTGGTGTTGGTGCCCAGCTCCAGCGCCGTTCCACAGTCGTGATGTTCGATAAGTTGTAATGCCTTTAGGACGCAACTGATTAAATTTCCGGAAATGCTTTTGCAATCGATATTTCTCCTCCCCGCATACTTTTCGCTTTTAGTCTTTTTGTGCATTGCGAATTTTTCTGCTGTTGTTGTTGTTATGGGCGCTTTTGTTTGCTGTTATTTGTTTGTTAGTTTGTTTGTCTGTTGGTGCGTATGCGTTGGGTGGGGGAAAATTGCTTTGCCTAGTTTTAGGCGTTTGGTGGACGCTTTAGTGGTTTAGGCAGTTCTTTGTACATTTTCTTATGTTGTGGGCAGCTCGAGCATGAAGTGGGCGGTGGGAGGCGGAGGTCTTCGTTGTATGACTGCATTTTCATTTTGCGGATTTTAATGTGTCTACATGGCTTTATTTTTATCGGGATTTGCCGCTTATCGGGACATTAATGGCATTCTTTGTTGTATGATAAATGTGCGGCATAGAAATTATGGTGGCTTAGTGTGCGGCACGTGGCGCCGTACAACATTCTAGGCATTGTTGTTGTTTTGTGAACAATGACTGCTGAAAGTAGTGAGCGGTGGAATGGTGACACTCAGCGTTGTCGCCGTACACGAAAAGTGTCGAAAGGTGGTGACCCACTGAAGTGTGTAGGAGATATTAAGTTTACTTGAGGTAGATTTTAATTTTTCGTTGGCAGCGAGTTGCTATAATTTTTCATTTGAAGCTGGAATCTGCATTTTATTTTCTTTAATTTTTAAACAAATTGTTTTACTCCTTACAGCCACTTTAACACTTCTTGATGCTAATTAAAAAAGTGCACAATCTCTGAAAGCTTATCTGCAACTTTTTAGCTTTTGCTGTAAAGTTTTGCGTTTGCAACAAATTTTCACTGCTCTCCAATGCTGCCAGTCTCACTTGTGCGTCGGTTGTAAATCTTTTGCCAGCGCGCAAATTTCTCCGACTGACCTAGAAAGGCAGCCCAGCCCAGCCCCTAAACACGCCGCAATGCCCCGCAGCGACGCACAACAGCCCAGTGATTCACTCAGTCCATTACCATTCGCTTCCTCTTCTTCTTCTTGTTCTTGTTGTTTTTCTGTTTTTCACGCCATTGCCACGCTGCCATGTTTACTTGTTCCGCTGTCTGTTTATCTGGCTGTGTTGGCCCGCCGCGCGTGACTGTTTGTGTGTGTGTGCGGTTGCTTGTTGGCGCACTCATTTTATGCTACGCCGGCGGCCTGCTTCTTAATTTAGATGACTTCATACGTTGTGAATGTGTATGTGCGTGTGCGAGCTGTATTTGTTGTATTGTCGTTGTTATTGCACAGCAATGCTGTGCGGAAATGTGGCCGCTCGCAGCATCTTCTAGCTGCTGCAGCTGCCCGAGTGCGAATGCCGCTAAGCTCTGGCAAATTAATGTCTCTGGCTTTTGGCTAAGCGCACAGCTAAATGTCGCGCTCTTCTCGTTCTTATTCTTCTTCTTTAACTGCCTTTGCTCTTAGTCCACATGCTACGTTATTTTTTTAAGTTTCATGCCATTTTTTAGTAGCTTTTGTTGTTGTTTGTATTGTTATTCCTGTCGCTGTTAAATGGCAAAAGCCCGTCGTAAGTAGTATTTATGGCTGGAAAGCTGTGAGCCATCGCGAAACGGGCCATAAAATGTTGCGTTTCTGTCATGCTTGGCTGTTGAAAAAAGTCAAAAGCATGTAAATAAAAGGCTAAGTAACTCGGAAAGCAACAAAACAAGTTTTCAGTTTTCGAGTTGAGCGAAAAATTTGCAATGTTGCGTTGAAGTTTGCGCCAAAGCAATCGCCCAATGCAAAACACAGACATGGCATTGTGTAAATAGTGAAACTTTAAAAGGTAAAGTTCAACTCTGAAAATGTATGTTTTTATTTAGGTAGTGAAGGGAGAGAGAGTTACAATGCAACAACAACAGAGTTAATTGTTGAATTTGAAAAAGTCAGCATCTAAGCTTTTCTCAGCAAGTTTTTCAAATTACGTGTGTGCAGCATGGCGTATGAGTAACTTTAGTTCAATTTATTCTGATTTGCTTTCAATAACTTTTTCCACTTTTCACTGCCCATTTGCTCTCTTCCTGTCCTTTCGTAGTGCACAGCAAGGCGCCAAGTCAATGCTCTACTGTGGCCTGCTTAGAAAAAAAGGAAAATGTCCGAAATCTGTGCCACGCACTGCGTTGCCTTCAAAAAGTCAAAAGTTCTTTTGCTGCCATTGCAAAAAAACAAACCCACAGCAGCTGAAGTAGAGGAAATTATCGAGAAATTTTACCAGCCATGAAAAATTGAAAAAAACTGGCGCACTGGCTGCTGTTTGTGCTGGATTTGCATTTGTTTTTGGCTTCTTCTTCTTTCAACAACTTTGACCCACACTTTAGTTGTGTACTTTTGGGGTTTTTCTAATGCGAGTTTGGCACAACCATGAGCCAAGAAGACTCCAAAATATGGCAAACTAAAGTGTTTTTGATTTTTATGAACTTGTTTGCAATTCCTTAATCGTTTTGTCATTCTTAACGCATCTTGAAATCACCTCAATGTATTTAAAAAATATAATTTATTATTAAAAAAAAAGCTGCTCGCTCAATATTGAAATCAATTCAAAGCCACAAGGAACTTGAAACTTGAATCTGAAGTAAAAAAGACACCAAGCATAATGGCTGCGTTCACTTTTAACTGTAGCCACTTGCCTCATTTATTAACCAAAGTGCAGCATTTATTAAGAGCAGTGCAGCATTTAGTGGGAGAGAAACGCAAAAGTTGTTAAAAGGCAAAATTTGCCGTGGCACACAGCTTGTCTGCGCTTAAATACTGCATAATTTTTTATTACGGATTTTTGTTCCGCCCGTCTTCTTTGTGCCCACTGCATGAAGGATAACAAAAAACAAACAAAATAAAAAATAAATCACAAGAGTGAAGGAAATTACTAAGAACAAAGGCTCAGAAGTTGCGCTGTACTTGTTAATGTTTTTACTTATTAAAATTTCAAACTTTTTTCCTTCACATCGAACTTACCCGCGGCTAGGTACGAAGCATACAGCAACAACAACAACAACAACAGCACAATGCTACAGCTATAGCAACCCGGCGGCAGCGAGCAGCAATGCAGCAGCCACAAAATAGACAACAATAACAACAACCACAACAAAGTCTAATAAATCAGCGGCGTGGAAAATTTGTGGGGTAAGCCGAAATGGGCCAATTGTTTGGTTGTTGTTGTTGTTGTGGTTGCTGCACGGCAGATGCGGAAGTGCAGTGGCAAATATTAAAAAATTCCACAAATGACGGAGTGGAAAAAAAACTAAAGTCAAAGCGCTTAGAATTTAAGAGGCGCTAAGAAGAATTAAAGCTCATCGTTCGCCATGGCGAATATTAGTTTTAATGCTCTTAAAGTGGTGAATAAATAATTATGTAGGTGTGTGAAAAAAAGTTTGGACGTGGAAGGATATTGATTATATTTTAAATAATGCCAAAAAAAATATAAATAATTTAAAAATTTTAAACATTGAAACTCGAAGAAAATATTTAATTCGCGTTATATTCGTTTTATGTTTCTTGCAACTTTCAATGGTTATAATTTTTTTTTAATTTTATATATTTTTTGTATACTTTTTATATTTTTTGTAATATTTTCCGATATTTGAAAATTGAATTTTTTTTTTAATTTAATTAAATTAAAATAAACCCATTATTAATAAAATATTGTCGTGTCATGTTCAAAGAGATTTTGTTTTCGGTGAATTCGTGTTTAGAAACCGTAACCGTAAATGTTTCTTGCAACTTTCAATGGTTATACCTTTTTTTATATTTGATATATATTTATATATACTTTTTTTATATTTTTTATATTATTCATATTTTTTTTAAATAGGTAAAATTAAAATAGACTCATTTTTAATAAAATATTGTCATATGATGTTTAAAGAGATTTTGTTTTGAATGAATTCATGTTTGGAAACCGTAACCGTAAATGTTTCTTGAAACTTTTAATGGTTATACATTTTTTTATATATATATTTTTTTATATACTTTTATATTTTTTGTAATATGTTTTGTTATTTTTAAAATGTAATTAAATTAAAATAAACCCATTTTTAATAAATTATTGTCGTGCCATGTTCAAAGAGATTTTGTTTTGAGTGAATTCCTGTTTAAAAACCGTAACCGTAAATGTTTCTTGCAACTTTCAATGGTTATAAAATTGTTTATATTTGATATATATTTATATATACTTTTTATGTATTTTTTATATTCTTCCTAATTTTTTAGAAATTAGTAAAATTAAAATAAACCTATTATTAATAAAATATTGTCATGTCATGTTCAAAGAAATTTTGTCATGTCATGTTCAAAAAGATTTTGTTTTGAGTGAATTCATGTTTAGAAACCATAACTTTTTCAAGAACATTTTTTCAAAAAGGTATCCTTTTAACCTCAGTTGTGAAAAAAAACCACGAAGCGGCATATCTAAGCCGCATTAGTCGTTTATCCATTCCATCCATGTGGTATTTTCCCATAAGCTCAGAGTCTTCCAGTGCTCTATTATAATTCGAAGTTAAGCGATTTTGTGTATGCCGCCTAAAAATATGCCCCAAGTGAATTGATGGCAAACCCAGCGCAGCATCTTTCAGCTGTAATTGACCATAAATCAAGGCATACCATTAGGATGATTTGTAGTTTTTACGTGAAATGCTATGAGCCCTATCAGTTAAAGCAAACTGAACGTTAGGAAACGAAAATATACTTTGCCAATGAGTAAATCAAATAAATTAATGACCGCTGCGGCGGAAAATAGCAAACATCATGCACACATCGGCTCGGCCCCGAGCGTCTCGACTTGTACAACTTTAATTAAACACGGCAACGCCAGCAGCAGCCAATTCACATGGGCAAACAACACACAATAATAACAACAACAGCGATTTAAACCACGTACCTAAACAGTGGCCGGTGTCGAGCGCACACTCGCTCAATATTGACAGACGAATGAATGAGAAGTTTGGCGTGTGGAGAAATTTTCAATTTTCGACCCACACGAAACAAATCGCATTCCAATTTAATTACGAATGAAGTGAATTTCGGGCCTAAGCTGCCGCCAGCCAAGATGCCAAAGTCAAGAAGCGGTAATAAATTTTCAATTTGCTCAAAGCTCAACGCAGACTACATAAGTCTTATACAGCAAAATGAAATTAATATTGCGTGATTGTATGTAAAACTGCACACTCACACGCAGACTTATGTGAGGGCAAATGTGTTTTTATGTTTGGCCGCTGGCATATGTGCTCGCACGCATTCACATTTACTCGCAGGCAGACAGACATTGTGTGGCGCAAAAGACAACGAAGCCTTTTGCGACAGCGCCGAAGGAGTCTCATTACGCATTCAACGCTTTTCAGAGACGTCATTGACGAGCGCTTTGATTAGTTTTTGCAATTTTTTCTTCTTTACTTCTACTGCACTGCTCATGGCGAGACAAGTGCGCTGGCACATTGTATTTGAAAAAATATTCGCCGCACTCAGACGCAGCAACCCAGAAGCGAAGCGATAGCGCTCGGGCGCCTCCAATAAATCAGAGAAAATTATTCAAATTTGCCGCGCTACTCACTACGTTTTGTGTGAACATGTTTGTTTGTATGTGTGTGTGTGGATATTTGTTGCCGCTGTCTGTCAATAAAGCATTACGGCTGGCTTTCAGCGATGCATACGTTGCCGCATGGGTTCACGTGGCCGTAAGTGTGGGCGGCTCCAAGTCGGCGCGTGTCCGTGTCGGCCTCTGTCGGTGTGTGTGTGTGACTCAGCTCGTTATTTAGCGCGCCAGCGGCGTGCGCAGCTCGCAATGTAAAAATAATGACATTAATGCGCCATTAACAGGCGGAAAAGCGCAGCACAGAGCACAGAGCAAAGCACGAAAGCAGCCAAATGGGTTTCGCTTGCGGTGGTCTGTGCTGATGGCAAGTGGCAGCATATACCAGCCAGGCAAATAACGCAAACAATAAACTGTAATACAGACAAAAATACAAAATAATGAAAAAGGAATATCAACTAGCGACCGCATGCTTACATCTATTGATGGCAACAACACAAATCATTTAGCAAACAAATATGGCAAACGAGCGGCAAATCACTATCGAACGAAAACAAAAGTGATTTCTAATGGAAATCAATTTGCAAAATCATATGCATTTACACACACAATACAAATGCGCTGCATGTGTGTCGACATTTGAGTTTTGTGAAAATAGATAAATGGGTCGCACATGCACGACCAAAGTGAATGTTGCCGCAAACCAAGTGAGCGTACAATGTGGAAGGAAGCAAAGTGTCGAGAGCATAAAAGAAACGAAAGTAGTACAAGTAAGCTTTTCTGAAAGGTTGGGCAGTTAAAGAGGCTAAATAGAAGAGAAAAAGATAGAAAAAGATTCACAGTCATAGCGGCGAGCCAGGAAGAGCCCGAAGAAAGCTAGTATTGCGTGCTAAAATTGCTGAATTTTTTTTCATATTTTCAATTGATTTACTGCATAAAATTTAAATTTAAACAAAATTCATTCTTTGTTAAACTGATAAAAAAATATCAATAATTATGTATTTGAACAAAAATTGAATACCCCTAACCATTCCCTATTGGCGCTTGGGTGCGTATGAGTGACATTGATTAAATGCCAACATAATAATTACGGAAGCGGGGTGTATTGTTTATTAATTACATTATTTAATAACTAAAAATACACATAATTTATTTAAATTAAATATTTAAAAGATTTTTTTACATGCTTTCTTTCTGTCTCTTACTTGTGATCACCCCGACGTTTGCTTTCCGGGCTACTCTGCTTCGAGCGGCATCAGTGACCATTGAGATACTTAAACCTACACAAGTAAAGACTAAATCTTTTGCACTTAAATCTGCTGGGTCTCAAAGGAAGCTTGCTTGGTGTTGTCGTTGGTCTTATTCATTCATGGTCATTGCATTCTTTGCAGCTAAGCAACCAGATTAGGCGCCTCCTAGCCAACGACAACAAAAAGAAGTCGAGCCCATTCTTCACTTTCTGTGCAGCTGTCCTACCAACTCTGTCCAACTCTTCGAATTTTCTTATACAGCCGCCAAGCTTCATACGTTTCATAACTGATTCCGTTCCGTCAGATCTCTTGGTACCCCAGCAGGCATCACTGGTCCAAGTGGGCCCAGCTTTAACAACTATCACATCCTCCTTCCCACCTTTAACTCAACAGCACAACATTTGCATCATAAATATGCATACTTATTTGAATGAATTCAACGGCGACGCTTGAGTTATGCCAACAAATGTCATTAATTTTTAGGATAACACCAAATATTTGCTTTGTCTGCTCTGATGTAATGGCAAACAAAAGGCCGTTAGGCAGCGGCAAGTCAATTGTTTTATTTCCATTTGGATCGTGCTTTGTGTGCAGACAAACAAAGCACCCATAAAAAATTCAACTGACCAATGGGCCGGCTTTGTGTGTGGCTGCCTGTGCGCACAGCTTCATGAAGATGGCGCCATGCTGATACGGTGTGCGTGTTCTTAAGTACCAAAAGCGAACAGAGCATATAGAGATATTTAATTAAAAGATACGAAACAAAAAGGCATCACAAATGAAATCGAACAAAAACGAAAAATATATATACATATATAAAGATTACGCACCGCATTTGAGGAAAGCAAAAAATTAGAATAATTGAATAAGTGAAGTCGCAACAAGCTGTTTAAGGTATTTTTCACACAAGTGCATAGTTGAAAGTTTAATAGTCAAGTGACGAAATGTTACAGTGTGCCATTGCCTTTTGCAAATAATCTGCACTAAGTTCGGCGAATTGTCTCAAGTTATATCGAACCTCTTCGCATGCAAATTAGTTGCGCCCAACGAGTGCTGAAACTAATTAGCACTGCATCGGCAGACAGCCACGTTCGCAAACTTTCTTCGGCAAGTTTTGCAAGGCAAATTCGTGCAGCCAACGCATGAGTGTTAATCAGTGCCCGCTCCTCGCTTGAATCGTAACCTACCGAACACAGTTCTGAGTACATAGCACACTCACACATACCGAAGCAGAAGCGCAGGCGGTGCTGATGAATTGCGATAGCAACGCGCACGTGCCGCAATCTGACACCGAACTAAATCGAAAACAGGCATCGAACGAATAATTCGTGCATACTTTTAGGCATAAATTAAGCCAGGTTTGGGCGCAACTTTGTTGCCATCTGCAGTTGTTGTGTATAGAAGTCGGTGTCAGATTTTAAAAAACTTTACTTCTGATAGTGGCACAACCAATGTTCTTTTCTTCGTTGCGTCTTAATTAAGCTGGCGCCGCTTCCAGCTGCTTTGCGTTTGCTGCATAAATTAAGTTATTTCATTGGCATTTTCGGCTGACAGCATGCAAGGTCGAAAGGTCTATCAGGTGTGCATGGCCAGCAGCAACACATTTCTATGTTGGCACAGTGAGCTCACCTTCGTTTGCCGCTTCTGTTGTCTGACATTGCCTAATGGCTGTTAGTTGCCCACTTTGGTGCAAATTTCGGTGTTCTCCATTTACGACAACTGTACAAATAAACAGAATGTCTATTTCCGGCTGTTGAGTTGCAGTAGCCATTTTTTTGCTTCGGGTTTTTCGAGTCTATTTTCGCTTGTGCCTTTTTGCCTTTTAATTAAGTTGAGATAGCTGGAATGTGATTAGAAAGTTGCCGTATCATACGCACGCCCACAAGCGCCAACACACGCAGCGCCACAACACGTACGCCCAAAAGCAGACTACACGGCGCCGTCAGCCGACACGACGCTGTCAACGCCGACAATGCCAAAATGACAATGACAAAAAAGCCAAATTAAGACTAGTGAAAGGTAATTTTTGGTTGTTTGCGCCAATGTGCGTGACTGTTTGCATACTCGTATGCAGTGTTGTTGTTGTTGTTGTTTTTGTTGTGGGTGATGCTGTGCTATTTGTCGGTGAGCGACGGCATTAATGAAGTTTAGTTATCAGTGCTAAGTATGTGCGTTGAGAGACTTACGAGCGAGCGAAAGGTGGGTTGTTACGAAAGTTGTAATTGCTCGACTTTGAATGGGAGATCGCTCTTTTCTTTTTTTCTGAATAGTTTAATAGAAGAAAATGAGAGAATGAACGAAGAGAATTCTGTGAAATCTGTTTTTGGGCCATTTCGATGCAAAAGAATTCAACACAAATGGAATGGTTGCATGCAATGTTGGACCTTCTACAGGTTACCGTTCTGGGTTCAATCTAATTATGAAAACACGTTCACAGCCTCCAAAGTCACAGCCTTCTAATTGGTCATTTGATGTGGATGTGCTGCATGGCGAAATATAATTTGTTTTGCACAAAGTTGCATACAAAGTTGTACAAAGTACACAACTGACACACAGGGCGTATGAGTGCTATCAATTCTTGGAATATCAAAGACAGGAATAAAATGTGTCGAGTGCTAGTAAATAAATTAAATTTGCGTAAGATTTGCGGCAACAGTTCGAGAAACGTTCACAACATGCCAAGCAAAGCAACAAAGTGTGAATGTGTTGGGGTGTATTTGTGTGTGGTTGCATTGCGAGTACTCACTGCAGAGTGTGAACGTAAATGGTGGCATACAAGCGTGTAGCGAGAGTTAGATGGAGTAGAGGTGCAGGAGAAGGAGGTAGAAAGTTAGTGAAATAACAGAAAGCTAAAACAGTTGGCAATTCCAATGCCCGTCGGCAATACCCAATCTGCACAAACATTAGCAGTGCTGCAGACATTTGCACAAAATGCGGTCCATACGTGTCATGTGCGTATGTGTGTGAGTGTTCAGTGTACGCACTGACTGTTGTCTGCTGTCCAAAAGTGATACATACACACCACCAGATGCACAACGTGGCACAGAAACTGAAATGGCAGCTGGCCGACACTGGCACGTCGTGTGCCTCCAGCGTCAGTGCGGTCGACAAAGCTTAATTTGTCTTTTCGCTCTTCGCTGTGCTGCCTTTAAATGATTGCCAACTCGCTGTGTCGCATGCTTTGGTTCGATTTTAAGCCGTTTCGACATTCAAGCCGTTGTAATCCATCACGACATTGCCGCTCGCGTTGCCCACACATTACTTAGTTCATTAAATAAGCCCGCCGGCACTGGCGCGGCCCCTTCCTTCGGCAACGGAGTCTGAGATGGCATTAAGCACGCGCTTCAGTGCTGCGCGCTCAAGTGTGCACATATGCGTAGTACTTACTTTTCTTATTACAATACGTTTTTGCTTTTTATTTGCGTTCTTATATATGATTTATTTTTGTTGTAATAAAGACGTAAACTGGATTAAGATTGAGTGTGGGCTTTGTATTTAAAATTGGATTAACTTTGTCACAATACCTGACACTCCACGGCGGGCGTTGCATAAGTACGTACATATGTGAGCGGATCGATGGGAGACGGTGTAGAGGCGTGTAGAGGCCTGGGGCCAAAGGTTCCGGAAAATGTTCATTTTTCAAAATTAAATTAAAATTCAATTATTGTAGCTGACAGCCGCATGTACTTGAGCGCACACACACACACACACTCTCACGCACACGTAGGCAGCGCAAGGCAGGCACTGACATTGGCATTTGTTTGCGTGCGCCCACGGCCATAATCGAAGTGTAATTTATTAACTTTTACTGACAAAGCAGGCGACATGGCTGTGCTTTGACATGAGCGTTTTTTTGGTTACACCGTGCGACAAAAATTAAAAAAATTTTCACACCGGAAAAAATCCATATGGGCGTAAAACTAGAGACCAAACATAGTAATACTGCGTACTCAGTTTTTCATTTCTACATCCTGTGTCCTTTTAAAAGCACTTCAAAATTTTGAAAGGGATAACAAATAAAAAACATATTAAAAATACTTAACCTCGTTAGAATATGGCGGTATGTATGTCAAATTAAAGAGGAAAGGTTCAAGAATTTAAACAAAATTGATTTTTTTATTTATTTGTGATTTTTTTTATATATTTTAATCCTTTATATCCTTGAAAATTTATATAGAATTTTCTTGAAAAGTAAGTATGTTAAAACCCAAAATCTCCCTGATCACGTGTCAAAATTTCATTATTCTCGCTTCATTGATTTTGTATGTTTTTACTATTTAAAATACTGATACTCAAATAAATTAGAATTTTTGTACTTCATTAGAATTGCAGCTTCCGCCTTTTTTGAAATAACTTTCGAACTAATAAAGTTCGGATTTTCCCCGGTGTGAAAAATGCTGTCGCACGCTGTTATAAATAAACAAAGTTTGCTGCAAAGTAGCTGAAGTTAAAGCTTTTTAAATTGCTTCGAGGTTGTTAAGGAAATTTGTCTCTTCATATGTATGAAAAATTCAAGCATCTCTGGAAAGTTTAATTGCAATACTTTTTCACTTAATATTCCTAAAAAATGTCAACATATAGTTTATTCTTCCTTTCGTCGCTTCAGTCTATGAATGCTTATACAAAGCAGCTCTTCTCAAATCGTTCAGTACAATGATTGTCATTAGCACACTTGTGCGTACTTATTTATGCATGTATGCAGTCGGCCTGTCAGGCTGCTGTCACAGCATTTGTCATTAGTCACACTAAACGGAAACGCCACTTTCAACAAATATTCACATTTTCCGCACACACGCGTTCCGGACAGCTTAATACAATCTTGTTAACATTTTCACAATTCTGCATGCGGTAACTGACTCAAAAAAAGCCACCAACAACGGCAGCGAAACAGCAAAAAGAATTCATTCAAACGAGGCACATTTGAATTTTAAATTACGTCAATCAAGCCCGCAAGCATGCAGCAGCCGCACACGCAAAGAGTTGCCTGCGCAGCTGAAAAGCAGTAAAAAATAAGCCCTGAATATGAGCGAAGACGTGAAAGCAAGCAGCCTGCAACAAATCAAAAGTGTATTAAGCGCTGCGCGTCGGTTCGCGCCCAGCTGAGCGGCACAACATTGCGGCCAAAGCCAATATTTGGGCGCGCGAACGTGTTGCAGTCAGGCGACGAAACAGCAGCCAGCATAGCCGCAACAACACCAACAAGTCGAGCTTTGAGTAAACATGACCGAGAATGCCATGGAACACGCTAACGTTGAGCATAACTTTTGCTTCTTTTGAGGTTTCCCCCACGCAGCTGTGAGTGTGTGCGTGTATGGCACACACACACGCACACTCATGGCACATTAGTGTGGTTGTACATAAGGCAGCACAGGCACACAGACGCTGTATGGCCATGTTTAGGGCGTTGTATTGCTAACCACTTGGGTCCTTCGAAAAAAAAAAAATCATGTTTATGTTTTCTGAAGAAAGCAAGAGCGCTGCGAGTGTATGCCTGCGTGCCTACAGCCGTGTCGAACTCTTTGCTGTGCGAAAGTCAGTGTGCCAGAAGCACTTGTGTGCAGCTAAAGGTACGTAAATAATGAACGCACATGCGTATGTACAGTCGCGAGTGTGTTTTCGTGAGTATATAAGCCACATAGCAGCCACGCCATGGCCAAAGCTAGAGGCCATCTACCGCACCCGACGCTGGCGCTATTCGATGTCAAAATGAGTTTTGCTTTGAAATGAGTGGCAGCTGGGTAGGAGAAAATATGCAGCTCTCTGGCTTTCATATTTTGCTTGTAGTTTTCTATTATGTGGAAAACTGAATAGCTGCGAATTATGAGTGCTCGGAGCAAACGTTTGAATGACGTACTTGCAGTATTGATGTTAAATTTGTTGAATTCGCATAGAAATTTGGAGCAGAACTGACTGAAAATGTAAGACATTGAAGTGAACCGCCAGGCGTATGAGTAACATTATTTAGAGAATAATTAGTTAGCATTAATATTTGGTCATAAATTTATTCAAGTTTTTATCTTAAGAAAAAATATTAAAAACTGTGAGCAATGACTTCAACTTGTATTGTTTTACCATAAAATTTCTTCAAAAAACTTTTATTTAATTGAACTCGAATTAAAATTGTAGAATTCACATAGAAATTCGGAGCAGAACTGACTGAAAATGTAAGAAATTGAAGTGAACCTCCAGGCGTATGAGTAACATTATTTAGAGAATAATTAGTTAGCATTAATATTTGGTCATAAATTTATTCAAGTTTTTATCTTAAGAAAAAATATGGAAAACTGCGAGCAATGACTTTAACTTGTATTGTTTTACCATTAACACTGGAATACCCAAGGCAATAATTCTGACTACATTGGGGTCTTTTATTGTAAATAACTTTTATTGCATCGCTTTCTAAAAAAATATCTTACGTGACTTTTTTAAATTTTTAAAGCTAAATGGAATAAATAAGTTAAAAATATTGTAAACAATTTTTTTACCCCAATTTTGCAACATTTTTTTGAAATGCCCAAAAGGAGTCTTTTGACTTCCTATATAATTTTTCAGCAAATCTTACTGATAAATAGACAAATAAGCATCTTCAGTTGCGAAATATGAAAATTTCAAATAATTGCAAATATTAAAAAAAAATATCATAGTAGGCTGTGACAATTCCCATGTTTTTTAATCCCAAATTCACTCACAAAATTCATTCACGAATTCCAAATTCCAAATTTCAATTCACTTTATCCTATTTATGTGTAAAGTACGCCATTATATTTAATTCATATTTGCTACTTACAGATCAATAAAACAAAAAAGTCAGTAAACAATATTGTAGTCATAACACTGTGCGACAGCATTTTTCACACTGGAAAAAATCCATATGGGCGTGAAACTAGAGACCAAACATAGTAATGCTGCGTACTCAGTTTTTCATTTCTACATCCTTTGTCCTTTTAAAAGGACTTAAAAATTTTTAAGGGGATACAAATTTAAAAAGATATAAAAAATACTTAGCCTCATTAGAATGTGGCGATATGTATATCAAATGAAAGAAGAAAGGCTCGAGAATTTAAATAAAATTGATTTTTTATATATTTGTAAAAAATTGATATAAAAAAGGTCCTTTGAAAATTTTAATCCTTTATATCCTTGAAATTTTATGTAGAATTTTCTTGAAAAGTAAGTATGTTAAAACCCAAGATCTCCTTGATCACGTGTCAAAATTTCATTACTCTAACTTTATTTGTTCGGAAGTTATTAACAAAAAGGCGGAAGCTGCAATTCAATGAAGTACAAAAATTCTACTTTAATTTAGTATTTTAAATAATAGAAAAAAAAATAATAATTCTAATTGAAATGTACTCGTTTGCTTTGCCTCTTATGTTTTCCAGCGGTATCGCGACATATCGACCAACAGTATTCTGCCAACATGTGGCAGGTATTTTTTCCTCTAAAGCGATTTTCAATAGTCGCTAAGTCCTGGTGGAACCGCTCGCCGTGTTCATCACTGAAATCTCCCAGGTTTTCGGGGAAGAAATCCAGATGGTTGTCCAAAAAGTGTATTTTTAGGGACATATTTACGCCCATCTCTCCGAAATTTTGTATTAACTTTTTCACTATTTGTCCGTAATTTTGTGCCTTCTTTTTTCCCAAAAAAACATTCTATGACTGCCTCCAAACTAGTCCACGCGTTTTGTTCTGTTGCTGTCAGTAAATTTACAAAATCCTTACGCTTGAGTAATTCTTTCAGTTGGGGTCCATTGAGAACGCCTAAAAATATGAATCTTACTTAAGTTTTGTTATGTCAGTCATGCAAATTTAATTATATACCGGCGTCAATATTTGCGTGGCTTAATTTCGGGAAAACTTTCCTTACAAATTCCATGGAGGCGCCATCAGAGTCAAACGCGCATATAAAGTTGCTTATAAGCCCCAACTTAATATGCAGAGGCGGCAAAATAATGTTAGATGACGGTACGAGTGGTATGTGATCGATGATATCACGTCCAATTTGGTGAGTAATTCGAGCTGGCCATTTGTAGTCTGTATAATGTAGTTCTCGACGCCGTCCTTCCCAAAGGCAAAGAAAGCATTGGTGCTTAGAAAACCCTTTTTTCAAGCCAGTGAGAATGGCTACAATTTTTAAATCGCAGCAAATAACCCAGCGATGAAGTTCATAGTCAATTAGTTTTAATACAGCGCTCATGGTATCGTAAGTTTCTGCCACATTCGTTCCATAAATAATAGGAACGGATGGATAAACATTACCATTGTGCAATAAAACACCCTTTAGACTTTTAACGGAACCATCTATAAAAAGGCGCCATCCATCAGGGATGTGTGGATGACCGATAGTGGTGAAAAGTTTGTCTATATCACAAGCGTACGTTATCCCAGTCTGGTCGTCTATAGTGTAGCAATCATCAAGAAATTCCGTGTTTGCTCGCTTTCGCGCTGACGTTATGCGAAAATCGTGTGACACTAACTTCCACTGCTGCAAACGGGACGCTAATATTTCAGCGCTTCTCTGCGATAAGTTTGTATCTCGCACGAGATCGTTGAAATCTTCTGGAGTTATTAAGTGAGGCGTTGCGTATCCCATCTCACTTTCATTGGGTTGAAATTCAGAAAACATTTCAAAATTGCTGCCGCTGCCTAATGTCTCTACATCTGCATTTTCCCCTGCCATTTGTACTTCTTCACAAGGAGCTGAATTTGAAGCAGATCGTACTATAGCTAGCTTAACCCATTCACAACCGTAATAAGGGATATTGTCTCGGGACTCATATCTAACTTTTTCGGTATGAGGCTGTGTTTGGCAGAAGTAGCAAAAATTGGCGCAGTGTTCACTACGGCGCAACCATATGACCGGGTAGACGTATTTCATGGGATGCTTATTTTGGCTGCCATTCTTGGATTCAAGTAAACTTCGATAGCAGTAGTCGCACACAACTTCAGGCACGTACCACAAGTTTGGTGTGAAATTTATTAAAAAATATTGTTCGTAACATTGAATGAACAGTTTCGAAATTTGGCGCAATTTATTTAAAGGCACAAATAAACCGCATGCAGCACAAAACTTATTACGATTAGGACACTGCATTGTTAGTTTTAAGGTTCTGCTTTTCTTAACTTTTGAACACTTTTAAACACTTTTACAACAACAAGTTTTAATAAGAAGGGAGCGGTTACACTTTTGAACACTTTTCTTATAATTCTGTTTCAAACTATGGAAAATCGCTTTAAAGGAAAAAAATACCTGCCACATGTTGGCAGAAAACTGTTGGTCTACATGTCGCGATAATGATACTCAATTAAAGTAGAATTTTTGTACTTCATTGAATTGCAGCTTCCGCCTTTTTGTTAATAACTTTCGAACCAAAGAAGTTAGAGTAATGTAATTTTGACACGTGATAAAGGAGATCTTGGGTTTTAACATACTTACTTTTCAAGAAAATTCTACATAAAATTTCAAGGATATAAAGGATTAAAATTTTCAAAGGACCTTTTTCATATCAATTTTTTACAAATATATAAAAAATCAATTTTATTTAAATTCTTGAGCCTTTCCTCTTTCATTTGATATACATATCGCCACATTCTAATGAGGCTAAGTATTTTTTTTATTTTTTTATTTTTTATCCCTTTCAAAACTTTGAAGTCCTTTTAAAAGGACAAAGGATGTAGAAATGAAAAACTGAGTACGCAGCATTACTATGTTTGGTCTCTAGTTTCACGCCCATATGGATTTTTTTCAGTGTGAAAAAATTTTTTTCATTTTTGTCGCACTGTGTAATGACTACATATGGGCATTCTAATGTTAACTTTCTTCAAAAAACTCTTATTTATCACAACAACACATTCACACGAATTAATTAAATGGTGTAATTTTGGAGAAAGTTTTGTTGGCGGCAAAATGTCAGGCGCGCATATAGCAGCAGCCACTTGCGGCATATTAACGACCGAAAACAACAAACAAACAACGCTATGGCAAAAGAATCAACTACGACAATACAACAACTTTGACGACACGTCGTCGAGTGCGCGCGCTGCATGCGTGCGACGGCATTAATATGCAAGCACACGTTTAGTTTTCTTTATGATACAAAGTCCTCAAGCTGCTGCAGCTATAAACTTTTGCAGCCACTCGAAAAATTTAGCAACAATTCAAGTGTTTTCTAAGCAACGCGAACGGGCGCGAGTCAGTCAGCCGACATAAACTATCACACACATACACACAAATATATCGCTGCAAACTGTATAATTTAATTTCGCATGCAGCGCACTGCCCCACTGTGTGTTTGTGTCTGTGTGTGTGTGTGTCGTTGGGTGGCTGTGTGACTGTGTTTGCGGGGCCCGCGCGTATTTTATTAATTTATCTTGCCACCGGCAACTACGTCGTTTTTGCTTATCTAGTTTCGCAAGCTTGTGATGGCGGCGCTCGGTTATTTGTTGTTGCCGCGCTCACTTGTCGACGCTATGTGGCTGAATCGTTGTGCTACTTGGCAGTGCGATTAGCATTCAGGACGTGTTGCGGTGGCTGCCGCGCTTCAAGTTGTGTGCAAATTTAATGCCTTATTGTTGTTGTTGCTCTTCTCGAATATCGCTTCGACTTGGCCCATAGCTAATGTTGTGTTGCCATTTGTCACATAATGAATTGCTCGCGACATAGAAATTTGTTTTCAGGTTTTTTTTTCGTTCCTTAAAGAAATTTTCGATCAGGTGTGCAGTTATTGATTCACTACTAAAAATATAAATAGTGCATTATTCGAAAATATTAATTATCGTCACATATTGCACACTGTGGCATGAAATACTCGCAAATTTAGGCGAGCATTTCTAATTTTCGTTGGTGCGTCAAACGTGTTGCCACACGCGACAATATTTGCATAAATATTTAATATAAATATTGTTGCAGTTACGCACCCACTCGACGACATTTGACACCACTGAAGCGCGAAACTTAATGAATATTCGCGCGCATGTGTGTGTATGTGTGTGTGTCTTTCCTGTACTTAATAAGTATGTACGCTATTTTTGCATACTTTGGCGCGAGCAGCGCTCATGCTGCCAACGTGCTTCGTGCGTGTGCGTGCACGTGAGCGCCAAACGCTGCAGGACATTGCGCAGCAAAGAAGCACAGAAATACTGAATAAGTTTCATAATTAAAACGCACGCACGTTCCACTGCAAACAGCAACTTAGAAGTACGCGCCAACGTACTGTCGCACGCGCGGCTGCTGTTTGTTGTCCCCCAAGCATTCATTGCTCGTCACTGCAGTCGGCCACCGCGTTTGTGAGCACTTCGTTTTCAGGCGAAATTTCAGACGTGCACTTGACACCGCACCACGCACTGCCCGCCGGCCAAGCGCAGCCACTTCCGGCCGCAAATGTGCCCAGTGTTGACGCCTTTTTCCGACACTGTCGAAAAGTCGAGCACAACGCTTCGCTGATTTCATATCAAGTTTTGTATTTTGTGCGTCACAATGCTGTGGGTGTGGCAGGTTTTGTTAGAAAAACTAATTTCTGAAAACATTTTCAGCTGCTGCACAAAAAACGCTGGCAAGGAACGTGCCGCCGCCAGCGTCTGGTGGGTGTAAAATGGCTCAGATTTCTTGTTGCTTGGACTGCAATTGATTGGAAAAATTTAAGTACAAAGTGTAGCCAAAGGCACGTGTAATATATGTATGAACAACAATAAGCTGTCAGCTGTTGCGTTTGAAAATCGCGCTCTACTTCTGCAAGACAACGAATAGGTAAACTAATCTAAAAAATTATAAAAATTATTTGCTGCATATTTCATGTGAAAAACTCATTGCTGTGAGCACATCTGTGTGCTCTACTTACTAAATACAGATTTCAATAGCTCTTTAACAGCTCTGTGGGATTTGCAAAAGGTTTTAGTTTATATGTTGGTTTATAACGTCAATAAAATCTCAACTTTATCCCACAATTTCTAAATTCTGTGTTAATTCTTCAAACACTTCTCCTTCTTAATGTCAAACAGTGTAATTACTGCATATCAGTGCTGTAGCCGCAATGAATGCAAACATAATTCCACATATTTGAACCACACTTTTACGTGCACACACTCGCACATTTGTAGTTAGAAAAGCTCTTAGCACTGAAAAAGAAACCGCAAATACCAGAGAAATCCGTTCGACCACAATTCGAATTGCTCACCATTGTAATTCGTCATTATTTGCGCTGCAATAAGCACAAAAAACAAAAGTCTTTGCATGCAGCAACCTGCATGTGCCTCAATTAGGCGCACATGTGTCTTCCGCTCAGAAGCCAGACCGCAAATGTGGCGGTGCTTCAATCAGAAAATTTCAACATTGCCACTGCTGTCAAATTCACACTCAAAGAGATAAAATTGAGACTGATTTGCGGTTGTGGCGATGATTGCAATGCTTGCTTTGTTTCCCCGCCTCCCCAAAAATCTCAGCTGAGCATTCGCTGCACTATAATTCGCTTCTTGTTTGCTTGTTGCAATTATTCATAGTTCAATGAATTTAATTAACAATTTTTGCCTATTATGACTGTCAAGTTGAGTGCAAACTGCATGATGGAGCAGAAGAAACAATGTTTTTGCTATGTGAAAAATTTTTGCTTACAAATTATGCTGTCGAATCTTAAAATAAATATGGGAAAATAAATATGGACTTATTATGTAGTAAGTGTCAATAATTAGGCGTTGTTGTTGTTTTCTGTCTAACAATTCAACAATATAAAAGAAAGAAAGAATAAATTGAGATGAAATATTTCAAAATAAATGTAGATTTTCCAAATCAAATACTTTCTCCTATTTCGTTCCTTGGTGCAAAAAATTCAGCTACACTTGCACCCGCACTGAGCTGGTCATCCTTACCAGAGACCTAAAGTAATTATTTTCCATATTTTTCGAAATTAAAAAAATTTCCCTAATTTAAGAAATTTCTAAAAATATTGCTTTATAATAATTATTCCCTATAAGACATTTTTCTCGTGGCGTGTAACTATTAACATGTAATGAATATTTTTGATTTGCATTATAACTGTTATAAGAAACAGCCGATAATTATTATTTTGGGATTTTTGTTTTTTACATTGCTTCATAACTTTTATTTATGACTTTCTTTATTTACGTTACCGATAATTTTTATTTTGAAAAATAATTTTTTTACGTTGAAATACCACATTTTGGGTATGAATTAGACATTTACGCCGCCGAGCCACGCCGCCGCCGCCGCCGCCGCCGATTTTTGCTTTTTCTGACACGCCGCCGCCGAATTAGGTAAAAACCGGCGCGGCGGCGGCGGCGGCGTTCGGCGTCATATAAATTCTTGTACAACCTAAAAAAAATTAAGATTTTTTAATTTAATTTAATTAATTTTATTTTTTAATTAATTTGTAAAATATTTTATTTAATTTTATTTAATTAATATTTTTAATGTATTAATATATAAATCTATCTATATAAATAAAAATGAAGTGATGTGCGTTAGAAAAAACTCAGAAACCGCTTGGCCGATTGTAATAATTCTTTTTGGGGTTTTGTTTGTCTTGAATCAGAGAAGGTTTTAAAGTAAAACAAAGTTTCGATTTGAAGGCCGTTGGACAAGGGGCGTGGCACTTATTTTTCACTCATTTTTCGACTTAAATTTTCCGCATAACTTTGGAACTATAAGTCACATATCAATGAAGCTTGGTACGAGCTTACGATTTAGATGCGCTCAGCGACTGAAAGAATAGTGTAGGTATTGGACAAGGGGGCGTTGCACCACCCTTAAAATTGGGTATACCATCGCCCCATAGATCTGTTGTTCCACTGATAAAATTGTATGGGCGTTGGACAAGAGGCGTGGCATTTTTTGGCAACCCTAAATTGCTATGTAACTTTGGAACTATAACGTTCACATCACTGCCATTTGGCACAAAAATACGATTTAGTCGTGCCCGTCGACAAGGGGAATGGTCTGGGTATAATATGGAATAGCTTCGGAATTATTACTCGGACAGCATTTAAATTTGTTACTGGGACAATCGGCATGAAAACATTGAACATAATAAATCTAACTTAATTGTTTAAGGCCGTTATACAAATAGTTATCAGATATGAAAAAAAATTTATTATGAAATCGACGTGAGTGAAGCCGCCGGGTACAGCTAGTTTTTAAAATAAATTGAAATAGAAAAATTTCATTTAATAACTGGATACACCGTCCTCCCCGCCGCCGCCGCCGCCAGATTAACCGGCTCAGCCGCCGCCGCCGCCGCCGCCAAATTAACCGGCTTAGCCGCCGCCGCCGGTTCTCTCTGGCCCCTACGCCGCCGCTGAAGCAAAAGCAATCGGCGTAAACCTCTAGTATGAATTGATTTTTAATTGTTTCCAATTGACAAACGCAAATTAACTGCAGAAAACTAATTAAATTAAATTATTAAATTAAATTAAATTATTTATTATTAATTAATTATTATTAATTAACCCTTTCCGGAAATTTGTACGATATATCGTACAATTTTTTGACGATTTTTTATTTGACAGCGAACGCACCTTTTATGCAACAGCTTTTTAATTTTCATTAAGGCCAGCGCCTAGTTTAGACAGTGTGTTTTTGTTTATTTTTTTTCAAGGAAAGAGTAGATTGGTTGTCAAAAACTCTTTTGGTATAAATGTTTTATTGTTTGAACATATAAACAAAAATTTTTTTTGTCCGCTGTGTTACAAAATGGCCGCCGTATCGCGACGTGAAGTTGGGGTTCATTTTGCATGGTTCCCAGCGTGCAGTTCGCAAATCTCATCAGATCTGAAAAAATCGAATGGCATTCTGTTAAGGGGGTCCTACCATGTAAACGCCGTTTTTCGAGGCGTTTTTTGGGATCTTGCAGAAGGAAAAGTATTCAATGTTTTCCAATGCGGTTTTTTTTTAATTTTGATTGGTCCTTTTAGTATAAAAAAAATCGAAGCTTAAGTGTTATGCTGTAGCCACAGCACCCCTGCGAAATAAGGCCTTCCAAAAGTATGTGGGTTGATGGTACACACGACTTTGCAAAAACTGTTCGTCTGAAACACAAAAAGAAAGGTTTTTAACAATCTGCAGGCTTGCCGCTATCGTACGGTAATAATTCACATAATTATCTTTACAATTGTCAAAATGGCGGATCATGAAAAAAAAAAATTTTTATTTTTCGGTTTTTTAAGCAGATAAAAACAATTTTTTTATTATTTGTTTATAACAATTGGAAGTTCATCTTGTACCGAACGATAGCGACAACATTTGCACACATTTAAAAAAAAATTATCAAAATCCGTCCACTGGTTCCTTAGAAATGCGGGGTACCAGTTCGAAAAAAGTGGTTCTGAGAAAAACGCGTTTCGAGAAAAACGCGCTGCGAGAACTCAGTGGAAAGCGTGATAAAACTTGCCGTAAAACCTGTTTTCCCTTCGGAATTCAGCAAATTCCTTTTTGTATCTTATTTTTAGATACATTAACTTTAGAAAAATGCAACAAAAAAAAAAAGCATTTTTTTAAATTGTTACATGGTAGGACCCTCTTAAGAACTAATTTGTCTGTAAACTGATCCTAAATTGAGTGAAAAGTAGTGAAAATTCCGGAAATGGTGGTATAAGTCGGAAAATGGTATTTTTTGGGTACGCTAATTGTTATAAACAATGAGCGTACTTTTTTTGTTTGTTTAACGATGTGCCTCAAAATGGTCCAGTTTACGCGAACCCATCTGAAGAGTGTGTGTGCCAATTTTTATTAAAATCGATTCGTAAGTTTACGAGTAATGATGGGAACCGATGGAAAAACACTAACTTTTCAGGAAACGAGTTTAAAGTTTCGGTTTAAAGCCGCATGTAGGCGGAGCGCGGTGCTTTGTTCCTGAATTTGGACGTGAAGGAGTTCGAGTAGAGACAAAATATTTTAGGACATAATTCAAAACATATTAAACTATCATATTCTGGAAAAAAAATTTCAAAAATTTCAAATTTCTAAACCAGGCGCTGGCCTTAAGTAGGCTGTGTTGTATCATTCTGTTTAAAAATATAAATCATAATAGCCGTGGCTACACAGTATGAGTGCGTTTTGTAAGCAGCTTTTTGCAAGAATTTGAAAAACCAGCAAATGACGGTACTTCTGCTTAGGAATTTTTAAATATGTAATACTTTTTGGTACCAAAAAGCGAAACAATTTCAAAGTTTGAATCTCAGTTGATTTTTAGAACTTACTAAATTTAAAATTTTTTGCGTCTAAATATTTTTCCCGAGTCTTTAAAAAAATTGTACGATATAACGTACAAATGACCACAAGGGTTGCAAAGCTTTGTATGATATATCGTACAAATGGAAAGCAAAGGTTGCAAGTTATGTTTGCATTTTCTTAAAGTTATAGGTTTGGTAACAGATTTTTTGGGTTTGCATGTCTGCCACGCCCAATTGTAAACCACGTGGCTAGTAAAATTCGACTATTCGGCAATTTTCGATTAAAAATAACAATTACTAGACGATTTTGTGTTTTACTGGGTAGACACGGGTTATGTAAGGTTAGACATACGTACTTGCCACTCCCACTACGATAAAAGGAATCGGCTTTTTTAGTATCTTTCTGTAAAACTGTACGAATTTTAATTGATTCTGTGTTTTATTGAGAGGAAAAGGGCTTTGCAACAACAACAACGGTTATATAGGCCGAATAAATGTGAATCAATTATTTATATATATAATTTACATAACTTTCGATCAAAATGAAATCACGTTTTGATTTTTTGTTGTTAAAATTTATGTTTTCTATAAAAAAAATCAATGAATTGTTAATAAAACTTAAAAAACCGAAACCAAAAATTCATGCATTTTTACTCCTTTGCGGACCATTGTACGATATATAGCACAAAATTGATGAAGCTGTAATTTTCAACCAAAATGATTTTTTTTGGAATTTTTTTTTATTTTATTGCTAAAATGTTCAATAAGAGTCAATATTTTGAAGCACAAATTTTTATCTCAAGAAATGTGGAAATTGACCGGAAATAAAATTAAAAATCTATTCATACTCAAAATGTGGTAAGGCACGTAAAAAAGAATTAATTTCATAGAATTTATGAAGAAACGTAAAAAACATTGTCTTTAAAATAATGGTTATCGGCAACGTAAATAATAAAAAATCGTAAATAAAAGTTATGAAGCAACGTAAAAAAAAATCTCAAAATAATAGTTATCGGTAACGTAAATAAAAAAGTCATAAATAAAAGTTATGAAGCAACGTAAAATTAAAAAAACCAAAATAATAATTATCGAGAACGAAAAAAAAATTGTTTTTCATAACAGTTATTACGCAACGTAAAAATTAATTGTCGCAAATAATAATTATAATCAACAAAAAAATTTATGTTGCATTGTAATAGTCAGATTGCAATAATTTTCTCAGAAAACTTATATTAGTTAAGTCTCTGGTCCTTACGCCACTCAACCACCACTGCTTCATTAAAAGTCTCAAAAATCTAACTCCGAACCACTCGCTTTGAGCCCCTCTCCTTTATCCCCTCATACAAAAAATGCTCATTAGGCAACAAAAGCGCACACTCGACTTGAAATTAACCGCAGCTGCCATTTGATTTGTTGATGACAGCTGCCTAAGTTGGCCGCATTTCTCAAAGGATCAAACAGTCAACAGCCAAACGCGCATTCAAACTCCACTCAACTCAACTCAAAACCTAACCGCAGACATTGCTCATTGCTGACTATCGCAATGCGGAAAACAATTCAGCAATTTCTAAACTGCGCACTTTTGACATTGAGACGCTTGCGTGCTGCTGTCTGTCTGTCGCTTTGTCTATTTGCGTGCGTGCTGGTGCGTTTAATTGTCGCGGGAGGCAGCGCCAGCGCCAGCGCCTTTTCATAAAAGTGGTTAAGTAATTAAGGAAGTTTCGAGCGGAATTTCTCTGCTGCAGTCAAGTAGAAGATAGGTCGACGCTCACTTGCGCTGGCCTCCTGCTCCCAATTGCCACGTCACTACGCAAAGGTATCAATTTTGAAGCCACACAATGACAGAGATTCACAGCATTCGGCCATAAAGTCAATCAGAGGCGGCACTCAAAAATATAAGAACCGCAGAAGTGATTCGAAATCAGAATCATTACCGAAAACGACAAGGACAAACACCACAAATAATTAACGAAACCAACTGACTTTAATGACGGCGTGTCACTGCTTCTGTGGCATCTAAATGTAGTTAAATGTTACTCATACGCCCGGTGCGATGCGCGCTATCTGCTGCTGAGTATTAAATAGTAAAAATTGCAATTTATGGCCACAGTGAAATAATAAAAGATTTTCTAATGTACAATTTTAAGTGTAATAAAGTTTACAGCAACTTTTGCGCACAGCTAAGCAACGCAAAATGTCAACGCTAACAATGCCTTTGAAGGTTTTATGAAGACATTTAAGGCAGCGTGTCTCACTTTCATTTTCTTCGACTTCATACAAAAGGCACTGGACATAAAATGTTAAATATTTCACTTCACGCCATAAAATTTTAAAGAATGGCAATAAAAAAATGTGCCAAGTTTGAAGCAAATAGAATTTATTTCGGTTTTATGGCAGCGCGTCAAGAAGCACAACAAAATAAGATGTTAAACTATTTATATTGCATATCTGCAAAGGCAGTCGAGAAACGTCAAGCAGAGACGTTTGTCTTTTATGAGCCGATTTGTGTTGTTGTTTTGTGTTTGTTAATATAGCGTTTTGTGCTCATAAGTAAGAACTGCCTGCTTGAAGGCACCGAAGGTTGGTTGTGTTTGTTCTTTATTTGCAATTTTTAAGCTGGTTTTGCCTATTAAATTTTTTATCAGTTCAAAGTTGTTTGATGATCTTTCTGCAAGAACAATTTTATAAATGTACTTGTTTGAGTAAATTATGAATGCTTATTAAAATTGCATTAGCTCGGAAGTTTGTCGAGCTAAAATGGAACAAAAATCGGACAAAAGGGATAAAGAGATAAAAGGAAATGGTCCTCAAAACTATTGAATAACTCAGCAAGTTCCAGCCTTATCAGTTCACCGCATACAGAAGTTCATAATTATGAATTATTAAATTTTTTTAAAATCATAATTATGAGAATCACAATATTGTGAGTGCATGAGCGTACAAACTTAGCCATAGAAATCAATGGAAGCATTTGTTGTCACAATCTGCAGCAAATTGCACACAAGACTTTTTATGGCTACTAAAATGTCCATAAATTGCGGGCAACTTGCCATGTTTGCTCAATGCTAAACTGATTGCAAGTCTCACGGTGCATGTGAGTAATATTTCAATTTGGCTGCTGACTAGTTAAATGCTTTGGTTGACTTTTCTCTGTCTTTTTTGCTGGCCTTATTATATTTTCTAGTGTCCGACCGAAATCACTTTTTTGGGCCGAAACCGAAACCGAATTTAAGTTTTTTTGTTTATTATTCGGCCGAAACAGAAACTTTCTAGTTGAAATAAAAATCACCACATCAAGCATCAAAATCACAATTTTTCAACAAACGAATTTTACTTTAGGTAAATAAAGAACAAACATGACATAAATAAATAAATACTTTTTAATAAAAACAATTCATTCATTTTTTTAAAACATAAACATAAAAAAATCACCCTTCCGTACCTTACTCGCTAATATTCAAAATTAAATAATTTAATATTGTATTCTAAAAAAAGAAGTATATTTACATTGGTGGCATCTAAATTCTCCTTCTCATCCTTTCACTATATATCTGCTCGGCTGCTCACTCGCTACACAATAAAATGTAAAAAATATTCTGGAATGTTTCGGTTTCGGCCGTTCGGGCATTTTTTGGCCGAAACTGAAACCGAAACCGAAACCACTATTATGGGCCGAACCGAAACCGAATATACGGTCGGACACTAGTATTTTCATTTTAATTTTCTTATCATGTCATCATTCTATTAGTTGTTGTTGTTTTTTAATGTTAGAAACATAGCCAAATTGGCTGGCAGGCCAAATATTTTTGCTGCTGGCTTTAATGGATTTTCTTCTGCTTTTATTAAAATGTTACTCATACGCACTGTTGAACCCATGGTTAACTACTAAATAGTTCAAGGCTCCGTACAGCACTAATTTATGGCCCTTGATGAGTCGTAAAGTTTTTGTTTGCCACTGCAGCCACTCCCTGTCCGAGCGTGTGTTTTTATTAAATATTTGGTTAGTATTTTTTACTTTCTGCACTTAATGTTGTTTGCTTGCTCAAATCTGTTTTATGAAAGTTGACGTTGACTTTGTATCTGTCACAAACACACACAGATGATAAAAAATTTGCAGCACATCGTTGTCAGTGCTTAAAGTTGAGCAGAAAAACAAAATGTTGCCATTAGAATGCAAATTCGACGCGCTGATGCTCAACGTTTCCTGCTTGCAGTTTTTAAATTAGATCGAACTTCATAAGCTCTGCGAAATAAGACCATTTTTTGACTATACAAAAATATAAATGCAAAGCGTTCACAATGTGCGCGCGCGCATAAAAACGTCGCCAAATGTCAATTTTATTCAATTTTGTAACATTTACTACGCTTTATTCGGTCATTCGGAATTTGTATTTAATGCTCTGTCTATGTTTTTGTTTTTTCATACGTTCTTGCTTTCGATATATGATTGTGTTGAGTGTGTGTAAGAGAGTAATTTTCGGTGGTAAACGGATGTATTTTCAATAACATAGAAGCGGAAAAAAATTTCGATAAATACGCACATTTATGTGCACATTTACATAGCGAATACTGTGCGTGTGTGTGTGTGTGTGTGTGCGACATGTTTGGAGGCGAGCTGGTGTGCGTATTAAGCTTACGCGCTTTTTTTACAGCTAACCGGCATGTACACACACACGCAGATAATCCGGCCCAACATGCAAGCTTACCCCCGAAAGCATCGATATCGACTCGGTGGCTTTGTACAAGCAAAGCCTGCGCAAATCTATGACATAAAATTAAATCCATTCATACGGCCATCAGCATAACTGTCAGGCGCTGCGCGTTCGACTGTTTTATCGGCATGTCTTCATACATGTTTGTATGTATAAGTAGATAGTATGTGTGTATATCGTTTTGCTTATCCAATTGTCTGTATAACTGTTCGAATGTTTGTGTGTGCAACTGCCCTGTGTACACTCATCAGTCCGTCCGCTTGGCTGGCCACTTGACTGTTCACCTGTGTGCTCTTTTATCTGCACGTCTGTCCATTCGCCTGTTCGTCTGTCTATTTGTTCCTCGGTCTATCTGTCTGTGCTCGGTTCACTTTTGTCGCAACGCATGGAAATGTACTGCTGCAAGGCAACAACAATGCCTGCAGAAAAAACAATAACCATCGCCGATCTTCCAACAACAACAACATCCACACTGTACATAATACACGACATGTGACAGCATTACACGCGAACGGCAAAAGGCTGTCGATAATGCTCGCCATTTTCCGTTTACATACTTTTTGTTGTTCTTTGCTTTTCTGCTTTTCTTTTAACATTGGTTTTTGATTTTTCACTTTCTCAATGCCGCCCCGTACGCTGTCTAAATATGCGACCGAGTTCGTGCGCCCTAAAGTAGACTACGGCATATGTCGTTTGCTGCTGGCGCCTACGTTGCTCGTCGTTCACTCTGCACGACTTCGCGCCGCGGCCGCTGCCGCTGCGCCGTTCGTAGGCAGTGACAAACGACTGCGGATTTATATTTCGTTTCGCCATCCATTTTATTTGTACTCGGCTTGCTTTTTGTTTTTTGTGTAAATTTTGTTTCGCGAATCTGTTGTTGCTGTTGTTGTTTCTGTTGCTTGTGCTCGCATTGTTTTTGTGCAGCTTATCGATTGGAAAACAATGCGAATTGCCATTTTCTTGCCGCCGCCGTTGCTGTCGCTTTTTATGCAACGTGCATGCGGGCGTTTGTGTTTGTGCTCGTGTTGTTGTTGTTTTTGACGTTGTTTATTTACTTGAAATTTCATGTACAAGTGAAATTCGCATTTTATTGATTCCAATGCAGGCGCACGTAAGCAACAAAACTCCAGCAATAACAACAAATAACAACGTTTGCGATTGCTTGCAGTCGACTTCCGCTGCCGCCGCCGGTGCTGGCACTCATCCAGACTGCAGCTGACGACCCACTTGCTCGTAAAGTTTCAATTGCAGTTTATTAGGCTGTAATGCTATTTAATTTCAACTCACAACAACAACAAGTATACAGTACTGAATGGTGGCTGCGGTCCCCGAAGAGGCAACTTTGTCATTGACATGTGCCGCTTGTTCAAAATATTTGCGACTTTGGCGTCAGTGATTGGGAAATAATTTGTTGCTGGTGCAGTGGAGGGAAGGGAAACAATTGTAATGTTCCACATGCAAAATGTTTATGCGCAACTAAAAAACTGCAGTTGGAAATTTTGCGAGAGATGTGATGCGTGAACACATAACATCGAATAAGCTATGCGAAGCTTACAGCAAAGAGAATGTTGTATTTTTTTTAATTTTTGTGACTAATGTTTGCAACATTCCACAGTGATTCGACTCCATACAACCGCGGGACAAAATTAGAAGGAGTGGTCCGTTCTTCATAAAATTTGGTATACTAGTTAACCATGGTCTGCTGAAGTGAAATCTCAGTTACGTCAGCATTGATAATTGCGAAAAGTAACAGAAATTGTATGAAGACCCCTTAGTTTTGCAATAAAAATTATAATAATAGATGTATGTTTTGTATTTATGCAGATTTTTCCATTTTTCATGCAGTTTGCTTACTTTTAGGGATGAGAACAATAAATTTGTAGAAAATTAGGTGTTTAGACCACTTTTCAAATTGAATGATTTTCTGAAAGCGGAAGATATCGGAGGATGTAATTACATTATCCGACAGAGAAAGAATGCTTCTTAAAATAAAAAAAATGCAGGAACATACTTCCACATACTTTTTAGATATTTTCCTCTAAGTTTTGCTAATTTTCAGATTTTTAATTTTGAAAAATATTTTAAATTAAAAGTGAAGTGGAAGCCTTAGCTTAGCAAATTTTGAGAAAATATTAAACACGACAATGGCCACATCAATTCTTAATCTATATTAAAAGTTTTAGCAACTTCTTTGTAAACATGTATTTTTAAAATTTTTTTAATCAGTAGACTAACAAACAGAAAATATGTGTTAACAATTTTTTGTAAACACATATTTGCAAAAATTATTTTTTCGCACAGATTTTTTGGGGTTTTCTTAGTTGGAGTTTTACCTTTCAAATGACATACAAATCGTTAAATTCTGAGACTATAAATGTTTGAAATTTTGTCTATGGAACGAATTACTGCATTCAACAATTCAATTCAACAAATTGAACTATCATTACACAGTCATTAACTTCCTGCAACATTTCAACACATCAAATGCCACATTTTAAAATAGTTTTCCTGTCAAAGACAAAGAAAAAAGTATTTTGTCTAAGAACTCAAAATTTATTGAAAAAATTCAATTGTTCCTAAAAAGCACTCATAGTGAAATGCATATTTTCTAAACTTTTTATATTAGAAAAAATCTAACTAAATGATATATTGAACAAATTTGCTTGCACTGTGTATCGCTTCTCACATCTCTGCTTCATACTAAACTTCATTGTGTTATGATTTCATTTTATGATCCAACAAATTTCAAGTACACATACAAACTAACAAAAACAAAACTGTTTCGAATGCCAACGCAACTCAAATACAATAATACATCCGACCGTATCAGCTCTGACCGCACTTGCAACAGCGACATGCAGCCAACATTTCTGCCAAAGCTCGTTTGCGGCGCCTGACGTGCCACAGCGACCAGCGGCATTGCAATGCGCTCAAGAATGTTTACTTTGACCTGCCAATGTGCACAGGGATTCGTGCTGGCAAATAGCGCCACTGATGGCACGTTTTGTCCGAGCCAACAGGACATCGGGCATTTACCAAGTGTCACAGCTCGACAGCAACGTGCAGCGATGTCTGGCTCCCAACTGGCCAATAAGTGCAGCGCAGTAACGAGACTGGATACTTATTTATTTTATTTATTTGCAATCATATTTTCAGCAAATTGTAAATGGAAACTAAAATAAATAAGCAAATATTTATATTTAAAATTTGGTGCAGTAGCGTGGAAACTCAAAACGATTTCTAAAATAAACAAATCCAATAAAGCAAGAGAAAAATTTGATTATCCACACAGGCTGCACTCTGCGCTAGATTGTTTGTTGCATCTAATGCGCTGACTGGATAAATTAGTTGTCGAGCAAGTGTGGCAGTAAGCAATGTTGGCACTCAACGTGTGCCAGTCACTGTTGGTGTTGGTTTTATGTGCAGCCGCCGTGCCACTTCCGACTGCTGCTGCTGTCGTTAATATTGCATTATTGCATGTGTAGGCAGAAGTTGTTGCCGCTGCCCTAACTTGCGACTTGCCAACTTTATCGTTGTTGTCAACGACAGCCAGCAACACCAGACAATGCCATCAACTATGCAGCGGCAGCAACTCAAGTGGGAAATTTAATCAGCCACTCACTCAAGAAGTGGATTTGCAGTCGGCTGAGGCCGAGCCGAGGCCAATGTGGCGCAAGTTTATGCCCGACGCCAATGTGTTGCAGGGCGTTGCAACTGCAAATTAAATTACTTAGTGTAAACTAAATTCATTTTTTGCTGAATTGCGTTTTTGATTAAATTTTGCTACGTTTACTGTTCAGGCGGGTAGTAAAATTCTTCAAATAGGCAAAAACTCCTCCTCCGCAACTTTGACATTTCGTCAACAATATAAATGATTTAAACGCCTTAAAATTGTCTGCCCGCAACTGTATGTCAATAAATTAAAAGGCAAAGGAAAACTGTCAGCCGACATTTGTAGCAACAAAGCGCACACAGTAAAATATTCATTTTGTATCCTGCAACAACTTGTCACTGACAATTGCGCAACGCAGAGAAAAAGGACAATGCATAAACAAAATGACTCCTTGGGATTGCTTGTAGTAAATTAAGTGCTTAAAAATTCATTTTCAAATATTTCACCAGGCAATCACAATTTACGCCTACATTGCCTGACGTCCTTGGCCGTAAAATGTCAAGCAAGTGGAGTGAAAGGAAACGGGCGAAAACCTCAAGAACAAACGGCCGCAAACAGTGATTTGCAGCGTTGTTGTGCAGAGCTTATCTCGGCCGGGACACGCTCGCCTGCAACTGCCAATAAAATCTGCAAAGTGAGCCGTATTTAAATTTAACTGCCCGCCAGGCGTAAAGTGCACCCAACCCAACGCTCCACATACGCCCCGAGCAGAAATCATGCACTCACACGCTCGCGCACACACACACACACACTCGCACAGCGTGTGGCATAACCTCAAAAAGCAACCCAAACCCCAGACGAAGGCGAAGCCGAAGACGCAGGCAGCAGTGAGCGGTGGGAGGTGAGTGCAAAGACAGCCATTACGATGTACACGCGGCCGCAAACTGGGCCCAGGGGGAGCTGGCCAGACAGACGGACAGTCGCACGGTCGGACAGACGTGAGCGCACAATTTCTCAAATTGGATCAACAAACAAATCTCTGCCAGCTTTTTCGCCATGTACCCAGTTGCGTTCATCACTCTAACACCGGCACCGACCCGCCGGCCACTCGGCCGACCCGGCACTGTGTGGATGAGGCTTACGCAACGGAAAACGGAAAAGGCAAATGGCAGTAAGAAAAAATTACGTGTGCCATAAAAAGGATTTTAATGTGTTTCCTTCTCAAAAGCCGGAAAGGCGAAGCAATAGAAACGGCACCCCAACACTTACCGACACTCAGCGCTGCGCCCGGCTACACTGAACGAATAGGAGCCACCAAATCAAAATCAAAGAGAGCGTGGATTGGATTAAAAACACATTAACTTTTAATATGTGTTAACTAACATTTAGCATTGCATAATTATAGGCGCATTCGAATATGTTTTGCTAGGAAACCTTAAAATGAATGGGTATAGGAATTTTTCGCGCAGTGTACACTGCGCGCAATCAACGCTCAGCAGCACAAACGTGAATGGCCAAGTTCGCATTCGGGTTTCGCAGCAATGGGTGAAGAAAAGGCGAGCAAGCAGCAGCACAGGAAGTAAATAGTCGGCAGAAGTTGGCAGCACAACACGCAAACGGTGCATCGGTGCTGGGCTCGCAGGCTGAGTGCGAGGCGAGTTGTGCGTGCGGTGCGACACTTTGTGTGTTGAATTTATGGCACAGATTTGCGTAGGGAGCGTTTTATGATGATGCCCGCACACGCACGCAGCACCGAGGCACTGCAGCGCCGCAAAATCCCGGCACGCCTACAGTCAAACATCGAACGGAACGCCACCCGATGTTATCCTTCAAGAAGTTATGCCGAAAATAAAGTTGTCAATATCGCTCGCCCGACAGGCAACGCTGACACAGTGCCGTACAGAGTCGCATTCAGACTCAGAGACGGACAACGCAGCTCCCTCCACGTTGGCACTCAAATAACTCAACTTTACAAGCCAACCAGAAATAAATAACCGACACGAGCGCACCGGACCAACGAGCCAATCGTTCTGCTCGCTGTCACGTTGACGTTGTTGTTGGCTAGTTTTTTCTTGTGCACCGGTCTCGGCACAAGATTTGCAAGCAATCAATTTGTTTTTTATTGAATTTGCCGACTTTTACGCCAATCCAAATGGCTTTGAGGGGGTTTGAGCATTGCAGGCGGCCGTCGCGTTCGGCGTAAATGCACAGAAAATTAGTACTCCAATAGTGACAGACAATTTAGAAAAAAATAAAATAAAGACACACTTCGCCTGTTCGGATGTTTGTCGCAAAATGTTTGCGTTGCTATTCTGCCAATACACAAAATTGATGATCATTCGTGATTCGCATATGATATGTTTTCGAATTCTTCTTTTTCTGCTGGTGGTTGCCGTTGCTCAGTGGTTTGAGTGTTGGCTGATTACACCGTGCGACATTATTTTTCACAACGGGAAAAGTCCATACGTGCGTGAAACTAGAGACCAAATATAGTAATACTGTGTACTCAGTTTTTCATTTCTACATCCTTTGTCCTTTTAAAAGGACTTCAAAATTTTTAAGGGGATAAAAAATAAAAAAAATATAAAAAATACTTAACTTCGTTAGAATATGGCGATATGTATATCAAATGAAAGAGGAAGGGCTCAAGAATTTAAATAAAATTCATTTGTTATATATTTGTAAAAAAGGGATATGAAAAAGGTCCTTTGAACATTTTAATCCTTTATATGCTTGAAAATTTATATAGAATTTTCTTGAAAAGTAACTATGTTTAAACCCAAAATCTCCCTGATCCCGTGTCAAAATTTCATTACTCTAACTTTATGTGTTCGAAAGTTATTAAAAAAAGGCGGAAGCTGCAAGTCTAATGAAGTACAAAAATTCTAATTTATTTGAGTGTCAGTATTTTAAATAATAAATAGATACAAAATCAATGAAGCGAGAATAATGAAATTTTTTTTCAAGGAGATTTTGGGTTTTAACATACTTACTTTTCAAGAAAATTCTGTATAAATTTTCAACGATATAAAGGATTAAAATTTTCAAATGACCTTTTTCATATCCTTTTTTTAGAGATAGATGAAAAATCAATTTTATTTCAATTCTTGAGCCTTTCCTCTTTTATTTGATATACATATTACCATATTCTAACGAAGTTGAGTATTTTTTTATTTTTTATCCCCTTCAAAATTTTGAAGGACAAAGGATGTAGAAAAGAAAAACTGAGTTTGCAGTATTACTATGTTTGGTCTCTAGTTTAACGTCCATATGGATTTTTCCGGTGTGAAAATTTTTTTTAATTTTTGTCGCACGGTGTTAGCGTTGGGGTTGGGAGTATGTACGATAAAAGAAAAGAAGAAAGAAAGCGTTTGCTTGTTTGTTTTTAGTTGCTTTGTTATTTGCTTTCCAACGCTGACTGTTGCCTTGGCTCAACATTAGATGGCAATTAGTGGGTTCGAATGCCAACTATGCCAACATTTAATGGAACAATTGTGAGCAGACAAACTGCTTGTGAATCCCGGGATTGAAAAACATATATAAACTCGATTGGCTTTCATTCGTATTTAATATAAAACTTTTTTCTTAATTTTATTTTTTCCAAACAGGTCAGAAGAAACAATTTCAGGTTATCTGAACCTGAAAAATCCATTTATTGTTTTATTCATATCTTCACTTCACTTCAATTTGTGTTTCTTTGTTGCTTGTTCGAAATCCATTTTTGCACTTTCAATTAAATCTGCGTACAAACGCGCCATGATTAATATTTTCATCTCAGCTTTCAAGTACTACAAAAAAATCTGTCTGAAGGTTTCATGTAATTACAGTTCTCTCATCCTCGTAAGCACGAAAATTTCATTTTATGAACGATGAAATATTCACACACACACACACGCGCAGACAGTCATGTGTGTTGTAAACGTGCAGACCGGCCACAATTCATGTTGTTGACACTTTGCAAGTGACAGCGTAGACGTATGTGTGGAGATGATTTTTCAAAAGTGATATCTGACATGTGGTGGCTGCTCACACACACACACACACAGCACTTCGCACACCCTCGCAATTCGATATCAACGCCTGACAGCTGGCAGCTGCCCCATGGCGCTCGACTGCGTGGGCAGTTTTGCTGTCTGTCCGCCGACATGCTGCCGACTGTCGGTTGTGTTTTCAGTGCCACTAATTGAGCTGTGTCAGGGCGTAAGTGAAAGCATCAGGAACGCAAATGCGAGCAGCACATTTCCGTTTCGCCATGTCAGCAATTATTCAAAGGTTCAACCGTAAGTCCGTCCGTGGTTTTATTTTCCAATCTGCACTCCGCAGCGCCCCGGGCATTTTTACGATGTTTACTAACCGTTTGATTTGTGCGAATTGCCGTTTCGCAGCATCGGCCTTATCAGCGCCATTCCGCTCGACTGCGTGACAGGACATATTTTTATTTATTTATTTCATTCAGCAGTTTTATTTGGCGCATAAATTATGCGCACATTAAAAACAAGCAAATAGTTTGCATAATTCACAAATAAGCGCTCTACACACACATTCGCGCGTCTATGTGTTGTGGGTTGTAAGACGAACTCGCTAAGCTGACCAGCGAGCGCCGAAGAAGCCAAAAACCGGACAAGCTGACGCCCCAAAAACTTTTTAGTTCACTTTTCCATAAACAACAACAAATCTGCAGGACAACAAACCATTATCAAAATACTGTTAACAGCAAAAAATTAAACAAAAAAAAAAGGCGGCCATATTGTCTGGAAGAGGTGTGCGGGCGCTGTAAGTGATGGAGATAAGCACCGAAGAAGAGTAAACAAAGAGTGGACAGCACACAAAAACTGTGCGCAGCGGGTTGGCTACACAAGTGTGTAGCGGCAACTAGGTCGACATCAGAGGCCGCCTGGCTGTGCGAGTGCGAGTTGAAGAGCGTGTCGGCACGGCAACGATGTCGAGCCAAAGTGGCAACGGCACAAACAACTATGGCGACTTGTAGTCAGCCGTCGGAAACTGCCGCAGCATCGAGCTGTGCCAAAAACTGCCCTCAAAAAAACAAAACAACAACAAACTGCTGAAGGCTGCAAAGTGTTTGCGGAGACAATGTGGCAGCCGACGCAAATTACTGACAACGGCATAATTGCGGGAAATAAGCGGCAAACTGGCACAAATTCGAGAGTCGTGCGAGACTTGAAATTGAAGAGAAATATATGAAATAGAAACATTGGTTTATGAAGTTTGAACTTCTTACAGCTGATTGGCGTTTCCTTGCGGTTTTTAAAGCAATTTTGCACTAAATGTTTGCGTAAGAGCGGCTCGTTTAAATGCCCAAAGGCGACGCGTGTCCTTGTGCTATAAAACACTGCTGCCTGTCAGTCGACAACTAATAAATTATGAGCAGAAAAAAATTAGTAAAAAACAAAAGCAGATAATACGAAAAAACTAAACACACCAATACATGCGTAGATATGTATGGATTTTAAGTGGTATGTGTGTTAACAAAAACATCTCCCACTTTCATTCTGTGTGTTGCTTGGCCATGATTTCAGTGCATTTGTAATGTTTGTATTTTTGTTTTGTAATTTTTCTGTCGCTGTTTTGCCAAAATGCAAGCTTGTGTTTGTACGTATGTGAAATGTATACATTGAAATATTTATATAAAAATGTGTGCATTTTACATTTCACAACATATGAAAATGCGATGATGATAGCAGCAGAAGTTGCAGAATAATGGGACTTGCATTGTAGAGTTTTGAAATATTATTCTTTTTTATTTTAGTTAATTTATTTTTGTTAATTAATTAATTATAATAAAATAAATAATAAAAAAGAATAAAAAAAGTTAATAAAAAAATTGTAATTAATTAATTAATTAATTAATTAATTAATTAATTTGTATTATTAACATTAGAATGCCCAAGGTAGACATTTTGACTACATTGAGGTCTTTTATTGTAAATAACTTTTATTGCATCGCTTTCTAAAAAAATATCTTACGTGGCTTTTACTCATCTTTAAAGCTAAATGGAATAAATAAATTAAATATATTGTAAACAAATGTTTTTACCCCAATTTTACAACATTTACCTTAAGGGCCCAAAAGGAGTCATTTTGGGCACCTATATAAAATTTTCCACAAAAGTGAATTTCTTACTGATAAATAGACAAATATGCATCTTCAATTGCGAAATATGAAAATTTCAAATAATTGCAAACATTAAAAAAATATCATAGTAGGCTATGACAATTCCCAAGTTTTTCAATCCAAAATTCACTCACAAAATTCATTCATAAATTCCAAATTCCAAAATTCATTTCATTTTATCCCATTTATGTGAAAAGTACGCCATTAAATTTAAATGAATTTATTTTGTAAAGCATAAAAAAATAAAAACAAAATACTTATTTTATTTTAGTCTCGTGTACATTTATTCATATTTGCTACTAAAAAACCAATAAAATAAAAAAAAGTCAGTAAACAATATTGTAGTCAAAATGACTGAATATGGGCATTTTAGGTAGGTCAGATTGTCGGGCATTCTAGTGTTAATATTAATAGATTAAAAAAATAAAATGTTGTCAATGTTTAAACAATTCTTTGTTGGTATGCCTCACTAAATACAAATTTGTGATTTAAGCGACTCATGAGCAGATTTTGATGTGTTATTGCTGAAGGCCCGATTAGATATATGCGTGGCTTATATAGTCAGTCATAATGTGCAATGATTAGACACATCCGCTTTTGCTATAGTCATCAAAAGTCAGTTTCCCCCACAAGAGATTAGTTTGTTCACTGAATAGTCTAACAAAAATTGGCGCCATTCTGATACCATAAAATTTGGTTAACCTTTGTATTAACTGTTTTGCATGCACCATTGCCCCACTCTGCCGCCCTCTTGGAATATCCTTTATAAATTTTAATCACATACACAGACACAACAACGCCCACCGCATGTGCAATTGAAAATGAATTACACCGACTGGCAAACTGGTGTCCTTCCCTGCCGCTATTCACAATTACAAACCAACCCATAAATACATAAATAACATACACACATGCATTCATTCATACACACACAGAGACGTGAGTGTGGCGTTTGTGTGCCAACACAATGCGCAGCACATAACCTTGCACACCCACACTCACAGCGAAAGCAAACAAGCATACAAAATATGGCGTACAGCGGAAATGGCAGCGGTGGCTGGAACCGCGCTAAATGCATGTTTATACCGTTTTCCATTTTGTATTTTTTCGTATATACATACATATAATATTTTTATTTTTTGAACATTTTTCTCATGACAAATTGGTATCTCTTCATTTTCATTTTTCTGCTTCATTATTTGTGTATGATGTGAATAATTTTCGTTTCGTTGCTGGCGCTCTGGTGCCTTGGTGTGCCGCTTTTATGAATGCATACAATAATAGCGACAACAGCAACAACAATAACAACAGCAAATAATAAACGAAAAATCATTGTCATGCGGCAAACACACTCAAACGCACACAGACACTCCGACACATGGCCAACACATACAAACACACAATAAAAGCCTGCGCCTTTATGCACAGTTGGGTTGCTGACGTTATGGTTGATGTTGTTGTTGTTGTTGCTGTTTTTAGAAAACGCACACAAATGAAGGTGTTTATCTTCCATTAATAACAAATTTCAGGCCTGCAAGTTGACTTAAACTTGGTTTTTAAATATTTTTTTTTTATTTTTTTACGTATCGGCAGCTGTTGTGTATGTTTACACAACAGTAAACCCTCAATCAATGACGTATTTATAGCAATTGCCACTGTTGTTGTTGTTGTTGTTGTTGTTGTTGTTACGGAGTGTAGAGCATAAAGCCATCTGGAAATCGCTGGTCACCAGAAGAATTAAGCAAAGTTCAAGTTTATGCGTCGCTTATAAATTATTCATAAATGCTTTATGAGTGTCACGCTTGCTGTTGGATTTTATTTTTTTTTATTTAACGATTGCTATCATGGTTGTCGTTGTTGTTGTTGAAAATGTGTATCTTACAGCGTACGCAAAATACGCACTGTGGCCGCATCTCGATGACTCTTTCTAACATGCGACCAATTACTTCACCCATAAAATATGCCAGAACGCAACAACAAAGTGCACAACAACAACAAAAGAAGCACGCATAACAGCTTTGGCCGTAATAAGTGTAACATAATAAACATAAATCAACGGAATGTGGCAGCCGTGCGGAGGATGGACGATGTCTGGCTGCCACAAAGGCCGACACGCCACTCGAGACAACAGCAAACACCAAAGTCACGATCAACTTCAGCAGCAGACCTCGACAGCAACGACATGGCCTACTGATTAGCAACAACAACAACTGGCGCTGGCAGTGCCGCCACACATCAAATCGCACTTCATCATTCAGCGCTGCCAGCTGTCTGTCGGCCTGCGTGCTCTGCACTCCTCAGCCTCAGCGCTTGTCTATTGTCCACCAATGCCACACCACGTCAATTCATGCGCCTGAGACACGCCACCGGGCGCTGCCGCACCGCACCACACCAATTCATCTTCGACCATTTGCCAGCATATCAAACTCGTCATCGCTTTTATTATCAAGAAAAGCACCGGGTAGGATTTCATTTTGCATTCGTGGCCTCAATGGCGAAGAAGCGCTCAACAACTGCAGCAACAACAACAACAACAACAACAACGGCAGCCACATTACAATAGTTGCCGCAGAGCGGTGAGCTGTGCTGTGGCGGCGCGCCTTGATGGATGCACGTTGCTTCCAATGTCGAGCCATGTCTGCGGTAATAAATGAACGATGCGGTCGATGGATGGATGGAAGCAGTCAGTGGCGGAGGCGTTATTGGTGCGCTCGACTCACGATTACTCTGCCATACAATGCGCTGCGGCCTTTTGTTTCGTTGTTATGGTTGTTGTTCTTAGGCGTTAAGACGAAATGAATGCAACGAACAGTGGGCAGCGGGCAGTGGACAGCTGAGGCCAAAAGTTGGTTAAGCGCAGATTAAAGCAAATTATTTTGCAGTTGCGCATAACGAGGAGAATGGCGGAATTGCTTAAGAAGGAGAAGAGGTTTAAATTTTTTTTTCATTTTACAGCTTTTATTTTGCTGCTGGCGAATGATGCGTTTTCAGAATCGCTGCATTGCAGTGTTATTTTTATTTATAGGGAATATAGAGCAGAGAATTTCAGCAGCAAAAGGATATACAGTAATGATGTCAAGCTGCAATAAGTTTTGACACGAATTGAGCTACAGTTAAATTCGAAGATTGCCGAGCAGATTCAGAGTGAGTCTGTGCGTCTCACATCCGAACCTGAACCTAAGCATTATTAGGCAATATTACATTTGGACAATGTCCCTAAACAGTAGTGGGCGAAATTATACTGAGATATTTTTTAATTGCGTTAATTGAAAGGCTTATGAGCCTTGAAATCTGACAATAGACGTGCCCGAAGTCTCAGCCCATTACGCAGAGTGTGAAACAATTCCGACAGTCGTCAAGCCAACACCACATCATAGCACTTCCGTGCAGCGGCTTGCGGCTCCGCTTGCCACATGCCACAGCCCACAGTCCACATTTGCTGAACTCCACCAAACACCGCAAAACTTTGCGCGCACAATATGCTAAATGTCTGCAGCTGCTGCAGCCATAGTAACAGCAACAACAGCAACAGCAGCAACAACAGCAAGAGTGCGTATATCCGCATTAACCCTTTCGCTACAGATTTTTACTGGGGAGTGTTAAGGTTTTCAATTTTCCAACATTCCACAAGAAATTTTTTAATTTTTACACTCGGACCCTGTATTTTAGAGTGTTTTTCTATTAGAGCAACCACATCGTTGTGGCCGTAATAATTACTTAAACATAAAACATTTTACGCATAACGAAAATTTTAATATTTCTTCATTTACTTCAGCCAAAATTTAAAAAAAAATTATCTAAATTGAAAGAAAACGTCAAGTTAAAACGTTATCTAATTTTTCTGCTTCTTCTTCCTTTACTATGTCAAGATATACCATTTTAAAAACGTGTATACTTCTCTTCTTTAACCCTTTCGACCCCGAATTTTACCCTGTGTCTCGATATTACTTTGTTGTATTTAACTCATGAAAAACTTGCCTAAAAAATGTGCAAACGACGTTCGAAGTCGCCACGCCTCTTTGTTAGAGTTCTAGAGCTAGTTTTCTTTTGAACAATTTTAGCTTAAACCGGGTTAAATAAATTTTGTATTCATATGTTTTAATTTCAGAAAAATTATTTAATATTTATGAAAAAATACAAAATTGTCAGTTTTTGATTTTATTTAACCATTATTAAAGAAACAGGGTTTTTATCAAACGCGCCCAATTCGTAGATTTCGATTAGAACACAAACTTTCCCTGATATCGCTGCAAATTATTGGAAATTATTTTGAGGATAACAGTAAAATGTTTGTATTTTGCTTTGAATTCACTTCTAAGACTGTTAATTTGTTGGTGCCTACTTAAATTAAACCCATATCAATCAATCGTAGCTTTTGTTACAAGATGACAAACGGGTGAAGTTGCTCTCAGGCAACTTTGGGGTCGAAAGGGTTAAACTAAAATATTCAGTTTTTAAATTTCGTATCTTTCCTAAAACTTCAAACTATTCTAAGGACCAACAAAAAATGTATTCTTGAAACCACAGAGGGTTCAGACGTCCACAAAGTAGCATGTTGCCATATGGCAACAAAATAGCGAAAGGGTTAAACAGCAACAGCAACGCGCACGCAAACACACCCATGCGCGCGCGGTGAGCTTCTAATGGCCGGCAACAACAACAACACCTCCCTCAGGTGCAATTACATTAAAATAATGTCACTTGCAATGGCCACATTGACAACTACAACGCACCAACACTACCACCGCCACGACAGCCACTTTCCGGCGCATATTTTATTTGTTGTTGTTGTGGTACAACATCGAGTGATGTTCTTTTTATGCGCTCGCAAATATCTTTTCCTAACCGCACATTTATGACATTTTTCGTTATTGCTGCCGCCAAGTGGAGTTGTTGTTGTTGTACGCCATCTGTTGTTTGCCGTTTGCTGTTCTTGTGACAATTTCATAATTACTTTTGTTACTACTTACATGAGACCCTTCAATGAGATGGTGGGGTACACAATGTTTGAGCTGATGTTTTGTAAAGGGGGCGTGGCTGGTATGGAAAAGCATGTATAAATATGATCGAAATCAGCAGTGGAATTCATGAAACAATGTTTTTGCATCGGTTTGTTCATTCAACCGTTTGTCCGTCCATCTTCGTTACACCAGCCATCTGTCTGACTGTCCTTAAACCCAGAGTGCCCTCAACACGGTACAGTTAGTGCTAGTATTTCCCACTCATTTTCTATGACATCTTCCTCTTATTCAGAAAATTGTGTTATTACAAAATGTTTAATTGCTGAGATATGCGGAAAGAATTTCAATACGAATCGTTTAGAGTACAAAAAAATCATCCATACAAGTGCAGAGTATGAAAAAGTCGGTCAATACCAACTGAAACAATCTTATTCCTTTTTTTTAATTTTTGTATGCTTGTCCAGCGACAGCAGCACCGCTGCGCTGAGTCGTTGTGGGTTTTTTATGCGCGCGCAAATGTGAATTAAATGCGACATGCACGCCACATGCGACAATAGGGCTGTGGGTGTGTTTGTATGTGTGTGTGTGTGTTTTCAATTGCTTTGACATTGCACAAATGATTGTCACACTTTGTTACTGTTGCTGTTGCTTTGTGCTGTGCCGCTTCGCTTTGGTTACATTTTATTGCACTTCGGGGTGTCTTTACAAGTCGCTAACGAGCCGCATTGCTGCTTATCGTGAATGCCAAACAAAGTGCAAAAAAGACATTCAACAAAATGTTGTCATAAATTAACAGCTTTGTTACACATAGCTGGCGTTTGCCTAAAAGTTGAGAGTTTTTCTTAATAAAAAAAATGACAAAGTGTTTTGCATTAGCCGTATCGTCAACAATTCTCGTTAACCCTTTCGCCACCAATTTAAACCAATGAAAAATTAAAAAAAACAAAAATCAAAAGTCCAAGGAGAACTTAAAAGTAAGACGTCTTAAAAGCGACTTTATGCTTTGAACGGCAACTTTGATACATAAAATGGTCGTTATTTGAGTAATCAATTATAATTGCATATTATCGTCTAACTGGCACTTTAATTAGTTTAATTTTTTCCATATCAAAGCATCTGTACAACGTTGCCGCCATAAAAGTGAATTTTGGCAAACTTGAAAAGATTAAATAAATAAATAAATTCAGCCTTTAATCGCTTCAGCATTTGCCGAAATTGCTATGCTTAGTGTTGAATGAATTTAAAAAGAAATATATGAAAAAAATTAAATACAAAAGGAACAGCAGCCAGCTGGGTTGTTGTTTGGTGGGCGTGTAGCGTATGCAGGCACTTAGTTTAATTTGCATTTTAATTACAGCACAAAAAACGCGCAAACGCTCTTTGCATACAAGTGAAGCCGGTGCCTGAGAGCAGCAGGGTGTGCCCATTAAAATTAAGCACACACACACACACACACATACATATATATATATACACAACCCAAAGCATGACAATAACCACAACAAGTCAGAGTGCGTATTGGCTGACTTACTTGTGCGCTGCCACAGTGATAGCCACGCCCTTTTGGTGGCCCATTGCAATATTTCACTCTATCAACTTCAAAATTAATTTAATTTTAATTTAATTTAATTTTAAAAATTTTTTTATAAAAAAAATTGCGTCTTTATGATCATAAATTGGTAGGTAAACATTTTTATATTTGATAAAATACGGCAACCCTACCCAAAGTGGACTAACCACGCCCATGTTTGTCATTGGTTTCAGTTCAAGTTTTTTCAATTTTTCAGTTTCAGTACATTTTGAATTTTTTATCTGAATTCCTATGAAAGTTATGTTGTATTGTATAGAAATACAGTCAGCCGATTGACAGACAGACACATTTGTCCATCGTAAACTGCCGAACAGTTATGATCAAATCAGTGCTGCTGATAAATTCCTACACAATCGTATATACTTTTCTCCATATATCAGTCAGTTCTTCTTGTTGGCACTACCGGCTTCATATCGAAAACAATACGTCCTGGTGTCTCTGTGCAGGGTGTCAAAAGCACAGCGACCAAAAAACAACAATAATGCTTCAAAAAATTTTAAACAAGTATTAAAATATACTTTTGGGAAATTTCGAAATTTCCGCAATTATACTAAATGAGCACAAAAGGCGCCCAGAATCGGGCAGCTGCCACACACGTTAACGCAGTAACACACACACACACACTAATAGCTTAAAATTTTAAGTAAATGATTATCACGAAATAACCACAACAATAACAAAAACAGCAAACAAGCTGAAAATGCTTGCATCTATTACCAGCAAATGAAAACCTAACGACACAGCAACAAAATGCCAAATGTCTCATTTGTTGCGGAGGCGGGCATTAACGGCTGACAATCAACTAACAGCCGCTATCACTGTTGCTGTTGTTGTCTGTATCCAAATGAGTTAGAATGCGAGGGCCGCAGCGAGGGTTGGGCTTTTTTATTAAATTGCAAAAATTTATTATACTTAAAAACAAAAATCAAACAAACAAAATGAGCACAAAAGGAACAAAAGGAACATGAAATTCAAGCAGGGACCGCAAACAGGCCTCACAGGCAGAGGCGGAAGTGGTGCGCATGCTGAGTTATGAGCTGCAGTAAAACAAAACGAAAAGCGCTTAAAATTGCGTATGCTTAAGCGCCTACAGTCAGTCAGCACAACAACAACAACAACAATAAGAGCAAAAACCCCTCACACATCCATACAACCAGCCAACCGCTCAGCCACTTTGTCTGCTGGCGTCACTTGGTTACGCAAGTAACGGCAGAATAAATAAATATAAGCAAACAGCAACAACAACAACAACAACAAACACAGCCAAGGGGATTTTAACGCGGCGACGCAAAGGACGACAAGGACGCGAGTCGGCATCAGACGCGGCAATAAAAAGTGAAATGCACAAAATTGACAGCTGCGGCTGCGGCTGCGGCGAATTGTGTAATTAAAAATAAAAAGTTTGCTTTCCCCCAACTCAAGCTTGATGCCATGCATAACCTCACTTTGCACTCAGCTGCCGGGCCGCTTTCAACCCTTTGAAAAGAAACCAAAACAAAAAAAATGCAAAAACAAACAAACTGTAAATCTAAGGGATGAGAAACTGCGAGAAATGCCAACACAAACAAGAAAGGAATAAACAAAATGAAGCAAAAACAACGAAACGCATTAAAACGCTAGAAATAAAAGCTGAAGATGGGCTTGCTCACAAAATTGTTAAGGCCTTAAACGAGTTTACAATTCGCTTTGTGTGCACACACACACACACGCAGACGGCGATAAATATTTATGCGTGCCGTTGTGTGAGTGTGTGTGTGTGTGCGTTGTAGTGGCCGCATGGCATCACTTTAGGTGGCGACTGCCCGGCTGGCAGAGGGTCGACGGCGCTGCCCACAACAAATTCATTTTCATTTATTTATGCACGTGTCAGCGACAGCAGCGCGAACAACAACAAAACGCGAACAGAAACATGAGCGGCATTGAGAGCAGCCGCAAATCTGAACACTCTGGCTGGCAACAGAATTCGTTACTAACAATATTGGCTGCTCGGCATTAACCAACATTCGACCGCTGCGAAAGCAAACGGAAAATACTTGAAATCATTTCAAATTTATTTTTATTACAAATTTATATAAAATAAAAAAAATTAACAAACTGTAATAAAAGTTTGTTTGCATAATTTAATTTTTTTTGCTATTAAAAATTTACCAAATCGTTTAGGAAATGGGTTAACCCTTTCGATATTTTGTTGCCATATGGCAACATGCTACTTTGTGGACATCTACATCCTCTATGGTTGCAAGAATACATTTTTTTGTTGGTCTTTAGAATAGTTTGAAGTTTTAGAAAAAATACGAAATTAATAAACTGTATATTTAAGTTTACAGAACAGAAGTATACACTTTTTTTAATGGTATATCTTGACATAGTAAAGGAAGAAGAAGCAGAAAAAATTAGAGAACTTTTTAATTTGACGTTTTCTTTCAATTTAGATGCTTTTTTTTTAATTATGGCTGAAGTAAATGAAGAAATATTAAAATTTTCGTTATGCGTAAAAAGTTTCATGTTTAAGTAATTATTGCAGCCACAACGATGTGGTTGCTCTCATAGAAAAACACTCTACAATACAGGGTCCAAGTAAAAAATGAAAAAATTTCTTATGGGAGGTTGCTAACATAACCATATAGAAGCCTAAAACGTAAAATTTAAAATTTTAACTTTCCCCAGTAAAAACCTGTAGCGAAAGGGTTAAGAAAGGTACTCATATTTCTCACGAAGCACTAAAAAATCTCGAATAAACAATTTTCTTGTTATTTTTCCGATTTAATCTATTTTTCGGCTTCATTTTGCTCTGTCGACTTTGCAAGCAAGCCGTTGAAATTATTTTTGGGCTTAGACGCTTAGCAACTTTTGGCTTTTGCGCCCATGAAAGTTCACAGCTTGAGGTTGGCAGATGAGTGAAATAGTTGGCAACAACAAATTGTTTAAGATGTTCGTTTGTGTAGCGAATACCTGCGCTACGAAATTGCATTCAACTCATAGACACACGTACACACACATACATAAATACATAGATACAAATACAAACATATTAACCAGCACATTCACAACAGATAAAAGTGTATTGAAGCATTTGCCGTGGCATGTGACCGTTTTATGTGCCGCTTAACGGCGTTGCTATAGCTAAATGTTGGTATTGTTGTTGTTGTTGTTGTTGTTATTGGTGCTGCTGCTGGTGGGCGCGTTAATTAATTTCCAATTTTTATGATTACTACGTACTTTTGTGTGTGTGTGTGTGCGCCATGTGTGTGTGTGTGTATTTGCCTGCATATGAGTGGTCTGAGTGTATTTATGGCGCTTGTAATATTTTTTATTTTTGTTTTATTTTCTGCTTTTTCCCACCATAAAGTGTGCAATTAATTGCCTTTTACAGCTTCAACAGCAACAAAAACAACAACAAAAAACAACAACATCAAGCAGCAACCGTCAGCGCCAGCCACCTATCGAGGAACAAAAGGCTATAAAACAACAACAGCTGCATATAGTCACAGCAGCAGCAGCAACAATGGCACAAGCAACAACAAAAGCTTTGCCAATACATTGCAATAAATGGAAAGCGAGAGAGCGAAAAGCAGCGTGCGAATGCGAGCGCGAATGAAAGAAAGAGCGAGCAGAAAAATTTAATTATCGTTTATATGTTGATGTATGGGTAAACAATTAATTATTGCGCATTTATGTACAGTTGCCAGTTGCCAGTGTGCCAGCGCGTTGCAGCGACGATGGGGGGGCAGCCGAGGTGCTGTTGTATTTTTATGGCCAGCATGGCGCTGCCCACTTTCATGTCCTGCTGCTGTCGGAGCTCGCGCTGGCGTATGAGCGATTTTTATTTAGATGCGAAAATGAATTTTGCATTTATTGAAATGCGCTACGAAATGACGCGCATGATGGCATTCATGCGAATCGATTATTTATTGAATCACTAAAATTTGCCAGCAATTATTGTTTGTTTATGTTTTGTGTTATTGTTTGCGTGAATAATTGCAACAAAGACAAAAGTTTGAAAAGCTGATTTGAGCTTGAAAACTGTTGATTAGCTTTTGAAATTAGAACTTATTATTGTTGCACTATCAATGCATAGAGAACGTTTTAGTTGGTGGTTGGTTGGTGGTGGTGGTCGTGGATTGGTGGTTGCGGTTTAATTAATTCGATTAATTCGAAGTAATTAGTTTTGATTTGAACCTAAACTGATTGACAGGATGGCAGACGGAATCTTTTGGAATGAACTCTATCCGACTGCAACAGGATACTTATCGATGTCTACTGATGAGTAATGTTAGCATGTATCATCCGATTGACTGCTAGTTGAGTAACAAGTCAATCCATCAAGTGCGGGACAACCAAACGGTGATTTAGTACATTCAGCAAAACACACTGGGGGCACTTTTTCTGACTGTAGAAAGCGTCTATAAATTCAACAAATCGGACCGTAAAAACAGGGTGACTCTCTTGTGGGTTAGAGAACTTTTTGGGACAGCATGTTGTGTCATGTTGAAGCAACATAAGCTGGCAGATAAACTAAGAGAGGGAAGGCAAGAGGGCTCGAAAACGGAATTCTAGGGAAGCGAACAAAGGAATGAATGAATCGAATCGATGGTCGAGGGTATGAACCACAATTTGATGACTTTGAGACACCAAGAAAGGGAGATTAGGGCTTCTAACTGTTGGCCATTTTGATGGGAAAAAAATTGTCCTATAGAAAATTACCAAGAACCTATGGTGAGTGCTCCATAATTACGGCCAATCTTTGGCACAAGAGGGATCCATTAGGTGGTTTGCTTCGGCCGCACCCTCGATAGGATAACAGGAGGAGACTTTATTCGGAAGGAATATGACTGCAGTTCACAATTTCCTTTTGGTTTTTTTTTTTAAATCTGAAAATTTCTATAGGTTGCCCAGCTCTCACTCAAAACAATAAAGCCTGCCACACCATCTACTTAACCCTTTCCGGTCAATTTCCGCATTTCTTGAGATACAAATTTTTTCTTCAAAATATTGGCTCTCATTGAACATTTTAGCAATAAAATATAACAAAATATCAAAAAAATCATTTAGGTTGCGAATTACAGCTCGATCAATTTTGTACGATATATCGTACAATGGTATGCAAAGGAGTAAAAGTACATTACATTTTTGTTTCGTTTTTTTAAGTTTTATGAACAATTCATTGATTTTGTTGATAGAAAACATAAATTATAATAACAAAAACATCAAAACGTGGTTTCATTTTGATCGAAACTTATATAAATTATATGTATAAACAATTGGTTCACAATTTATTCGGTCTTATATAACCGTTGTTGTTGTTGCAAAGCCCTTTTTCCCTCAATAAAACACAGAATCAACTAGAATTCATATAGTTTTACAGAAAAATACTGAATATAGCCGATTCTTGTTATCGTAGTGGGAGTGGCAAGTACGCATGACTAACCTTACACAACCTGTGATTGCCCAGTAAAATACAACATCTAGCAAAATAATTTCTTAAGCGAAATTTGCCGAATAGTCGAATTTTATTAGTCATACGATTTACTTATGGGCGTGGCAAACGCAAACATTCTGTTACCAAACCCATAACTTAAAAAAAATGCAAGCACAACTTGCAATCTTTGCCTTCCATTTGTACGATATATCGTACAAAGCTTTGCAACCCTTGTGGCCACGATAAATCGTACAATTTTTTTTAAAGACTCGGGAAAAATATTTAGAAGCAAAAAATTTTAAATTTATTAAGTTTTATAATTAACTAACATTTCAACTTTGAAATTATTTGGCTTTTTGCTACCCAAAGGTATTCTATATTTAAAAATTTCTTCGCGTAAGAACCGTCACATTCCGGTTTTCCAAATTCTTGCACGGCTATTATGATTGATATTTTTAATCAGAATGATACAACATAGCCTACTTAATAAAAATTAAAAAGCCGTTTCAAAAAATGTGCGTTCGCTGTCAAATAAAAAGCCTTCGAAAAATTTCCGGAAAGGGTTTATTACACCAACAAATCATTTGTGCACGCGGTGCATGAATCGCTTTTTCACCTCCAACGAACAGCAGCCTTGCAAACTTGCATGTGCCAAGTCTCAAAGTGTGACACGCGCAACGCGTTTGCGTGCAGCTGCGCACAGTACGTCGTTACGGTTTTTTATTTGTTTGTAGCTTAGGCCACGTTCACCTCAAATATAGTAATTAAATTTTACATTTACAAGGTGTATGCAGCAAAGTATTTATTTGCTTGTATTATTTTTCTCTGATTTCTTGTCAAGAAATTTGTTGGCTGTAATTGTTGCCTGTCGCAGAGTTGCGTGTTTTCTGCAATTCATATTTTCGTAGCACAAACTTTCGGTTTGCTGTTTCTGAGTGTGTTTGGTTTTTGCGCTCTGCGGCACAACGAAATTATATGTTAATGTTCTCATACGCAAGTTGCGCGACGACGCCGACACGAATTTTATTTATCGTACGAAATTTGATTAACTTACAGTTTGTGTTTGTGTGTGCATGAGTGCGTTATTGGTTTCTCTCCGTTAACAAAGTTGACTTTGGCGCTTCAGACTTTTGCCGCAGTCGACTTGTTGTAACTGCAAAAAGTTTGTGCGGCGAGTGGGTGCGTTGATTTGCCTGCGCTGTTGATTTCTTTATGACTTTATTAGGTTAGATATGCGACCAGCGCTGCTGGAACAATTAATCTTATGCAGTTAATTGCGCCTGGGTTGTAGTTTGGTTGCTTGACGCTAATTTGTTTTCTTTTTTCCCTTGTGCGCAGTCGTGATTTAGGTCACTTAAATTTTGGTTAAGTTTGACGCTCATAAAGTGCGTGAGAAATGTGAAAAATATACAAGAAATTGCGTGTGTAGTAAAGTTGTGGGCTTTAGTTGTTGAGAAAATTAAGTTCATAAAGTCTTCTTTAGAAAATTGGTAGATATTCTTATATGGAAATAGTTAGTTGATAAAGTTTTCGATAAGAAATTATTTTTTATGTGTTAAGAATTTTATTTAATTTAGTTAAATCTATTTTCATAAGATATATATATATACTGTAAATTATTAAAAATTATGAAAAATGAAAATTTGAAATACAAAAATACAAAAATCAAAAAAATTTCATGTTATTTATTTTTCTATTTTTTTTCAATTTATCACAAAAATTCTAGATCAACTACTTAAATCTGAGTTATACTCAAACAAGGTTTTCTAACTTTGGTTTATTTATTTTTAATAAATTTTTAAATACTTTATATTATTATTTTTAATTGATTTTTATGAATGTGTAACAAAAATCACAATTAAAATATGTCTTTAATTTTTTGTGTGTGCTATTTCAAACATATTTCAGTTATAATGACGACAAAATTTTTTATTATTTTTTTATTGATTTGTATAAACAAGTACACACGAAATTTCTGTTACCATATGTATTATATTTTTTTGTGCACTATTAAAACCAAAATATAAGCTATTATGGCGTTCTACGAACAACAATCAGATAAATTAGTGCTGGTTAAAGAAAAAAGTGAGTGGTTGACACATGTTTTGCATGTTCTTTTACGCCTTCAAATACATATTTTGCTCTTGTAAATAATAAAGGAAAACATTTCGCCAGAAATTGTTATGCTTCTTCCTGGACATGTCATGTAGAAAATCAAAATGTCACTTTTTGGCATTTAGGTGATTGCTACAAAATTGAAGTAAACATTATTTCAAGCAATATTCATAATTAATTTGACTTTAGAACTTAGTCAAAGTCATGGATGATTTTCATTTAGCAAGCCATGTAATAAAAGTTTTATATAATAATAAAATATTTATAAATGTAGTATAGGAATAAAAAATTCATTTCATATTTTTAATTAATTTGACTTTACAACTAAGTCAAAGTCACGAAGAATTTTTTTTTAAATCGATGCAATGAAAGTTATAAGAATTAAATACAGTATTTTTCGTTTATAACAAAACCGTTTAAATCGAACTTCCGCCTAAAACGAACCAATTTCAAAAGTACGCGCTTTATGTTTTCGCTTATTACGAAACCGTTTAGAGCGAACTATCGGTTAAAACGAACCATTTTGTCAGTCCCTCGAAGTTCGTTTTAAGCGAAAATTACTGTATTTATAAATATTAAATATTTCATAGCAATATTTTTAATGAATTTTTCTCTCTGAAAACACCTTAAGAAAAGTTTTTATCAAAAGTATTGTATTTATAATTCTAGTATTAAAGAATGTACAAGAAATTTCAGACGAATCAGATACACTTATTACTATGTTTTTTAATTAAATTATTTCATTTAGTCAATTTATAAGAATCTTTATAGATTAAGTCAGAAAGATTTTAACGTTTACAGGAAGTATTTGGCCACTGCCGCAGGGTCCCGCTTGGCCTTTGCATAGAGTTACGCATACGCCCCGCAGTCCAGCTTTGTGCACCCATTTCCAGCTAATTTCATTTCGTGTATATATTAATTACTCGGCCATACATTCGGCTCTATCCACTTGAACATTCCCCCTACATGCTTGCTGCATGCAACACGACACGCCGCAGCAAGCGACCTTCCCCAGGATCTCCCCCTTAGGTTCATTCATTAGTAGCGGATGTTGTTGGGCTTAAGTAGAAATGATTACTTCCGCCCTGCAGAGGAAATTGCGTCGCTAGCTAATCATAAGCCGTGTGCGAAGGAACTAGTTGTGTATGTTTTTTCGTTGAGTACATTGTCCTGTATAGTAGTTCTATTGTGAAACTATAATAATGCCAAAACGACACAATTAATCAATCGTCTGCTGGCACACACACACGCTCACATAATAACACAAACAACCATGCAAAAGAAACATTTATAAGCAAATTCGTATGAGCGTGCAGTGGTCATAATACAACGTCTGACAATTAATCATTGGAAAATCGTAATGAAAAACGAATTGACTGCAACGCTTAGCTTCTTTTTTTTGCTGCTTACTACACACCCACACAGATGCAGCCGAAAACATGCTGACAAAATCTTGGCTCCAACACTGATCGAAATTAATTATACGTCGAGTGAGGCAGCTGCGCGTGGGACACCAGAAGTGCGGCCGAAACATTACACAGACGACAACAATACATCGCTGTGAATAACAAAAACTGTCCATATTTAGCCGTGGGTCTTATGTGAATTTAATTACGCAATATTTGCCATGTAATTCGATTTTATATTACATTACGTTTATGTTTGTTTGGCCTGCAGGTATTTTTATAGCGCCGTATTATTTTAACATTAATATTGTTTACTTTCATTTCATTAATATTTTCATCATTAAATATGCGCAAAGAGTATTTACACTAAATTATACGTTTTACTTGCTCTTTGGCTGTGTGCTACTTTATGTAACTCCTACTCATTTTCAGGTCATTTAGTAATTTTTTCATAAGATATATAAAAAGTGGCGCTTTTCATAGCCCAAGTTTGCGGTCTGCCATACCCGCTGACCTACTTTGTGCTCGTTTTGATATACATTTTCTTGTTGAGCCATAAAGAAAGCAAGCACTTTGTATACGTGCAATCCCACACAAAACCGTCAATCGTTAATTATCTAATTCCCAGCTTACTGCAATCTCGGCTGCCCTTATTACTTCATTCAATATGTGTTGGCTGAATGCACAAAGCCGGCCGTTCTGGCACAAACGCTGTCTAAGTGCTTTATTTGGTATTATGACGCCGCCTGCGTAAAGTAGTTGCGTGAATGCCACCTCGAGCGTTTCTGTAACAATTTCTCAGATTTCCTCGCACACACACATACGCACGCTTCACTCAAATATTGCAAATGCGTCTGTATTGGTGCTCATATATTAAGACATACAAACACATTTACATGCATTTTATTCACACATATCTACATACAACCCTACAAATATCTGCCAAGTCTTAATTTCTATCTCAGTTTAAACACTTTAAAGCAGCAGCAGCAAACCACATCAACCCCTGTCGACAAATAGACAAACTACAGAAATACCCAAACACATTCCCATTCCCATACACACACATAACATAGCATAAGTATGTAGAAGGGCTTATATACAAACCATAGGCACACTCCCAATGACGATAAATGCTAAGGCAACGAAAAACAAACGGCAAAAACAATTTGCTTATGAAATAATCAATCACCATGGCGATTGTTTGCCGAGTAAGTGGTAGCTCGCAGCCAGCCGGATTTTCTTTCTCTTTTGACGAAATGGCTTCGCCTCCACTTCACCGCTTCACTATTTCCACTTTGCTGCATTACGAGCACTTCCTGGTTGGTTAAGTTTTTGTCGGCATATTTATCGCCACTTGGATTTTGTGCTGCGCTGTTGGCTGGATTTCGTTCGATAGGGTCAGAATGTGGTAGGACTAGGTCTTTGTGCAGATGTGAGGAAGAAGTTGTATAGCAAATTACTCCTGCAAATGCTGTATTGAGCATGCATGTTCACATTTACATCAAATAATAAGAGATAATAATGCCCTTTGTTCTACTCAGTCGTGTGCATATTAGTGCAGATTCAAATTGAAATTGAGTTGAAATAAAACTGCAACAATTTAGTTGTAAAATGTTGATATAAGGTATAAGAAAGACAAGTTGTACGTTTGAATTCTCTGACAATTATAAAGTTATTACACCAAAGTATGGGAACATTTAAATAGTTTTGCCTAAATATAATTTTGTATTTAATGACTTAAAATTTTGCTATGCGTTGTTTTCTTATTTTATGGTTTAATTCATAAATCCATAAGCTCGATACAGCATTTCATGGAATTTAAATACCTAAATTTATTGCAAATTATTTTATTGGATTAACAGTTAAATTGATTTTGCTGGCTTCATGCTACTTGGACTCAATTCAATTGAGCGCAAATCGAATGAGGTCAACTTTTGTGTCCAGCATTCTGGCTATTTTTGTGCTATTCACTATTAAAATTAAACGAATTCAAGTTAAATTTAAGGCCACAAATCTATGTCAAGTGAAGCTTTGGAAGAATTTGAGACAAAAACTGCTACTTGATTAAATCAAATCAAAATCAAAGCAAATTTAGAAGCTACTTATGTACATATTCATATATTAAGGATATGAGTAAGTATGAGTAAAAATTTTGAAAAAGAGCGAATAGAAAAATTCAAGCCAAAAAACTATTCGTTTCAGTCAAAAAACTCCTTACATCACAAAATATTACAAAAACCGCAGTATATCGAAGGCCATTCCACTATCTTTACTCGTATTCGTTTTTTCTGATTGACTTAGCAATTTTTCATAGTAAGTTACAACGTTTGAAAGTTATTAGCAATCAATTTATAAAGCAAATCACTTGTCCATCGGTTTTTAAACTTGTCTCCTCAATGAAGCTCATTCCACCTTCACCACTCCGCAGCAGCCACACTGCGCAGTATTTCATTACTGCGCTGTCACTTGCTGGCTACAAATGCTACAAAGTCTAACAAAATTCCAAACCCCGTCATCTTCTTGGCTCGACATTCGTCGACAGGCTGTCAAAAGTCTTTACCCAAATAATGTTGCTCATACGCTCCAGTGCACTCAGACCATTGCACAGTGATTCGTTCCATAGACAAAATTCAAAATATTTATAATCTCAGAATTTAACAATTTTGATGTCATTTGAAAGGTAAAACTCCAAATAAGAAAACCCCAAAAAATCTGTGCAAAAAATTAATTAGTTTCTGTGCAAAAGCGGCTCAAAGTTGAAACTTTTTTCACAAAAAAATGTAAACACATATTTTCAGTTTTTTAGTCTATTGGGTAAAATAAATTTATAAAATACATGGTAACCAAGAAATTGCTAAAACTTTCAATATAGATTAAGAAATGATGTGGCCATTTTCGCTTTTAATGTTTTCTCAAAATTTACAAAGCTGAGGCGTTTACTTCACTTTTAATTTAAAATATTTTTCTAAATTAAAAATCTGAAAATTGGCAAAACTTAGAGGAAAATATCTACAAAGTATGTGAAAGTATGTTCCTGGATTTTTTTTTATTTTCAGAAGCATTCTTTCTTTGTTGGAAAATGTAATTACATCCTCCGATATCTTCCGATCTCAGAAAATAATTCAATTTAAAAAGTGGTCTGAACACCTATTTTTCGACAAAATTAATTTTGTTCATCCCTAAAAGTATGCAATCAGCATGCAAAATTGAGAAAACTGCAAAAAAGCAAAACATACGTCTATTATTATCGTTTTTATTGCAAATCTAAAGGGTCCTAAGACAATTTCTGCTACTCTTTGGAATTATCAATAATGACGTTACCGATTAAATGTAAATTCTGAAAAATCTAGCCAACACACTCTTTGCTATAGCTCTCCAAAAATGACGAAAATTGCAAATTTAAGTCTCAGGCATTGCCAAACTACAAAAGTTTAAGAAAAACAAAATAGAGATTTCACTTCAGCAGACCATGGTTAACTAGTATACCAAATTTTATGAAGAATGGACTACTCCTTCTAATTTTGTCCCGCGGTTGTATGGAGTCGAATCACTGTGCATTGTGACAATCGTCCCCATTTCAACCAACTCTATGCTCATTTTCCTTACTGCCTATCTTTGTACACGCTTAGATAACAACCACAATTTTTATTTATTTTGTGTTGCGTATACGCCCCGCAACTCAGCAGCGCCATTCTCATAGCCATTCATTACAAGTTTCTAAACGAACGTAAATGCATCTCATGGCAGTCTTATCATTTCAACATTAACTAGAAATCAAATGACGTATCAACTGCTACTGAATTACCATTTAAAAGCATCGTATTCCGTGGCCGTTTGCCGCACAGCTGCACTTAACTTTGTTGCTGGTCGTGCTGGAGCGCTGAATTGTGGAAGTGTTGTAGTGGTGGTGGTGGTGTCCGTGTGGCGCACTCACTTTGTATTTCCAATTTTCTTTACTTCCTTTCAATTAGTTTTAAATTTAATTGTGTCACACTTCACTTATTCCGCCCACGTCGCTGCAGCAGCAGCCACTTTCCACTTTTATTTATTTTTGTTGCTTTTATTTTTTGTGGACTATATTTTTTGACCGTTTTGCGTTTTGAATGCGCCACACGTACTTTGACTGCGCTGCGACAATTTTTTCTGTTCGCTTCACCGAATACACTGTGGTTTGTTGTTGTATTGTATATATTTTGCTGTGGCCATATCTCGTGCTTTTGTATCGAGCGGAAACTCAACTTTTGACACGGCCACTTGCCACAGTGGGTTAAGCCGTAAATTGTTATCCGGGCTAATGCGAAGCACAATGGGCCGCAATGAGCTGAAACTGAAACGATGGCGCAGACAGCGACTGCGACGTCATAACCGATGACGGCGAGGACGACAACGGCTGCGGCGATGATGCTGAAGCTGACAACGGTGAAGCGGCTGAGGCTGACAGTGTCGATATCGACGACGACAGCGGTGTGTTTGGGGTGGGGGGGGGAGGCAGCTGAAAACGAGCACACCACCGAGCCAGTAATACGCGCCCGACACCGACAGCATCGCTGCGTGTACCATATACAACAACGTTCACAGCCACCACGACTCGGTGGCGCCCACAGCGAAGTAAAACCCATTAAAACAACAACAACTATAACTGTATTGTAAACGACAAAAGGGCAGTGGTACGGGCGCACAGCATCAACGGATACTGCCAGCGACACAAACGTGCGCCGGACGCAGCGCTGCGGTCAAGTTGTTACTCCAATTAAAAAAAATTATAATAATGCGAAACGAGATAATAATCAGAGCACTGAAAGAAATAAGTAACAAAATGAAAAATCCAAATTAACATCAACATCGACACACACCCAGAAGCATTGAGGTCCTACGATCGCACTCCGTTACGGTGGGTGCGTACGCGTGTGGCAGAGCCCAGCGCCCAGTCGGGCGTTGTTGTATGCGCTGCTGCCATGCTTAGCGCTTGTCGAAAACAATCACAAATTTGCTGTGGTTTTTTTGTTTTTCACTCACGCACTGAACTACGCGCACTGGCTCAGCTATTCGATACGCGCGATACTTTTCCACGCGATTAGGAAGTTTTTTGTTTTTTGGCTTTGGCTATGCACGCTTTATGATGCGAACTGAAAAGCGTTACTTGCGCTACGAAACGCGTTTGATGCGGTTCCAGTGATTTAAAGCATCATTTAACACGAATGCGCGCCGTCAACGTGTGTGCTCTCTCGCCCATTACCAATCAACACAAATATCGAACATGAACTGATACTAAAATTCCGAGAGTTCGGGACAGTGGATTCGTCCTTTGCACGTTTGCCAAACGGGCTTCGCATCAGCGACAATTCACCACTAGCGCCACCAGCGCCACGTTTTCCCTGCGTCTGCTTACCAAATCAGCTGCGAGTGGTGACATGCGCAGCAACAAAGAGAGCGGCGGGTGAAGAGAATTTATTTGTAGAGAGAAAGGGAGAGACAGCTGAGAAAAGATTTGTGCCTGAAAGGGGAGTGAAAATTCCTTTTCAAGTTTTCCTATTTCTCCTTTACAACGATTAAAGTAACAAACAAGAAACGTCTTTTTGACATTTGCCTAAAAAGTATTTGAGAAAGAGGCATGGAAAAAATTTAAATCGTTAGAGAATTAATTAAATGAATTTTAATTGTAAGTAATTGAAAACGTGAATAGAAAAATCGCCATTTTGAATTGAGTTTCTTGAGTTTCAGAACTTTGAAATAGAATAAAATTTAGATGTATGAATTTACAGACTGAGTTCCGAAATATGTATGATTTCCTTACCTGACATATTTTGGTACTGAAAGTTCAAAATAGAAAATTTTTCTTCCAAATGAGACAATTTTTCTCCTTCATTTGATACCCATATCTTCATCATTGCACAACTGCAAATATTAAAAAAAAATAATTAATAAAATTAAAAAAAATGTGTATGTCCTTAAAATTTTAAAGTCCTTTAAGAAGGTTTTTGGGTCAGAAAATGAAAAACTGACTATGCCATGATACTATAAATGACCTCTAGTTTCACGTCTATATCAACATTTGAATGGAAAAATTGGATTGGAAAAATTTTTTCGCACAGTGTAATAAATGTAAAGTTGGTGTTTTCACTCAGTGCAGCATAACTTTGTAATTTTTCCTTCTATTCTATTGATAATAGGCTTATTATTTGCACAAATAATATATCTTTCATAAGAGGAGATAATTTATTTTATCTATTAAAAAACATTCGAAAATTTAGTTTTTTTAAATTGGTCGAAAAATTCACTTTTTGATAACTTTCATTGTCATTAACTTCCCGAAATCTCATCTGATTTGGATAATCTGTATATCCCTGAAAAGGCTAAGTTATTATCTTTTGACCGACGGACAGCTTGTGTTAGTCGGATGATTCGTTTCCGAGATATATGCTCATAACTGAAACAAAAGGGGGAAAAAATGGTTTTTCGAAAATTTTTCGAAAACGCTTCTTAAAATTTTTTTTGGATTTTCAGTTTCGTATTCAGCGGCCCAAAGTTAGTCTAGAACATTTTTTTGTTTTTAGGTGCACGCGATTAACCCTTTTTTTCGAGTAGTGTAATCTACCACATCTTGAGTTTAATTTTCAAACTAACTTCAATCTAACACCCTAAGTTTCTAAATAAGTTAGCGTAAATGACGAAAAATATATATATTAACCAAGTTTATATAAAGTTTTTGTAATAAAAATTTTTCACTATAGCAATCACGTGTATGAACATCATAAAACATAGTGTTAAGTTTTCTGTTGTCTTCTTGCTTATCCTTAACATTTAAATGAGGGGAAATGGGAACATTTTCCTTCGAAGAAGTAGGAAGTTTATATTGTGTCACTTCTGCTTCATAATTGATTCAAAATCATGAACATAACTGTTGTATAGGAAAAACAAATAACTTGAAATACAAATCATGTACTTTCTAATTCTTTCAAACTTTAAATTACACACCTTGTATTGTTTGTTAAAAACTAATCTTTACTTGAAAGTTTATAAAATTTAAATTTTCCATGCTTTAAATTTTGTTCCTTCTCTTTTTGTCCACTAAAAATCATAGACTTCACTTTACTTTACCTACTTTATTTGTTTCTGTGATCTTAAACTTCTCTTTAAGTTTAAATTAAAATTTACTCTTCCCAAACTTTTTAATTTCTTGTTTTATTTTTTTAAGCATATCTTTTTCTTTGGTTTTACCATGTTGCTTTCTTTTGTTTTTAATTTTATAAATTTTCCTTTTAATAAATCTTCCTTTTAAAATCACTTGAACGGTATTGTACCGCCTTATATTATTCTTATAGTTTCTCCATTTTTCTTATGTTATCTCTTTTTCTTTCAATTTTCCGGAATAAGTAAATCACCTTTTCTCTCATCTACTCATGTTTTTCTTTTACTCTTCATACAGCATCTGCTTTTCTATATATTTTAATTACTGCTGCTTCACCTTGCGGTTCCCTCTTATCCACTGTTCTATCTCCCATCATTTGTCTTCTTCCATTGCTTTTGTTTATTTACTTTCCCCGCATACGCAGTTAACCAATTAAGAGCCGTTTTAATGTTTATTTCTACCACATAATTGCAATCTACCATATACATACATATGTACATATGTACACGTACATATGTGTACATGCGGTTGTGCGCATGCGCCACTGACTCCTTGTGGCTGCGTTTTCCCCACACACTCACCGCCACACAGACATTTTGAATTCCATTATGCATGCGAATTGGTAAAATTTTAATGGCATTATGAGCCAAAAACAGACACAATACGCGCATGTGGCGCATGTGTGTGTGTGTGTGTGTGTGTTAGTGCTGCTGCGTTTGTATGTTGCGATGCGCTTCATTAATTTTGATCACTCAATTTAGACGCCATAACGCACTTGGAATACACTTGCAATGGTCAGCGATAGCCACATGGATTGCACACATTGCCACCCCCGTGCCGCCCCTCCTTTCCCACCTACGCACTGAACCGCCAAGTTAAGCAGAGCGCGCAATGTGCGCTGCCAGCGGCAGTCGGCAGCAATAAAGCACGCAATTTTTTTGTTTTTCCATTTTTTTGTTGCGAATTTTTCTGGTGGCTCACTGTTGTGCTGTTCTAGCCGCTGTTGCCGCGCCAACTCAAATTATTCGCAAATGGTGCATGGTTTTGTTGTTATTGCTGCACACACAGCTACTGACACAAATACATGCACATAAAAGATCAGCCATTAATGAAGGATTTTATGCGCAGCTTACACGCAGGAAATTTTTAACTGCCTCACATCGGCGATGCGTTACGGCCACACCGCAGTTGACCTTCATGTGTTGCCAAAGCTAGTAAATAGCCGAGAATTTGCCCAACCACACACACACACACACACACACTCATGTGTGTGTGTGTCGACCATAGCAAAAGCGCAAGCAGACGGCTGTGACAACGAATGGCCGGCTATTGTTTCGGCTGTTTTGTTCGGTTTATTGTTGCTGTCTTTTCTTTATGACTGCCATTGCGCAACATTGTCCGGCCGAGTGGCTTGAATTGAAATTTATCGATGTTATTATTTGTTGAGACGGTGTCGGCTGGCTATGTGCGTGGATGGATGTATGCTCTGTATGTGTGTGTGTGCGTGTGTGTGCGTATGCCTGCACGAGCTCCAATAATTGAACGCTAAGACGCCACTAAGTTGAGATAATCTCGAAATATTAACAGTTGCGCTTTGTACAGTGTTTTTCTTCGTCGGAATGTTGGAGTCAGCAAGACGGCGGCGCTACGAATGTGGAGCGAGTAAATTGCGGTAAATTATGTGGAGACAGCGAGTCGAATTGCGACATAATTAATAGTTAAAAATGTCAGTTCAAAAGAAAGAATGCGTTGCTAAACTGCTTAAGGTGGCATAACCTTAACCAGTCACCTCCCCTTTCTTGGATCATATTTAGAGCGTATTGAAGAGATGTTGAACACTATAATAAAATAAAATAATAATAAAATAAAAACAAAAAATACAAACATTTGCAGCTGATGTTAAATTCTTTAGGGATTTTTAATAATATTAGTAGGGACAGTACAGTTAGTACTAAAAGCTTGGCAGGCAGGCATTATTTTAGATAAAAACCTGCACCAGGTAAAAAGAAAAGCACGAAAAGCTGTTAACAACTTTTACATTTCAGCTTTTAGTATTCACTTGCATTGTAAAACTTAACCTGAAAGTTTTAAATGGCATCAACTGCCACTTCCTTCACATCCTTAAACCACACAACGAATGCCATCTGTGTGGTAGTAGATGGATGGCGTCTGTATGTAGTACAGATCGACTACATAGATGGCATCTGTGATGTCTGAGATTTTAGCTCTGACACACAAATCCCTAAACCTGTCGGGACACAATCTTTTTCACAGAAGCTACTGACTTTTTAAGCTTTTTTATGGTTACTAACAACTTTCAACAGAAGTTTCAATGCATTAAAATATAAATCAAGCTACCATGAAAATTTATAAAAAGATGCTAAAAGCGGTCTTGAAGCTTTTTTGAAAAGCACAAAAGCCTACAAAGCTTTTTTAAAAGTTGTTGAGTTTTGTGCGTAAATACTTTACTTAAAACTTTATATACAAAATAGCTTATTCCTTCAAATAAGTTTAGTTTCGATATGAAGTTTCTAGAAAGCTTTATTGTATTGAATTCAAAGACTTTCGGTTTACACATTCCATATAGTTTTCACAATTCAAGCTATGCAAAGTTTTCCAAAGGCGCAAACTTTATCCACAACACATTTGTCAAGTTTTATGTTTCGAATAATAAATAAATAATAATAAATTTCGAACAATAACTGACACCATATACAACAATCAATTGGAAAGTTAAGAAAAGCGCACACATTTGTTATTTGCTCCACCATAGAATGGGACTTTTGGATGCATCAATACGATATTTTATCCTTTTGTGAAAGTTTTATTGTGTATTATTGTTCGAACCATATTTCTCAAAGTGCATTTGGTGAAGCAAAAGCAGAGACAACATTTCGTATGACAGCAAATCTGTGGCAATAGCAGTAACCAATCTGAAATCAACCAACAGTTGAAGAGCTATTGGAATGAAAATAATGCTGCCAGAATGATATTTTTAGAACAGTCAGATTTATTGAAATGAGCGGAGAAGTTTATTCAAATTACATTTTCAAATTGTCCTTAGACAATTTTTTAAAGTAAACTGTTGCATGCTTTTAATTAATAAATTTTAGATTTTATAAAATTTTAGATACAGAATAGTGACAACAACTTAGTGTCTACTGCACTGAGTTTACACGTACAAGTGTCGAAAGTTCGTGTCATAGGTTCGAATCTCGACAAATAACTAAGAATGGATACTGATAATTAAGAATGGCAGTTTACACTAGAATGCCCGACAATCTGACCAACGTAAAATGACCATATGTAGTAATTTTGACTACAATATTGTTTACTGATTTTTTTTTAAATTTATTGGTTTTTAAGTAGCAACTATGAATAAATGCACATTTTTATTTTTTATGGGTTACAAAGTAAATTAATTTTAAATATAATGACGTACTTTACACATAAATGGGATAAAATGGAATGAAATTTGGAATTTCGAATTGTGAATGCATTTTGTGAGTGAATTTTGGATGGAAAAACTTAGGAATTGTCACAGCCTGCTATTATTATTATTTTTTTTATATTTCGCAATTGAAGATGCATATTTGTCTATTTATAAGTAAGAAATTAATTTTTGCTGAAAATTTTATATATATAAAATGACTCTTTTTAGAAATTTAAGGTAAATGTTTTGGGGTAAAAAATTTATTTGCAATATTTTTAATTACTTTATTCCATTAGCTTTAAAAATTAGTAAAAGTGACATAAGATATTTTTTATTTACGAACTTCACTGGGTTTTCTTCTCCTTTCTCTCTTTTCGCACCACACCAACTTCACTGCGCTTTTTCTGTAAGCGTCAAAGAGGGGTCAGATTATTTTGGAATCTTTGTGGTTCAAAATGCCGTAAACAGAGAAGTTGCACCATCCCAATGTGATATCACAGTGAGTCATCTTTTTGCGTTTACATCAGTTTTCATAGAAAGGCTTTCAGCACAACCTAACCTAAGTGGCTTTGAGTCTATATACGAGTATGTACGTATGTGTGTATGTATATAAACTTGTTTATTTTTCATTCATTGCCAAATTTCTCTATATATATGTTTACATACTTTCAGCGAACAAATCGTTTTCATTATAATAAGCAAAATATGTGAATTTCGCATATGACTGCTTCGCTTTTTGGCCCACCGAGTGAGAATAGCTGACAGTAACTGAAAAAGCAGAACAAATATTCAAAGTCGTATGTATTGAAGAACTCAATACAAACAATTAGAAATAAACAATCTGTCGAACAAGTCAAAAGCTCCAAAAGCAATCGACTGACCAGGGAAATAGCAAAATGCCAAGCGCCACTACAGGCAAATTAAACATGTCGGTCCAATCAAGTGTTCTCAGTGTGTAGTTCACTTAATTTAGAGACTTACAAACGAGTATGCACTTACTATACAATGGTATAAACTATTTATACATACATACATACAAAAATACATACTTACTGATCAATGTATGCATTTATTGGCAAATATACGCAATTGTGAATATGTCAACTATTTGCATATCACTACATATATACATAATGTACATAAATAGGTATGTGTAAATATCTATGTGCAAATGTATCACTGACCGGCGCCAAGTATTTTCCTGATATTTTTATGAATTTCTGTAAATCTTGTGATTTTTATTTAATTTTTTTTTTATTTTGTTTCTTTCTTGTTATAATTGAATTGGAAAAATAGCTGCGAATTGCTGTAATTTTGTGTTTTTGCCTTCGTTTATTATTGCTATTTTTTCTCTCTGCTATAAATAAACATTGGTTTCGCGTGGAGGCACGCGGGTGCCACAGGCAGCGGGGAACTTGCGGGCAGCGTGCATGTGACGTATGCATGGAACGCAAGTGTTGTTGTTATTGTTTATGTTGATGACGCCGCGTGGATAGCGGCAGCGGGAGCTAATTTTGGCGCGCGCTGATGTGCCGTGCCAGATGCGCGTCGTAGCAGTGATGTTGTTGTTGGTAGGCTGTTGTTGCTTTCATTTGTAAGTGAATGCAGTAAAGCGAAAACACAAATGCAAAGTGAAATCAACACGGCAGCGATCGACCGTAATTGACAGGCGCGTCGAACCACTTAAACACCAGTGTCATTTTTCAATAACTAAACATCAATAGCAATTATTTGAAAAAATATTTGTTGTATAAAATATGTGTATGCATTTTTTTAAATTAAAAAAAAAGGAATTTTTTATGTTAATTTATATTATTTTTTCTCTAAATATATAGTTAAAATTTTTATATATTCTTCATTCTAAAAAAATTTCTAAAAATATATTATTATGTTTTAATCATTTATTATATTTATTTTATTTTTTTTCATTTATTATATTTATTTTTTTATATTTATTATTAATTCATTAAATATTCATTTATTTTATTAATTTTTCTTATTTGTTTTTTATTATTTCCGTATTAATATTTATTTTATAAAAAATTCATACAAATTTTTTTACACTTTAAAAAAGTTAATGTTTTTATGATAATTTAAATTATTCTTTTTCTAAACATATAGTTAAAATTTTTATATATTCGTATTTCTCAAAAATTTCAAAATATATATTATTATCTGCTAATCAATTTTTATACTTATTTTTTCATATTTATTATTAATTTATTATATATTAATTTATTTTATTTATTTTTCTCATTAATTTTTTAGTATTTTCGTATTTTGGCATACAGTACTTTTCGCTTAAAGCGAACTTCGAGGGATTGGGCAAAATGGTTCGTTTTAACCGAAAGTTCGCTTTAAAAGGGGTCCATAATAAGCGAAAAAATACAGCGCGTACTTTTGAAATTGGTTCGTTTTAGGCGGAAAATCGTTTTAAACGGGTTCGTTATAAACTAAAAGTACTGTATATTTTTATTTAATTTAATTTTTTTTTAATTTTTTTATATTTGTATTTTAATTTATTCATTAACTTTTCAATTCGCTTTCCTTTTCAACTTAATCAATTATAAAGTAGTCACTTATATTATAATTTATTTATTGCTTTTATTATTAGTTTTTTTTTTATTTCACCAAATATATTTGTGTCTGAATTTTATTCATTAATTTACATCTTAAAAAATTATAAACAAGTCACTAAATTTTTTCAATATTTTTTGCTTAACAAAAAATTGTTGAACCTTCCACCCCAGCGTCCCCCCGGAAAAAAAATTAACACGTCCTTGTGCCACGCGCTCTTTAATTCCTATCGCTGTTATTTCTGTTTTGCTGTAGTTGTGCGTAAACTGCGTGGACGTCATTTAAAGTTTGCGCCACTGCTGCAGCTGCGCACCTCGCCGCCGCCCTTTGCGTCGCTGCACATTGCGTTCGCTGTGCTAAATTTAGCCAATCTTGTCCCCCTCTGTATCTTTAATTGAATTTATTGACTTGAAGAAGTGTTGCAACGCACACAGTTTTATCGTTGGTGTTAAATTAAGTTCAGCATTGCGGTTTTGTTGATTAAAAACGCAAAATGCAGAAAAATGGGAAAAATCAACGCTTTAAAAAATTGCCAATTTCATATTTTTTACAACGAAATTCCGTGTTTTTTTAGTAGTTACGCTCACAACAAATTGCACTAATGGCACTCAGCGCGCCTCCGAATAGCGGCGAGAAATCGGCGCACTAAGCGACCCGGCAGCCAACTCAGCCAAACAACTTTGGCACCGCCAGTTCAGCGTACAGTTGATTTACATAACCACACTTTTTGCCTGTAGCGCATAACAATGCAGCACTGCCGCCATAAGCTGCGCTTACACACTCTCTCACACACACACAGGCAGACACACGAGCTGCAGGTAGTGCCAACGCTTTTTGCACACTTTGTGGCCATTCATGTTATCTGCATTTTTTCGAGTATTTTTGTTTATTCAATGTTTAAATTTATTTCATCAAAATAACCCCGAAGCCGCACACATTGCATGCAGCCGGCGGCAATATTTTCAGCTACGCCAATTCAGTGCAGGGTGACCATACAGTTGGTGCTCAGAATTGAGCTTAAGTGGAATTTGTTTGGGGTGAAATTTTATTTAAAACTACTTGAAAATATTGTAATATGTTAAATAAAAATTTTTAATTAAAATTTTAAAATAAAAATTTTTTTTTTTTAATTAAAAATTTTTTTTTTTTAATTTTAATATTCCCAAAAATGTACTACTCACTGCAGTTGCAACGTTTTGACTATCGAAAGACTATCGACTCCACCCTGTTCGAACAGCAGTTGTGTCTAGTAGGAACACATTAAAAAAACTATAAAATGAAAACAAAAACCCTCTTGCCACTACATCAAGGACATAGTTTTGGCGGAAATATATGTGCGGCAACTCCCCATACACTCGCTTCCCTGCTTTCCCTGTCCGCACCCCTTCAACTCGCTGCCGTTTTCCTTCTTACTGCACATCAGCACAGCCACACAAACAAAAATACACACGCACACCCCTTTACTTACTTACTGCAGAAATGTTGTTGGACCCGCCCACCCACAAGAGAAATGAAAATTTCACTTCGGCTCCTGGCGCTTCAGTTTATTTTTATTTTTATTCTATTCAATTTTACTTATTGCTGCTTTTTGGGTTTTATGTGCAGACTCACGTCCACGCGGCCCGATTGATGCAAACGCCAATGAGATGATTTAGTTGCATGGCAAATCAATGCGGCTTTTGTGGCGTCGTGCGGCATTTTGTTGTTTTTGCTCTTGTAGCCTGCTGTCAGTATTTCCATTCGTGTATGGCACAATCAATTTTTGGATTTTTTTTGCTGGCATTTTCGTGCAACAATCGCCGCTGTGCAAAAAGTTGTGCATAGTTTTGCAATTTTCCACAATAAAATACAACTTTATGCTGTAGGGAGACTGTTGAAAAGCCTGATTGTTGGCATTTCATGTGAATTGTAATCAAATGAAAACGAAAAAATCAAGAAAGAGAAAAGCAGCAAAATTGAAAACTGCACACGTTGCTGTTGGACTGCTGGACTGGAATGTACGGTGGTGGCTGCTGCCAGACAGCGCTGACAGACAGCTGAATGGACAGCTGGGCTCAATGATGGGCGGCCCATGTAAATTTTTTATATAAATGACAGTAAAAATACACAAACGCCCATCAGGGCAAACAAATATGGTTTAATGTGAAAAGTGATACAAGTTATGAATGCGGTTGGAAAAGGCGTGCGATCAATTTGGATTCAGGGCGCATGTGAAATGTGTAAAATGGAGGACTACATAGACTAATGATAATTATATTACAATAACAAAAAGTTGGTTAGTTAGTATGATGAGGTTAAAAAGGGTTGTGTACGTTCGTTTACTTTAAAACTTTGGCGGAAGATTGGAATTGTCTTCATTATTGAGCACCAGAGAGTGCAACGTTATAAGAAGATTTTCAAAAATTCAAACTCTTGATAGAGCACCGCTTTTATATATATGTAGTTCGATCTTTGCTGCAGAAATCTTGATCCCAGAAATCTTATCTCCAGCTTCTGCATTCATTACTGGCCCAAAAGTGCCACAGATTCAATGAAACAATGTCCAGAGATGACTTCAACCAGCTACCAAATTAAAGTCAATTCAAAGCAAATTTAAATGAAGTCTTTCTCATTCATAAATAAATAAATAAATACTATATATATGAGTATATAAATATTAAACAACCGCTTTTCGGGCACAATTTCAAGCACTGATTTGTTGCATATTTTGAACTTTGAGCACTGGTTTTAACTGCTTTTCACTTTAATTTGCGGTTTCTTTGAGATCTTAAATCTTCTTAATTCCTTAAATGGCTTTTCTTCCAGCAAATATACGTTTCATATGCATGGCTTAAGCAGTTTTCATCGCTTGATCCCACAAATCCGCCTATGTGCTTCAAAGTATCCGAACTTTGCAAAAGCAAATGCCCAACGAATTTCTATAAACTTTTACCATGATGACAGCATAAACGTTCATCTATTTTAGAGAATTTACGGAGTAAAATTAATGTGAAATATTTATGTATATATGAACATTCTTATATGTGCAGAGCTATGAATGTTTCTGCTGAACTTTTGGGCTTTCATTTTGAGGTGAACTTGAAATTTCATTGGCCATGCTGAAGTGCAAAGATAAACTCGGTTTGGAATGAAGTTTGTATAAGAGAATTAAGGTTATGAACGGTAATAATACATACAAACAGGCATACACGCACATACTTACGTATATAACTGCCGCAACACCCCCAAAACAATACAAAGGAATAGCTTGCCACAGCTCTTAAGAGCAAAATGGAAAGTGTCTGTTAAACCTCTCAGCTAAAAATGTCGTCTATTTTTGTTGCCACGACAGCAACAAAAAAGCCTACTTTACTCAAATTTCAATGTCCTTCGAAGTTGTGTTTCAAAAAGCTCAGTCGAGCTCCAATCAAAGTTGTCCAACTTAAGCCCTGCAACACAGCGTTCCTGTCTGGCTGGCGCTCAACATTGGGCAACGTCGCTGGCCTTGATTTGACTTAATGCCACATGAAGAGGCGCCCAGCAGCGACACAGGCGGCAGGCTATAATTTCAATTAGTAGCAAATTGCCAACAACGCAAATTACAATGCCAGCCCACATAGCCAAATACACGCAGCATGCGCCGGAACAAGCATTGCGTACTTGCAACGAAAAGCGTACAAAATCCAACGCAAGTGCAACAAACTTTCAACCATGCAACCGAAAAATCAAATTTCAGTATGCGCCCGACCGCACATCTCTTTTCGGAGGTGCAAGCTGCGCTTGGAGCGCCCCGCTTTCCCGCTGATGTTTCAGCGCCTGCTGGGTGTGTTGGAGCGGCGCAACAAAGCGCTCACTGGGCTGTAAGCACACACAAGGAAAAGCCAAGAAAACTCCGCGCGAAACCAAATTACACATGCGACATATTTATGTTTATTTATATGCGAAAAGACACAAACGGTGCAGCAGTGCAGCGCGCCCCAACTGATTTGAAACACGAGCGCTGTGGGATTGCCGACTGCAGCAGACGGGGCGGCTAAACGCGCTCGTTGCACACGTTGCATTGGTGTGGTCCGGCAATGTTTCGAAAAGCATTCATGTTATTTTTTACAATTTTGTAATTAAATTGAAATAATTTTTTTTAACAGTGAATTGCGACATAATGACTAAATACGATTAAATTTTACTTATGCTGGATTTTGTGATCATTTTAGCTGATAAGGACCACCCCAATGTTGCACTGCATTAGGGTAAGCTGGCAAATGTTTCCGCTTGTGTGCGTTGCATCGTTGTTTGGCGGCATGTTGCGGAGTTTACGCTGACGTTTGTTGTTGTTGTTTTTGTTGCATATTGCGGTTGCGTTTGTGCATAGCAATGTTGTTGCTGCTGTTATTGTAAATTTCCGCTATTGCTGCATGCCACTTTGCCGTCTCGCTGCAAATTACAGGAATTACCTCACAAAAGCAGCGCGCAAAGGAATCAGAACCAACAAGTTCGAGTTGTTTGAGTCGATTGTCGGCGACCTATTTATGCGCTACGCGAGTAGTCACGCATTATGGGCGGAGCAGAGCAGAGTCACAGGCAGTCGTGCACTTGGACAATGGACATATGGATAGATTTAAACTTTAACAGATGGACTGAGGACAGATGACAGACAGACAAACATGGACAAAGTGGGTTGACAGTCAGATAGAAGGACAGAGAGGGACAAACAGGGTGATAGACAAAAAAACAGTGAGACACAGACAGAGACAGGCAGGGCGTTCCCTGATATCAGTGTAGGAGATAGAAGGGTTTTTAGTGGGTGAAAGTCTCACACTCCGGTTTTCAATAGTTTCTCTTCTTTAACCCATTGCTGTCTAATGGGTAAAAATTTACCCATGAAAATTGACTTTTTAAAAAAATCACAGAAAAGTTCGTGGTAGAGATATCTCAAAATCATTGATAGGGATGGTTGGGGTAAAGATGGAACTACCTTAGTCTAGTAGAGGTCACCCTAAAATTCCGCTATCTAACTAGAGTTACCAGACTCCAAAAATTGTTAATTTTCCGGAGGTGGAAAATGTGGCGAAACGGTGTGGCCTTAGAACTTCACAAAAATCTGCCTCCTAACTCACCTGTAAACAATACATCTTTTGTTCACGTGTTTAGCTGATCACTTTAAAAAGTATGGAAAAAAGCTACCATTGCTGCCTAATGGGTAGAAAATACCCAATGAATATCTCAGCAACGTGCAGAGCTAGAAAGCTGAAATTTTTTTCATTTTGGGTCAATTCCAGGTCGTGTATGAAATTGTATCAAAATCGTATGGGCGGAACTGGTACCCGGGTAATGGGTTAAAATAAAAAAAAATTAAAAAAAATTGACCGGCAGAGACATGGACAAACAGGGCTATAGATGGACTGGGGGATAAATAGACGCAAGTAGAACCAAAAAAAGGGGGATAAATGAATAGGCGAATAGATAGACACAGGCAGAGACAGACGCACGGACAGACAGAGATATACATTGTTAAACAGAAAAACAAGCAGAAAGAAACTTTGGGAAATTTACTGATGGACGTGTGGACAGACATAGACCAGGACTGATGAACATACAGATGGAAGGATAAACAAATGTATGGCCACACAATTCACCGACAGACAGACTCACAGATGGACCGACATGTCATCTCTTCTAAAAATCCTGATCACAAACACTTAATCCCGCATCAAACCACGCCTCCTTCTGGGCATTGCCAGCTGCCTACTAAAGCAAACGAACTCTTCAGGAGTCTTCAGTGCAGGGTACAAAAATGCCAAGTGACGCGCAGTGAGTGAGTGAGCAGCCCGCAGAGACAGTCTGACGCAGCGCTGAAAAATCCAGCGCGGCAAGGCGAACACGCAGTGACTGGGGCTGCTGCTGGTTGTTGTTGTTGTTGTTGTTGTTGCTGGTGGGGTTGGCATGAGTGAACGGCCAGCGCCATTGACTGGCTGGATGGTTGGCTGCTCGTTGGGTTGGTACGAATAGCGCGAATCAGTGTAAGCTGCAGTCAAGCTGAAAGATAAATATTAGAAAAAAATGTGGCATGCTGTCGAGAGGAAGAAGAAGCAGCCGCAGCAAATTGAGACAACTGGCGCGCTGCTGCTTTCTTTGAATAAACTAAACGTAAAAAAAAATACTGCAGCATAAACAAAGCCACACTCGTCGCTGTCAGCGTTAAAATAAAACTAATATATTTTTAAAGCGCAAATAGCAAGTTTCTCGTCCGTACCCCTCATCGCCTCTGCAACACCAACGCACTTCGGTACCAACATTGTTTCTTGTTTCTCTCGCTTTTCATCTTTTCGCAGCGCGTCGCGAGTGCATAATTGCATTTTGGTAGAATGTCATTCAACTAAATTTTCCTATTCTACTGCTGCGTTCGTTCGCACGCTGGGGGATATTAAATTGCAATTTAATTAAAACCGCTCAACGGCACTCGAGCGCTTTTGGCAGCGGCGCAGCCCGCTGAATGTTCACTTTATTTGGCAGTGGCAGCGTCAAGGGCACTGGAACAGGAACCGGATATGACGTGCTTAATGCGAAACAGATGCGCGCCAGCAACAATTACAAAAGCAATCGTTGCAAAAACAATCTTCCGAAAATGGCAAAAGCGGCGAATATGGACTACGGCAAAGATGAAACGCTGCTGCGTGGGGCTGCAACGAAGCAAAACTCAACTAAATGAATTGGAATGATGAGCAGAGTGCTAAAAATAATGCAAATATTATAAGAACGTGGGTACATTATGAAGAAGCAGAATAGGGAAGAGTGGCCCCCCAATAGTTGCAGATGCTGTGGTAGATGAACTCAAGTTGAAGGCTTCAAGTTTCGATGCCAGTGCTGACTTGAAGGAGCTGTGGAACTCGAAGTGGTTGGCAAAAGAGGAAATTATTCTAAAGAGAGGTTAAGTTTGGTCAGAGAGTTCTTATGAGCTCGATTAGAGAGCTTAGTTGAGCACGTGGTGTTGTCACGAGGTAAGAGGGGAAGAAGGATAAGCATACAAATTACCTGATGAAACGAACATTACTGCTTTTGTCGAAGGACAAATCAACTCAATCGTCACAGAAGTGCAGCTAATGTCTTAAATACAGATTCTTCTTCCGGTCAAGGCACTTCTCTGCTCGTCTGTCGCACTCCTCTGGGCAGAAAGTCCAATCACCCAATCGCCAGTTGGCTACTGCTACCCATTGGACCTAGAACAGTCTTATCTGCGAGCTACTGCAACCACCAAGGCCCCAGCTCGGAACTGCTAAAAGATTGATTTTTTGGCATAATATTCTAACAAACTGTTCTATTGGCCTATGACACTATTGCAACTGTTTATCTAAATTAGCAAAGTCCAGGATATCCCAAGCAAACTTCAAGGTCAGCCAGCCAGACAGACAAAACAACCACAGAAAAAACCTGATTAATTTTATTTACTTTTTAATTTACTTTCTTCTTCGTCATGTCTCAGCTCATGAAATTCAAGCACATTGTTGAATTAACCGCTTCGCACTGAACAAAACACTACCAGCATTTTTCCAATTTCTCACAGTTTTCTCAATACAAAAATTTCGCCACACTTCCGCGTAGAAACGATTTTTCCAATCTTCAGAACAAAAATTGATTCCCCTTACAAAGCGTTGTAATGGAATAAAGCGCTCCACCTCATTTATCAAACTCATTTGCAATTTAAAAACTCAGCAAAACAACAACAACAACAACCACTTTTACTAGAACCACAACAAAAAGACGGTCAAGAAGTCGCGTCGCATTGAGTCAACCGAGGCGAAATAAGCGCAGCGAGTTGAGCCAAGTTCTGCTATGCTGAATATAACAAACTTAAAACTTATCGAAAAAAACGCAAATAAAAAAATTTGAAAATCAAGTACACTCGACGAGGCACTTTCGTAACTTTCCTCCTCAGTGCCACTAAGCGCCGCTGCCCTCGATTGGGCACCTGCTGCAAAATGGAGCGCAGACCGCGCGGCGCGCATTGCAGCTGCAGCAACACTCGGTCGGTTCACTGCTAGGCGGCTGCAATGGGACAGCACCTGTGGTGGGGGAAGGGGCGGAAGGTGTGCGCCACGCAATTTCACCCCTTTTCGCCACCGGCCATAATCGCACGAAACACGAACCACACCGGCAGCAGCGCGCAAAAAAATTGTTATAAGTATTGGGGCGAGAATAGTGGAGAAAGCGTTGAAAAATGGCAAAAAATTCACTGCTAACTGTTGTTTTTATACTCGTGTTGGGATATTTTGTATTTTTTACTTTTATTTTGGTTTCTATTCTCCTTTTTTTGTGTGAGTGTATTTTATAAATGGCGCTCGCAACGTCTGTGCCACTAATGTAAAACTGCTGCAGGCTGGCAACGCCGACGTTGACCAGGTTAAGCGCACCGAAGAGCTCAAAACTGCACGCCAAACACAAAAAACAACAAAACAAACAACAAAATCAAAGAATTGCACAAAATACACTGAAATACAACAACAACAACAAGAACAACAACAACAACAACGAGAGCGATTGAAGCAATGCAAGGAGGAGCAGCTGAAGCCAAAGCAACAGTGGTGCAACCGCAGCTGAACGTGGCGTAGCGCATTAACAACGGCAAACTGCCCGCAGCGGCCCGAACGGACACACACCGAGTCGGAGCGAGGTGCGGGCGCCGCGGCGGCAAAGTGTTAAAAAGGTTGAGCGCAGTGCTGCGGCGGCTAAGCTCTGCTGCCGTTTCGGCGATGGCTGAATGGACTGGCGGAAAAAAATATTTTGATTTAGTTTCGTTCCATGTTACTTCGTTCAACATTTTCGCTTTGGTCTGTGCAGAGGCTGTGGCCGTTGTTGTTGGCTGTCTTTATTGCATGGCAGTGACTTGCTGAAGATGTGGCAAGGTGGGAGCGTAAGAATGAAGACAAACAGAAAATGTGCAACACAGCGTTTGACCCGTTGGCGGGCAACAATGCTAAGCGGAAATGTTGCTTAGGGTCAGTTTGCACTGCACACTGGTAAATAATGACAGATAAATGCTGCAGCATGTTTTCGTTCTTAGTGCATTGAAAGTTGTTTCGCTGGAAAATATTTTCCAGTTTTTGAACTCAATTCGTTTTATGAAGAGTTGTGTTGTATCAGTCGTTACATGGTCCAAAATTGTTGTTGTAGTCATACAATACGAGAATAATCTAATTGCAAAAAACTAATTGCCATGGCCACCCAAAGACGCTACGCTGTGATATCATTGATGGATATTACAACCAAAGAAAAATCGAATCAAAATCGTTAAAGTTATGATCCATGATGATAAAAGTGCCTTTGTTTTAGTGAAATCTTGTTTAGAAGCCTTAACCCTTTCGGCCCCAAAGTTGCCTGAGAGTAACTTCACCTGTAATCTGTCATCTTATAGCAAAAGCTACGATTGGTTTATGGGTTTAATTTAAGTAGGCACCAACAAATTAATATTTTTAGAAGTGAATTCAAAGCAAAATAAAAAAATTTTGTTATTTTGTAAAATTGTTATACTCAAAATAATTTCCAATAATTTGCAGCGATATCAGAGAAAGTTTGTGTTCTAATTGAAGTCTACGAATTGGGCGCTTTTGATTAAAACTGAGACCTAAAATAACTATTATGCATGTTTTTGGGAATAAAAAAATTTCCCTAATTTAAAAAATTTCTATAATTATTGCTTTATAATAATTATTCCCAATAAGAAATTTTTTACGTCGCCTATAACTATTATCTTGTAATAAATATTTTTAAGTTGCATAATAACTCTTACAAGTATATTTTTCGTTGTCGATAATTATTATTTTGGGATTTTTGTTTTTTACATTGCTTCATAGCTTTTATTTATGACTTTTTTAATTTACGTTACCGATAACTTTTATTTTGAGACATTTGTTTTTACGTTACTTCATAACTTTTACTTATGATTTGTTTTCATTTACGTTGCCGATAACTATTATTTTGGAAAAAAAAAGTTGTTTACGTTGAATTACCACATTTTGAATATGAATTGATTTTTAATTGTTTCAAATTGACAAACGCAAATTAACTGCAGAAACATAATTTCCACCAACAATTAAACAATTATAAATCAATTCATACTCAAAATGTGGTAAGGCAACGTAAAAGAAAAAATTTCTTTCATAAAAGTTATGAAGCAACGTAAAAAAAATGTTCTTTCAAATAATAGTAATCGGCAACGTAAATAACAAAAAATCATAAATAAAAGTTATGAAGCAACGTAAAAACAATTTTGTCAAAATAATAGTTATCGGTAACGTAAATAAAAAAGTCATAAATAAAAGTTATGAAGCAACGTAAACAAAAAAAGTCCCAAAATAATAATTATCGAGAACGAAAAAAAAATTGTTTCTCATAACAGTTATTACGCAACGTAAAAATTAATTGTCGCAAATAATAATTATAATCAATAAATAAAATTTATGTTGCATTGTAATAGTTACATTGAAATTATTTTCTTAAAAAACTTATAATAGTTAAGTCCCTGGATTAAAACCCTGTTTCTTTAAAAATGGTTAAATAAAATCAAAAAGTGATAATTTTGTATTTTCCATAAATATTAAGTCATTTTTCTGTAATTTAAAAATATTGATGAAAATTGATTCGACCCGTTTTAAGCTCAAATTGTTTAAAAGTAAACTAGTTCTAGAACTCTAACAGAGAGGCGTGGCGACTTCAAATGTCGTGTGCACACTTCTTAGGCAAATGTTTCATGATTTAAATACAAAAAAAGTAATATCGAGACCCAGGGTAAAATTCGGGGTCGACAGGGTGAAAGTTAAATAAGTTTAAAAAAAGCCTTTACTTAGCGCGATAGATGTCAGGAAGATTGCGTTGCCAATATTGAAGTCTGTGTCTCCTACAACATGTGCAAAAAAACATGTACTGTACAACTTGTGAACACACCCTAATAATAAATATTAGGTAAAAGCATCTATAGACAAGTGCATTGTATGTCTACCGTCATAGTGACTCTTAGATGTTGAGGGGAGTTTCCGCTTTTTTGTGTTAGTCAGATAAAACGCTCGAACACGATGCTTCAGTTGGTAACACTTTGAGCAGTGCATGGGCAATAATGGTGCGGTTCGAACACCATCAAAGCTGTGCTCAAGCATCGATAGAACGTTGTGGCTGGTTTATCAGTTAAAAAAAAAATATTCGGGGAATATTTTAGCAACAGCGCACTTGACTCGATAAGAGCAACGACACTTTTTTTTCGCTGTCATCAAAGGTAAAAATGCAAAAGTACTAACAATATTTACACTTGCTGCCAGCTGTGTCTTCTTCTTGCTGTCGTTTGGCCGCCCGCGCAATTTCGCACCTCCTACGCCATTTCGAAGCGCTTCGAAAAACACTTGCGCTGCAATTACCAACTAATTAGCATCGAGACTTTGACGTGAAAACGTCTAATTGCATTAGATTAGCGTAATTGTACGTGGAGCAGCGGCCGCTGCCGGCAGCAATAAATGCGAAGCGGCGCGGAAAAACTGAAAAAATTATACAGGAACTTCAAGAAGGAGAAAGTGAGAGAAGTGCCTCGTAAGTGCCGTGGCCCACGCCGGCAAGTAAGCGTCAAGTAAGCCAACAACAAAGTTCGCGCAGCGCCAATTTGCAAGAAGGAAGAAGGACGCGCACAGTTGGGGAAACGCGCAGAAATGCAGAAAGCACTTTAAAATGCGCTGAAGGGGAACAACTCCAGGCGAAGCAAGTTTAGCGTTTGCGAATTTTTATTACACACAGTTATGTTCGTCGGTGTGTGTGTGTGCGTGTCACTTTTAAGCGAAATTATGGAAATTGTGTGGTAAATTGATTTAAAAGCAACTCAAGTCGATTTGCCAACAAAAGTTGCAACTTTTTCCTTCTCCTCAGCCACTTAACTGTACTTAATGACAGGCAGCTGGCTTTTATTTTTTACTTAAGCGTACATTAGCATTTAATTGTGGGCAGCTATAATTATGCGCTTCGATTGCACTCGCGAGCGGAAACGCCAAAGAGGCGGCGCGTGGCGACGGCCATTTCCTAATTGATATTTTGTCCAACAGATTTGCGCCGATTGCGACTTATTAATTTTTAAGCTGGCTGCAGCTTCATGAATATTTAATGTTTTTATACGCGCCGCTATTACTTTTTTATTCACAGAAAATGCTGTTTTTTCTGTTGTTAAAGAATATGAAAATTTACAATTATTTTTTGGAATTATGCGCGTTTTATGATTTATGCGAACATGTTTAAGTTCACCAGATTTTACATGTAGACTAAACGGTTGTTTTTATTAAAAATATTTTGTGCTTAATGCAATGAAGTTTTAAAATATTTTCGCAACAACAAATATAAAAAACTGTGGTGGCCAAATGTCAAATAAAAAAAGATAAATTCCAAAAAAGTTTCAAATCACTCAAACACGACGGAGCGAGTGGCTGTTGTGGCTGTTGCAGTACACTCAGTCAGTCAGTTGAATGTCCACAAAGGTCAGATTATTTTAGAATGAATTGGAACTCTATTGAAAGCTTAAAAAAACACAAAGAGTTGTCGTTGTTTATTGGTATTTGAATCGTGAGGATTTCAACCTAAATCTTGATCAGTATTTGAAGTTCAGATAAGAAACCCCAACGAAGTTCGTAAGGTACGAAAGTTGGAAAAGGAGAAGAAAATCCAATGAACAGGGGCGAGCATTTCAACCTTAATCTTGGTCACTCTTTGAAGTTCAGACAACAAACCCCAACAAAGTTCATAAGTTACGAAAGTTGGAAAAGGAGAAGAAAATCCAGTGAAAAGATGATCTAGAATTTATGTTTTTTTCTGGCCAGTGACGGAAATTGATACAAGACTCTTTCTTTTTCCTCTTCAGAACGGCAACAGAAGTCATTAGATAGCAATCACAGTCTTTCAGACATGCCCACTTTAAGCACTTTTGACCATTGTACCGCATTGTTAACATGCACATGCCTGCCTTGCGAATATTTATGTGAAAAAAAATCAGCAACAAAGGGATAAAACGCTGACCGGCTTAAAAGTGCAATAAATTTAAATTTTAATTGAATTATAAAATATATACAACAACAACATATACAGGTACGCTGGCACAATTAAATTTAATATTTAAATGTATGCAGTAAATGAATAACTTATATTCATGCATGTATTTACATATTGTTATGTGTTTGTGTGTGTGTGTGTTGTAGGTGCAATTATAAATGTTGCTTGCGCTGTTTGGTTATTTATGAACATTTGCAGCAGAGCGAAATTTATACGGCCGCCTGATTTTTCGCCGCCTGTAATTATGTGCTACATGTAAAAATATTTTGTATGTGTGTGTGGGTGTGTTTGGGTGTGTAAATATTTTTTTTATTTTTTTATTTTTTTTGTGTGTGTAAATATGCTTTTATAAAAGCGTGAAAAAACAAAAAACATTTTGTGTTGGTTGTTATTCATTTTCAGCGCATTGGTTGATGTCTTTAACCCGTTGAGTGTTTAGAGTGCTTCTTCAAGCTTTGTGCATTTGTTTAATTCAGTTTAATTAGTATTTGAACTAACGACACTCTTACTTGTCTTTGTTCTTCATTAAATTCTTTATTCTTTATTACTTTTAGTACAAAGTACTTATCTAAAGTTTTTAAATATTTTATAAAGTCCACTTTCTAGCTTGGAAAAGTATATTTAATGCTTTAGACGGCCAGCTTAGGGTTATCCTTATATGAATTCTCTGAAATGGGAACATTTGGAGTGACGAAAAAGCATTCCATTGCGAAATATGAACCTCTATAAACTGAGGGTGAAGCCAATTATGAGATAAACAAACTGCAAAAGTGGCTCTACAAATTGAAGAAAAGAAAGAAAAGAAAAACAAAGACCAGAGCTCACCTGACTGAGAGTTGAAAAATGTTAAAAACGAAAAAACGGAAGCACAGGACAGAGGAAGTTAGAAGTTGCTTAGTAGGAGATTCGACTCTATATAATTTTTACAGGGATCAAATCAGGATGTTCGACCTAAATAACTGAGACAAAAGGAAAGAATGCAATGAAGAAGGCAAAGTTCTTCGTTGTTGCTTTTGCGTTGCTTTTTGCCGAACTTTCGTTTTGAAATCTTTAAATTATTTCCTGATCTTATAGCATCTTTCGTCAAACAATTTGAAAAAAACCCCTTTTTTCGTTGGCACATTTTTGCTCCGCCGTCCGAAAGTGGGTTAAGAACTGCTGCTTTGCATCACAAATTTGCCGCATATTTTTAAATGTTTTGGTATTTTGGCGCATGAAAAAAGTCTTTTCACAACATTTACAACATTTTTCAATTTAATAAAATTTTTTTTGCTTACAGTTATAATTTTTTCAATTATTTTTTCTAATTAAAACATTGTGATTTCTGTGTTTGTGCGAGTGGGCAGCAAATCACATTTGAAAACAGCGCATAAAAATTACGCTCGTATAGGCCAATGTTCGCTTTTGTGTAATTGTATGTATGTGTGTGTGTGTGTAATTTATGCCGCCTGCCACCCAATGGCGCTGCCAAATTTATAAGCGTGCATTATGTGCGCTTCACGCTGAAATTAGCAGCAACTGCAATGTGACCGAAAATAATTTGTTGTGTGTGAGTGTGAGTGTGTGTGTTTAGCATTGGAGAGACCCTTCGCGATCGCTGGCTGCCGACTTGCTCGATTGCCTGGCATTTTGCTGCTTACGTTTTGCTTTTGCTGTGCTTTGCTGCCTGCACTCATTCGTTGGCGGCGTTCGCGCTATTTGGAGCCCGAATTGAATTTATTGCGGCGCATTGATGGCGACAGATAAACAATTTATGTCCAAAGTCAATAAAATAGCGAGCGCCTGCTCGACGTGAGTGCTGTGTCGTGCAACGTTTGTGGAACCTTTAAATTTCTTAATGACAAAATAAAGAAACAACGAATCGCATAAAAATCAGTAATGGCGGAAAATGTTAATTTCCGGCTGATGCGACTTTTTCGACTTTTTTCTTTGATTGTTGTGCGTTTTAATAGCTGACACAGATGCAAATGCAATGAAGTAATCCCGTGTGGTATGAGCGATTTTATCTCGGGCCGCCATATTTAGTCAAGTATGTGTTGTTGTGCATTTACTTTTGTATCACTTTCACTTTTATGGGGACACTTGAGGGTACGGCAAGTTGTTGTACGACCAGCGCCGCGTGCTTTGGGTTGTGTGATAAAAATTGTAATGTCTGGAATGGTAATGTTGCAGTGTCGACAAGGCCAGCTGTGGCCTTGAAATCAAGGATACATTGCACTTCTTGTGTAAATTAAATTTTGCCCTTTATAACGAGAATAATAAAGCAATATTTTATTTGGGAGCCGTTTTTGCATGTGGACAGAACAATTACAAAATTAATTTAAAGGAATTTAAACCGAACGCTGTGACAGAGCCCACAGAACTCTTGCAGCGCCATGTCTCATATTAAACTATGACTTTCATAGTTCACCATCACAACTGCCTTAAGTGATCGCCTCCAGCACATTGTAAATAATAAAGGTAAGGCTATAAATTCCACACGAAATTGGTTTAATATGCACAACACAGCGTGCAACACTTAGTTCCAACTTAAGAGAAAATACTTGTTCCTTTAACCGTTTATAACTCACCACTCCTCCTTGATCACCCACAATTCACGCCCTAAGTACATTCAACAATTCGCTAAAACAAATTAATTTGTTTTGCATTTTCCACTCACGTACCGCAAAGCTTTAAATTAGTCCACGCAACACTCCGCTCCTGCCAACGGCTGCGTTCGTTTAACATTTTGCGCCATTTTCCCGCGTCACCAATTTCAGCCAAAAGCCGCTGGCAAGCCTTCGCCACCACTTTCACCTGTCACCTGTAACAAAAACAAAGTATAACAACAAAAAATAAAACCCCAAAACAGCCGGATTAAAAAGGATTTTCAATGGCATTAAACTTTCCTGTGCTGGCATTTGCAGCGCAGTGACGGATCTCAGCGGCTACGCAGCGTCGAGCGTCGTTGACGGCATTAATTTCTTAAGCAGACGAATGCGCCGCAGAATTATTTTGTATTCCATCTTCTTGCGTTAGTCAGTTTTTGCGGATAAATAACCAAAAAAAATTGCGAGGAACACAAAAATGCGCGAATAGTTGAAAAGAAGTCAGAAGCAACAACAACTACTAAGTTTTGGACAGGTTATAGTTGAGCGCAAAGTATTGCAGTTTTCGACGCTACAGCTGACTAAATAGTAAAATCCCTTAAGTCTAAGAAGACAGCAGGTAAAAACGAAAAATACACGCACACACACACACACAGAGACAGAGCCAAAGGAACCTTCGCTAACGTAGCGAAATGAAATTAGTTAAAAGGCAGACAAATAAAAGTTTTCTTCTTCAATGTAGTTGGATACACTTGAAAAAATACACATTGATTTTTTTATTTGATTATAATATTTTATTGCTGTCTATTTTGAATGTATGGTAGTTAAATTTAAACAAAAAATTCGCGTAATTTTAAATGCTTTACCTAAACCTTTCGAGCCCAAAGTTGCCCGAGAGCAATTTCACCTCTTTGTCATCCTATAGTAAAAGCTACGATTGATTTATGGGTTTAATTTAAGTAAGCACCAACAAATTAATATTTTTAGAAGTGAATTCAAAGTAAATTACAAAAATGTTACTGTTATCCCCAAAATAATTTCCAATAATTTGCAGCGATATCAGGGAAACTTTGTGTTCTAATTGAAGTCTACGAATTGGGCGTGTTTGATCAAAACCCTGTTTCTTTAATAATGGTTAAATTAAATCAACAAGTGATAATTTTGTATTTTTCTATGAATATTAAATAATTTTTCTGTAATTAAAAAATATTAATACAAAATTTATTCAACCCGTTTTAAGCTAAAATTGTTCAAGAGTAAACTAGCTCTAGAACTCTAACAAAGAAGTGTGGCGACTTCAAATGTCGTGTGCACACTTCTTAGGCAAGTTTTTCATGATTTAAATACCAAAAAGTAATATCGAGACACAGGGAAAAATTCGTGGTCGACAGGGTTAACCGAAAGGGTATTTGTATCGAAATATACCAAATGGAATTACAAGAATCAAGAATTATTTAGTTTGAAAATAAACAACTTACTTAAATTCACTTCTCTTGAAGCTTTTAATTGCATTTATAACTTTTTCGAGTTGGCAAATTAATTTAAATTTTTACACACGTTTTTTTCAGTGTACCACATCGCTAAGCTGAAGCGTCGCGTTTCCACCAGCAACGTTAAACTGCGTGACATGCAATTAAAGTAAACTCAATGCCAAGCAGTAGTTACAGACCAAAGTGCCAACAAAACAAAAGAACCAACAGCAACAACAACAAAGCGAAATCAACATTCGGAACGGTGATTAAACTTTCAAATTGCTTGCGTAAAGATTTACGAGCGCATTTTACGTGCGCGCCGCTTCAACAACTATTTACGATAACAGGAAGAAAATTTCCCAAAACAAAGCCGGAAAATTCCCTCCAACCAGTACGAGCCGAGTGCGTGTGCGCTCGCTGCTCAGCAATCGAGGGAAAAGTCTGTCAACTGAGCAAAAAATGTGCGCGCGCTCCTTTGAGCGGAAAATATCAGCTCCGTGCGCGATCGCCGTGCAGCGAGTTGCACAGCGCCGATATTCGCTCGACTTGTCAGTTGCAGATATTCCTTCGATCGTGGAACAACGTGAGTGGCGCTCGACCCGACTACGTCGGCGGATGTGCGGTGGATACACAAATGGTTCGTGCAGTGCGGTGAACTCGGCCGAGCGCGAGCAATGCGATGATGTCAAACGGCTGTTTATTTTAAGACACAAAAATAAAAAAGCGAAAAGCAACGTCAGAGAATAACAACATTAAAAAGTGAAATGCGTCGAATGTGAAAATGTCCTAAAAACAACCACGAAAACAGTGAAATGAAAAGCAGCAACGAAAACGTCAGATTTTCGAACCGCAGCATAAAATTTATGCGCTCCACATAGAGTCGCTGGGTCATTGCAAGAGGGGGAAACACTGGGGGTAATCTCTGTCGAAATCAGTGCAGTGTGCGCCCAAAATAATCTCCCCTCCGCCAGTGCGAGACGTAGCGCTGTCGTGCCGCCTACAGCGCTTAGAAATTCTACGAATGTTTATTTTCCGTATAATCAAAAGTGACAATCGCTCACTCGCAATCGCTGCTTGCAGCCTCGCCAACAGCCGCCTTATGATCAAAGCAAATGGGCCCACATCAAACTAAAGCCGCAACAACAACAACAGCAATGGTGTTAACAGCCGGCCTGTGCTGGAATACTCGCCGAAGCAGCGCCGCAAAGTCAAGTGATACTTATTTGCTTAGTGTAAATAAACAGAAGAACTTAAAAAGTCCACAGATCAAAGCGGCTGCCGGCCATGCGGATATAAATTCGAGTATGTGCGAAATAATGCTGTAAACAGCGGCGCGAGTCCTGCTGCAGCCTAAACAAATTAAAGTGTGCTTTGCCGCGTGCTGCTGAGCGACAATGAGTTTTTTTAATAAACCAACGGGCAGCGGAAGTTTCAACTTCAGCCATTAGGCACTCGAGTGGTGTGAAAATGTTCATATTTCCGGCTGATTGGTTTGATGTGTTTTGCTGTTTGCTTTCGCATAGAAAACACTCGTGACTCACTAATGGAAGGCCATCAATTATAATAAATTGCCACATGCACAAAATTTGAATGAACAAAAAATGTGTTAATAAATATCTAAAAATACGAAATTTAATGGCTTGATTGTGCGGAGAAAATTAGTGTTTGAGACAGCTTCAAGTTGTAGAATCAGAGTGCTAAGACCATTAGTTGAAAGACTTAAAAATTTATATGTTTGTGATGAGAAAAATTCCTTAATTCAGTGAACATAAACTATAATATTTCATAAGATTTGTAACTCAACTCTTTTTTGTAACTCTTTTTTGTAAATTTTACTTTTCAAAAACTATATAAAAATGTCAGCATTGGCAGACTTTGAATGTTGAAAAATGCAATACCAGTCATCTACTTTCTACTATATGTTATCTCCATTAGTGACACATACAGAATTTTATTTTGGGGATTTAAGGATTTAATTTTCACACTTGTCACTCAACATCTCTCTGCAACAAACTGAAATCTTGGGCAGTTTGAACCGCAAAACCCTCCTTGCGCACGCCACTGGTCTGTACACATAGTCATATAATTTATTTTCCTGGCTGATTCATTACCACCGATTCCAAACTGCTAAAGCTAGAGACATTAAATTTTAATAGTTAGCAGTTTTATTTTTAAAAACATCCATTACGTAGGAACCAGTGTTGCCATATGGATTTCAAGCAATCCCCCTAAATTGAACTCCCTTTCCCCTAAAAACCAAAACTTCCCCCTAAATTTATAATGCATACATGAAATGACTATTTCATGAAAATTGCTCATTCTATTTGGGACATGAAATTAAAAAAAGACCCACTAGCCAATATTTCTGAACAAGGTGCTGATGTAACAAAAATGCAACCTGGTTGGCCACAGACAGTTTAAAAAGCGTAAATTAAAAATGTCCGTAAAATATTTTCCCCTAAATTTGCCCCCCTAAAATATTTATCATAAAAGTTCCCCCCAATACAAACATATAAACCCCAAATCTAGGGGAAAACCCTTATTCTGGCAACACTGGTAGAAACTTTTTAAAATTCAACCTTGAATAAAAAGTACTCAAAGTCCAAAAATAACCTAAAATCAAACCACATGGTTTAAAAAAGAATTAAGAGTTTGTGGAGAAACTGTTGACGTCAGCTTTGGTATAAGTACGCCAAATCAAATCTAAAAACCAGTAGTTGATGCGTGGATCAAATAAATAAATTAAAAAAAAAGATTTTCTTTCTTTAAACAAAAAAGCACTGCACTCCAGTTCATTTTCTTTAAAACTACCCAACCTTCGGAGAAATCTGAGTAGATCCTGTGATGGTCGCTTCTCAACACATCATTGCCAAGTGTCTCAAACCTGATTCGAACGTACACCTCCTCCATCCTCTCCTCAGGCAGGACATAGCACGCTGAGAGATACGTTTACCTTTGCCATGTGATTTTCCTTAGAAAATTGCCCCTCATTAGGCCAACTAAAGTATGAATTAATTGAATTATTTATTTAAAACTAGGTAAAAGTATTTAAAATCGAAAATAAGTCGGTACATATTTCTATGTTTTTCGAAAATCAACATTGGAGGCGGTTAAAAATTAGTTAATAGTTTAGTGAGAAAACATTAAATGCAAATTAAAATACAAATGATTTGATTGGGAATTGTTTTTGGAAGGACAGTTTTACATGTAAGTAAGACCCACTCTACCAATGATTTGGTAATTGTTGCCACAAACCCAAAACCACAAACCTGATCTGACTAAAGTAAAATTTAATTCATTTTCGATTTTTCATAGTTTAGTTTACTTTGGACTATTTCGTACAGACTGCAGAGCCATCATGGGCGCAGTGAAAGTGGGAGATATAAATAAGTATGGTTGTGTGGCCATTCGTGGCCAGCCAGTTTTACTTAACTACCTTTCATAGTCAGTCAGCTATACATGTATTTCAAATATTTTGTAAATTTTATTTGCCAAATTCACACAAATGCACTATCAACATTCCAATACATACCAACACACATTTATCCTCAAACAAACACATTATGTGTACATATAATTTTCGATGAGAGCAGCAATAATTGATTTATTTACGAATTGAAAATCGAATGCCAACGTTAATTATAATTAGAACTGATCTTTGGCTAATTAGTGCAAGCCATCATTTGGACTTGTTTATTTTCGAAAAGGCTCTCTGTGCGTGCGTGCGGTGTCAATGCGCTGCGTTGATGACACAAAATACAAACATTTGCGGAATTTCGAATACATTTAATGCGATTTAAGAATACACAACGGCAGCAACAACAACACCACTAGCCACTAGTTCATTTAGTGGCTGCCAAAAATGAAAACACAACATTTGTTTGCGGTTGCTTTTTGTTGCTATTTTCGTTTGTGTGTTGTGTTGTTGTTTGGGATTTAAATTTAATGCCACTACGTAGTGCAGTGTGACACTTGGAGCAACGCGGTCGTACAGCAATTACAACCGCACTAAGTAGACGTGGCGTGGCAGTGAGGGGAGGAAATGGCGAGTGCACTCAGCGAGAATTGCGCGCAGATATTTTTAAACGCCAACAATAAACAGTTCGGAATATTTAAAGTTTACTCAACTAAAGAGGAAGCACGGCCCAAGCGCAAGAAATTAAAAATAAATGCAGCAGCGGCAACACTGGCAGCAGCTGCAATAAACAGGCAGCGGCACTGGCCAAGAGCGGCCAGCCAACAGGCTAATTCCGTTTTCGGACACACACACACGCACACGCACACAAGCATACATACGTACATGCGCGTATTTCTCATTTTCTATTCTATGTATACTTTATTGTTTTGCTTACTTACTGGTACTTATTATTGTTGTTGTTGTTGCTTTTATTTTTATAAGTGCGCTTAAGTGCAATTTTATGCGTTTGGAGTGTAAAGTAGAAATTTGTTGCGCTCTTCAGTGTTGCCAGTTGTGCCACAAACCGAACAGCGGTGAGTTGGTTGAGGAGAAGAATGGGGTAGGGGCTGAAAGGGAAAGGAAAGGGAAGCACAGAATGCAGTTTGGCGCTTGTTGATTTTTCATTAAACACAAGCAAAACAAAATAAACTGAAATTATTTCGCTGCTCGTTGGGAAACCCGATGGCAATAATAACAACAACAACAACAACCATGAATGGGGGCGACTACTTCAAAACATACCACGAGATCTTTTCCTTTCTACTTCCTTCCGCTACATGTTTCACTACATTGTTATTGTTGTATTCGTGCTTTATTTCGCATCAGCTGCGCGCGCGAGCAGTTGCGTCATGCCGCACTGACGCCCAGTCGCTGGGTCGTGTGCGCGGCAAATGCTTTTACGAATATTTGACTTTTGTGCGCCGCGACGTATCTGCCATCTGCGGGGCCTTTCTGCGTGTTGTTGCTGCCGCTATTGTTGCGCTTTCATCCACACGCTGCAGCGTCCGTTGGCTCATCGTTTCGCAGCTAATTTAAATTTGAATGTTAAAACGCATAAATAAATAAATGAAACGTGTGAGTGGCCAACAGCATCCTCCGAGATATATTTGAGCGCATAAAGTAACTGAAAACGACAGCGACAACAATAACAACAAACAACAACAATATGTCAGGCAACATTCTATAATGCGTTCAGTACATTATACACACACACACACACACCACGGTTGATCTATAAATAAGCACACAACAACACACAATGCGGCGATATTTGTATGCGAACGGCTACTAGTATAATGCGGCACAACAACAAACAAACACAAATTTATCTAAGTGAATTTTTGGCACGCTTTTTTATGTGGCACACAAAACGCTTTTGCTACTCTGCCTTTCGGCTTTTCACTTTTCACTTTTCGATTTTCAATTTTCGCTGCTTGCTGTGAATGCGACACAAGCGACGGATTTGGGTTACAGCAAAACTCATTTGATTAGCCTTAAAAGTAATAATAGCCATCAGAAAGCGGGCCTGATGTCTAATCTCTAAGGGAGAGATAAGGGAAGGAAGGAAGTAATTTTGATTTGAAGTTTGCAGCAGGGCTTTGTTAATTTTTTCTTCGTAACTAACTGAGGAGAAGATGTACTTTGATTTTTGGTTTGTTGGTTTCAGAAAAAAAGTGGGGTTGGGGATGGGACAAGAATCTTGTGAAATCTGTGAAGTCTTAAAGTAATGGGTTTATTTTTTTATTTTATATCAATTTATGTGTAGTTACCTAATTAATTTAATTGCTAAAAAGAAATGCAAATGTGAGGAGCAATGCCTCACTTTGCAAGCCGTCTTTCATACAGAGTTCCCATTTTGAAGTTATCAAAGTAAAAAAAATTAATTTAACTTGATTTTTGATGGACTTGAAAATAATATTTCAATAATATTTTATTACTATATTAATACATTGCTGGAACCTTGTCGTTATCTATGGAATTCCACATTGTTCAAATGATCAACATTCGACTTTTGCAGTACTTAATCCTCATAAAGTAATTTGCAATTTTTTTTTTACACAATTCGGGCAGTAATTTTGTACTTCAAAGGTTTAAAATCGAGAGGATTATAAGCATAGACAGCATTCTTTTAAAACTACATCTTATTGCTTATCCTTTAAGTCGATAACTCTTGAATTGACACATTCCAGGCCCAAAACGAGCCATTTTTTGTAGGATGTCGCTCAGTCTTGTTCACATTAGTTATTGTTCAGATCCAAATCTTAAAGTTTGAATTGGAAATTTTTATTTTTTTAAATCATACTGACCGTTGCTGCGAATTTTTGCTCTATTTTACGAAATTTTAATCTGCTTTTAAAGCGCCAAATGAGTTAAATTTATGAAACTTTAAATGTCTTTGTTCTTCAAATGTTGCTGATATATGTACTTCAGCTTGCCGCATGTATATATGTACTTGGCCTTATATACTTTGCTCTATTGAACCGGCTGTGATCCTCTGATCCTTCGGTGCCATCAGCTCAATGATTTTTTTCAACGTCTGTTCAATTTCATTTGTAGCGCACTCTCATAGCCCTCTTGACCGAATCGATGTTTTTCGTATTTCGTAATAACTGTCGAACGTGATGGCGGCAATTTGTACCACACTTATTTTAATGCTGTTTACAAAATCTGGACAGCGAAAATCTCATTACATTCTCCATGATTTACTTCGCTGGACGACTTTGCTGCTCGTAACAAAATAACGCTCGACACATGTTTTCGACACGCTCATAAAACGCCATAACGCGTCGTGCCGCGCCTCAATCTCGAACCGAGTCGCTAATGCGTTTTCTCTCGCAGCTATTGTGCGGCCTGCGTCTCAAAAGTAATTGAATTTTTATTGCGAATTTTTGTGATTTATGGCCGGTGATGAGTTCTGGCGTGGGTGTGTTTATTTTCGACTACTACACACGCGCGCACATTTAATTGATCGTGAATAATGCGCCCGTCACAGTGCGGCCGCAACACTCAATGCAAACATGCGCTGATCTACGTACGTGTACGTACGCGTACGATTGCGACAGCGCAATGCGTTTACATGGTTTTTGGTGCTTTTGTTGTCGGTGCAAACATAATAAAGCGCCAGCAAATATGGGTTATGAAAAGTGATTTGTTGATGGTGTTGTTGTTGTTGTGAGTGGCCCAAGTATGTGTAAAATATGAAATTGAGTGGCCGATTGTAAATTTCGAGGCAATTGACCCAATTCAAGTAAATTAAAATTTGTAATTTTTTTTGTTTTAATTTAAAACATTCATGAAATAGGAATAAAGCTGTTGGCGGCAGTGAGCAGCGCGTTTATTGGAAATTAAAGACATTTTTCAAATTGTGCTTATATGAAATTAAATAGTTTACTACAACAAAAAATTAAAAACGACATTATTAAAGAATTTGGAAACAAATTCATCAAATAAGGCCAACAATTACTCAATTACAAATTAAAACAAAAATTAAAAGCAAAAATAATAAAGTAATTAAACTTAACTCAAAAAGTGCAAATAAAACAAATAAAAAAAATTGTTAAAAAAATAAAAATTAAAGTTATTTACAAATTAAAACAAAAATTAGAAGCAAAACTATAAAAATAATTAAACGTGACTCAAAAAGTACAAATAAAAACAATTCCAAAAAATTGTTAAAAAAATTAAAATATCAAAAATTATTTATTTTTTATATGGCAAATTTCTCTTCGCAAATAAAAATAACAAAAATGTCTTCAAATTAAAATTAAAAAGAATTTAGAAATTTGTTTGCAAATAAAATAAAAAAAGTAAGTACTCAATTACGAATTAAAACAAAAATTAAAGCAAAAATAATAAAATAATTAAACTTTACTCAAAACATACAAGTAAAAAAAATTCCAAAAAATTGTTAAAAAAAAATAAAAACATTAAAAATTATTTACAAATTAAAACAAAAATCAGAAGCAAAAATAATAAAACAATGAAACTTAACTCAAAAAGTACAAATAAAAACAATTCCAAAACATTAAAAAAAATAAAAATATCAAAATTATTTCTTTTTATGTGACAAATTTCTCTTGGCAAATAAAAATAACAAAAATGTCTTCAAATTAAAATTAAAAATAATTTAGAAATTTGTTTACAAATATAATAAAAAATTAATTCAATCAATCACAAATTAAAACAAAAATAAGAAGAAAAAATAATTAAATAATTAAATTTAACTCCAAAAATACAAATAAAAACAATTCAAAAAATTGTAAAAAAAAATAAAAATATCAAAAATTATTAACAAATTAAAACAAAAATTAGAAGCAAAAATAATAAAATAATTAAACTTAACTTAAGAAATACAAATTAAAACAATTCAAAAAAATTGTTAAAAAAAAAGAAAAATATCAAAAATTATTTATATGACAAATTTCTCTTCGCAAATAAACATTACACAAATTTCTTCCAATTACAAATAAAAATAATTTAGAAATTTGTTTACAAATATAATAAAAAAGTAAGTTCTCAATTACGAATTAAAACAAAAATTAAAGCAAAAATAATAAAATAATTGAACTTAACTCAAAAACTGTTTGTTTCAAACAATTCAAAAAAATTAAAAAATAAAAATATCAAAAATTATTTATTTTTTATAAGACACATTTTTCTTCGCAAATAAACATAACAAAAATTTATTCAAATTACAAATAAAAAGAATTTAGAAATTTGTTTACAAATATAATAAAAAAAGTTTTGAATAATTTCTCTTTAGAAATGAAAATATCAAAATTATTTGAAAAATTTATTGCCATAATTTAGAGCGAAAATTCAGAGAAAACGCGTAAAGTATGCAATCAAGTTGAACAAAAACAAAAACCGCCGATATTTCGAAAAATATACGCAAAAGTTTAACAAGAACAACAACAGAAACGGCCTTGGCCAACGCCGAGTTTGAAGTGAACGCAAATATTTCCGCTGAATATTTCAAGTGTGCGGCAAACAACTAAATGAATTTCAAAAAGTCACGTAAAAAGCAAAAGCAAAAATTACCAACTACAAAGAGGCAAAAGCAAAAATTTCGGAATTTCCCAACACTCGAACGCGGCAATGACGTGGATGGACAGCAACAGCGAAGAGCGCGCAGAATCGACGCATGAATGAATGTGCCCTGACAACGTATTCAACATATAAAACGTCGCAGCACAACTAACAAAAACAACACCAACAACAACAACGCCATCGGTAACAGTATTAAAAAGCAGGCAACAATGTATTTGGTCCACTTCATGCCGGCATTTTGGCTATTTTGGCTGACGTTTGTCAGCGTGCAGCACAATCAATTAAACAGCGATGGCTGCTTTGGGGCAGCGCTCACGCAGCAGCAACAAAAGCATCAACCATACGGACAGGCGTCAGCGACAACAACGTCGGCAGCAACGCTACCACTGCTTCCGGCGCAAGACGCAAGACGCAACGAACCGAATTCCGGAGCGCCAGCGTTGGCTGAATATGAAATGACAGCCGAGACGGCCGGCAGCAACACTGGCACAGCCGCAACCGCAACAACCGTAGCCACAGACAGTGGCAGTGCCCCAATGAAAACAACATCAAAAACAACAAAAACAACGATAAGGACTCCTTCGCACTACAGAAGCACAACGACCACAGCAGCTGACAAACAAATAAATGCGAGGCATTTAAAGCTGTCCAGGAATGCTGTCGATGCGCAGAGTTTCGCAAACGATTTTAAAGAAAACGTGGCGCGACTGCTCGCCAACGATGCACCCTTCGGCACGCCGAGCACTGCCAGCGGCCCAGCTGGCGCCGTCGCCGCACAACACAACAACGAGCGACGCCACCTTGTTCCCGACAAGCTGCAGTACACCGCCGAGATCAGCGTGAAGCAGGGCCGGCTGATGGGCATCGTGCGGAATTTTCACGGCTCGACGGGCTTGCGTGATGTTGATCAATATCTGGGTTTGCCGTATGCGGAGGCTCCGGTGGGCAGCCGTCGCTTCATGCCACCAGGTGGGTATCTTGTCTCGGTGTCAAGGCACTGACACGAGTATAATTATGCTAAAACCATGTAAGAGCGGCACAAGAGGGCAACGGGGTACAAATGTGAGGGACAGTGAGAAATAGTTGGTGTGCTTGAAGCATTGCAGCATTGTGCACAGAGAAAAATGTTATTGGTTACCTTAACTGCTAAAAAGATTCTGACTTGAGCGGGTGATGAAGATTAGGATTGGAGAATATTTTGAATAAGGATTGCTTTGAAAAATGTAATTTTAGAAAAAAACTGGTATGTATTAACCCCGATTTTGGATTGGTCTGTGCTGTCTTTCCAAAATTGCAAACAATATGGTTAGAGTTAACCTAATCAAGCAACTTTCTACTTAAGTCAAGATCTGCGTTATAGTAAAGGCAACTAGTAAATTTTCATCTCATTATTTTCTCAGCTAAATATTCAAAAGCTTATTGTTTTCTTTTTATTTATTTGTACTTTATTCATGAATTTTTGCTTCATTAGGTTAAATAGTTCGTTTGTACAGTGTATAGGACTAACTTGAAGCTATTGAGTGATGCCATAAGTAATGCGGTTTTTATATTTTACACTGGCCAGCTGTGAATTTGTTAGTATCCAGAAGGAGTTGTGGCCAATTTTTGTCAAACGTACCACTAGAAGAATCGATTTAAGCTACTTCCATCTTGGATTGAGATGACCGATGGTTCGAAATATCCAAATGAAAATTTTTAAAAATTTTGTGTACAAAAAGGAGCTGAGATTCCAAGTGAGCTGACAAAACTATGTGACATTAACCCTTTCAGTCACAATGTCCAATATATTGGACTACAGCTCATACAATTCATACAGCCCGGCTTATTTTCATGTCGGAAAGGGTTAATGTAAACTATAAATAAGTCTTTTAAGAATGACTGATGCCCTCTGACTAGCAATCATTGAAATTTTACAGATAAAATCGAATAAAATCATTAACCCTAAACTTGCTTAACTTAAAATTTTTAAAATGAAAATGTTTGAAATTTTTAAAATTAGCAAGATTACTGTCGTAAGGTCCTAGGTGGGAAGAAAGGTAGGAATACGTCCAGAAGGGAAGGTAGATAGAACCAATGAATGGAAGACGATCGAGGTAGAGAGGACAGACTAAGAAAGAATGCTGAAGACTCCAACTACGTTTTAAGGGTATTATTTTTTCGATAAACATATAAATTCATATTTTACAAGCATTTGTGTCCGGAAGTGCTTGGAAGCACGACCCCAAAGTTTCCTGAGAGCAACTTCACCTATTTGTCATCTTATAGCAAGAGCTACGATTGATTAATGGGTTTAATTTAAGTAGGCACCAACAAATTAATATTTTTAGAAATGAATTCAAAGCAAATTTCCAAAAATTTACTGTTATCCCCAAAATAATTTCCAATAATTTGCAGCGATATCAGGGAAAGTTTGTGTTCTAATTGAAGTCTACGAATTGGGCGCGTTTGATCAAAACCCTGTTTCTTTAATAATGGTTAAATAAAATCAAAAAGTGATAATTTTGTATTTTTCTATAAATAATTTTTCTGTAATTAAAAAATATTGATACAAAATTAATTTAACCCGTTTTAAGCTAAAATTGTTCTAAAGTAAACTAGCTTTAGAACTCTAACAAAGAGGCGTGGCGACTTCAAATGTCGTGTAAATACCAAAAACTAATATCGAGACACAGGGTAAAATTCGGGGTCGAAAGGGTTAACCACCCAGAAGGTCAGTGCCAATGAGTCTTACCCAGTGATGACCAGTCCGTTACTCGCGAGTCTAACCCGACCTATCTGTCATTGAAATTTTTGATACCATTGCGCTCAGAGTGCCCGAATACGTATTTGAATTTTTGGTTATGGTATTTTCTTTTTTTCTAGTTGAACAAAGATCCAGTTATAATAATTTTGAGCTCTTGTTAACTTCTTGAAGTCAGGATCGAATTTAAACGCATTACGCAAGTGTCACGTCTTGCATTAATTTTTCAGCTTATGTGGAAAACGCTCATCCAAAAGCCGAACATTTTTCAAAGGTCCTTTGAGTCTTCTGTGGTAATTGTGGAATTCAACGGTCCAGTACAGCAACTCAGCAGCACCTAAGCTTTTGGGTGTCTATAGCAAAACCGCATTGCTAACGGGAGAACTTTATTTACTCCATACACATGCAATATGCATTTATTTCCAAGCATATTCGCACACACACTCACACACGTGTTTAAATGTGCATGTGGTAATTATTTGCCAGCGCTCTGATTCCAAAGATAGATGCTGGCAACAGCAAAACAATACAACAAAATATAAAATGAAATAAATAAAATAAAAATACCCAGTAACAAAGACACATAAAAACCAAGAGCAAAAGGGAGTTATTTCCTTCATTAGTGCAAGCGACAAGTGCCGTCCCGGCTGCTAAAGTGTCCGTGCCCGAGTGTAGCAGATTTATTTGTGGCCGCCCTCGGCCCACCAGTGCTTCGTTCTTGTTGCCATGGCTGCAAGATTTAATTATAGATATGTACTCAACACACACACACACACACACACAGTGCTTGTGTGCGTCTAAATATGGTACAAAATATTGGAGCAAAAACTGTTGGTTCGAGTTGAACTAAAGATACGCACACGCGCTGCTGCTGATGTGTGGCGCAGGAAGCGGCAAAACGCAAGTGGAAACGTGGCCGATTAAAGTTGAATTTTATAGCGTGTGCTTTTAAATTTGTAATGAATTCTTTTAAAGCAAACAGCGAATGCTGTGTTAATTGGTGGAGATTGTGCATTAATATTGCGTTTAATCGCAGCTGCAATAACAATAAAACGCAGTTGAGGCACATAACACATAGCAGCGACCCGTAATGGCGGCAAATTTCAAGCAAATTTCGGCAATGCCGCAAATTACATTGGCAAATTGGCAGCAAGTGCTGTAGTAAAACAACAACAACAATACCAACAGCAGCAATTGGCATAGGTGTTGGCAGAAAATGCGCACAACATGCCGAACGGCAGCGCCAGTCGTGCATGCAAGTGGCGGCTGTGTGGCATTTGTTTGGCGTGTGGGTGTGTGTTTAGGCGGGTGCGTGGCTGTGTAAAGTGTTGGCGAAGCAACATTTACCAAGCAATTTCAACAATTAACCAAGCGATCAAATGTTAAATAACCGAAAGCACCCAGGCTGCCCCGGCACCGCGCGCACTCCAGCATAAATGCACACAACGCTCACACGGTTCAACAAACGTGACGCACAATAAATGCACAAACCAGCCCACAGAGCGCCTCTGCCTGCGTCTCGCACCTCAATTGCCTGCCAGACCGACACAGTCTCGGAGGAAATTGACACCAGCACGTAACATGCCAACTAAATGCAATTAAGTTTTAGTGTGAACCACACACGCACACATACGTGCATTCGTTTGCTTATACAGTTGCAAACACAAATACAAAAGCACACAGACACAGACACGCACCACATATTAGCACATTTTGGGTTCGTTCAGTTGTTGGAATTGAAAGTTGAACAAAAATTGTTTGGATAGTGAGTGGTGGTCTGTGTGGGAATTGAAATTTATCTAAAAGGATATTAACTTCATGTGGTAGATAAGTCAATAAAGTGGTTGATAATGGCTTTAAGCATTTGGCTGGTTAGCAAATTGCTGAGCGTTTTTGCCAATTAAATGCTTTTGCAGCTGCGAAACAAAGCAATCAAGTCATAACTGTGGGTTATTAAACAAAGTTTATTATGCGATCAAAGCTGCTCGGTCAAATTTCATTTGTTGTTGAAATTAATTACTGGTATTTATTTTAAATTGTGCGTGCTGGAAAAACAAAAGTGATTTATGTTTGACTGCATGTAAACAAATTAAACAGAAAATAAATCGTTGTGTGAAAAATGCTGCTGACTCTAAATGAAACAATGCTGCAAATGTGCTAATTATTTGGTAACAGTAATCAAATAAATAAGTTGCTAAAACTTTCTAAACTTAATGATTTTGGTATGCGAAAAATTTCAATTATATTAATTTGAAATTTTTTGCCAGTGTCCTTGATTGAGGGCCTTAGGACCACAGATTGATCTCGATAGCTTACAAATGAAACTAATTAAAACAAATTTTACTCAACTTTTTGGAACCCAAATAAGAACTCAAATTAATTTTCTTTTGAATTTCTTTTAATTTCGATTGACTTTCTTTAAAATATTTCACACATTTAGGAATTCGATACCACTTGGTCCAAGTTGCCAAAGCTCTCTCAAGTAAATAATAAAAAAATAAAACAAAACCTAGAAATTCTGATTGGGGAAATTTAATTCTGATTGAGGTGTAATTAAAAGACTTAGTTCTTACTGCACTTAATGTATCCTATTCTAAATAAATATATAAATATATGTTTATTTATCAAAACAAAAAAAAAAGAAGAAAAATGTTTCAGCTTTTCATGTTCTCAGCTATTCACTGCACTATGACATTACTCATACGACCCGTTGGGCAGAAAATGATTCAATTGATTTCAATTAGTTTACTATACAGAAATTCCACATATACATGTACATTGTTTATTAACTGCACTATAGCCACGCCCCTTCTAGTTTTAGAATTTAACACGAAAATTAATAATGATGAAAAACACAGATACAGAAAGAAGTCAAAATTTTTTTAGTCAAGTCAAAATCAATCAAAGAATTTAATACGAAAATTAATAATGAAAAACATAGCTTCCGAAAGGAGTAAAATTTTTAGTCAAATCAAGCCTAAGACCTACTTTTTTGTCCAAATACCGAACTAAGCCCAACTTTGTAGTGTTCAAGTCAACACTAAATTTCATTTACTTACATTAAATCACAGCAAATTGGGAAATTATTTTCCAAAGTGTCGTAAATAATTACACATAGCTCGAGCAGCGTAATTGTCGTCGTAGTCAAATATTCCGTCAACTCTCAGCACGTATCCACTGCTAACAATGGTCCTGAAGGCACACAGCTGTGCTGCGAATCAGCCGAAGAGTAAATACGTTTGCTGAGCCGGGCTGCATTTGTGTCGCTCCAGAGTTTGCTGTCACTGTCGCTGGTTATACGTCTGTCTCTTTGCTTCTTTGTTTATTTGTTTGTTTGTCTGCCCCGTGGTTAGTTGCCGTGTCTGCCAACGCCTGTGCGCCGTGAACTTGTGCGCGTCGGTGTCTCTGTGAGTGTGTGTGCAGCGCGCTCCAATGACCCGTGCAACCAATGATTACGTGCTGGTGCGTCAAAAGTAGTCGACACACGCACTAATCGTGAATTATGTGCCGGTGTTGCAGTTGACTGTGCGTGCGTGTGTGTGCGTGTGCGCACTTGAACGTTTTGTGTGCGGTGCGTGCTTGCTGGCAAGTCATTTCTGTTTCGGTTGACGCATTGTTTCGCTCCGTTTAATATCAAACGATTTACAAATACGCGCCCCAGCCAGCGCAGCGCAGCACAGCACAGACACAAACGCAAACAGCGCCTTGAGCACACATACCCACTCACACTGCACGTCACATATTCACACCCACGCCGGCTCGCATACACATTGAAATATTTGCATGCGCGCGTAGTTTTCAGCAAATGAAATTGCTGCGCCCGCTCGCTTGTTGCGTATTTGTATTTGTTCTTTGGGCGCTTTCGCCCACTTCCCGGGCCGCTGCATATTTGCGGTGCTGTCTGTATTTGTCTTTGCATTGCTTTCCATCTTTTGTGTGCTGTGCACACAAACAAAAAATTTATTAATTTTGAGCGCAAAAATGCAAATTACCGAAATTCCGCACTTTTTTCCTGCACACACATATTTCATCGAGTGACTGCGGCTGTGCTGAATGCTACTTCGATATCAATAAATTTTTGGTTATATGGCATTTATTCGCACGACACTTTATGGATGTAAATTCGCATTTGAAAGCAGTGTCGCAGGCAGCAAAAAGCTAAAAGGCATTCCACGTGAAAACGATATTCAATAAATAAGGCATGCAAAATCAATGGCTTCAGCTGGCTTCTTCTAAGAAACGCTACTGCAATGTCCTTGTTGACAGTTCTGCAGTTAACAAACATTTCACACAAAAGTCAAATTAGCTCGAGTTAGCTCTTCCAAAGAGCACATCTTATGAGGCACATGAGATGTGCACATCTCACAACGGGCTTTCTTGCTGACCTTTTCCAGCTAAATGCTCTGCCTCCGAGTTCACAAACGCCCCAACTTGACTCTCATCCGCTCCGACTCTGCATCGTTGGCGTGTCGTTGTGTGTGCGCTTTTATGACCAAATCGTGTGGCGTTAACCTTTGTGAATTCACAGTGTTCGGCGTTTGTGCGTCAAAGAAATATTACAACGATTTCTTGTCTACCGAAGCATTCACGTAAAGCGCTTTCGCTTTGTTTGGCATTTAAGCTTAAATTTTCAGCAGACGAATTCATTAATTTGTCGGAATTGAAAGGTTTCTGTCTTTCTTTCCATTCAATTAACTCCACGAAATTCTGTCATTTACTAAAATCGCATTCTCGTCTCATCGCCCGACCCAACTCACACACACACTCACCTCTGTCCTTCTCTTCCCGGTCGCTTTGCAGGTGCGCCGCTGCCATGGCAAGGACTGAAAATCGCACGTCATCTGCCGCCGGTTTGTCCGCAGCGGCTGCCGGACATTTCCATACAGGGCAGTGCCAAAATGTCACGGGGCCGCTACAAGCATCTGACGCGCCTGCTGCCGTACCTGAAGCACGAGAGCGAGGACTGTCTGTGCCTGAATGTGTATGTGCCGCGTGAAGGTAAGCTGCGTCGCCAACATCCATTTCACGGCGACCAATTTAACACTACATAAATTGAATTGTACTCACTGTGAGCGTATGTGTGTGTTTGTGTGTGTGTGTAGATGCTCGGCCGGAGCGAGCGCGGCCACCTTTTCCGGTGCTGGTGTACGTGCACGGCGAATCATTCGAATGGAACAGCGGCAATCCCTATGACGGCTCGGTGCTCGCCAGCTACGGCGAGGTAATTGTCGTTACCATCAATTATCGGCTGGGTGTAATGGGTGAGTTGTTGACGTTGTTGTTGTTGTTGTTTTCGTTGCCGGTGCGTTGCCGGCGTTATTATGATTGAGTGAATCGCTCTTTGAGCTGTCAATTAAACTTATTGCGTGCACTTGGCCGAGTGCTGAACGGGCACAAAGGCGCACACAAGGATCCCGCAAAATGTCTAGTGTCATCCACGAATTCAGCCAAAGCTAAAGATTGAGTGCAGCATAAACAGAAAAAATTTTGTTGTACCCGAAAAAAATATTTTACATTTTGAAAATAAAAATTTTAGAATAATTTTTTACTAAATTTGAATTAATTTTTGTTTTTTAATTTTATTATTTATTAATTATAATTTTATTATTTTAAGAAGCCTTAATTGTTGCATGTATTATGCATTTCTTTTTTGGAATTTTTTTTATTTAATCTTCTTACATTGTATTGTTAATTTATTGTTTCAGTTTACTTTCTGCATAATTTTTTTTTTAATATTTTGCAAGACTAATAAGAGATTAAAAGATTATATACCCAAAAAAATACTTTACATTTTGAAAGTAAAAATTCTGGAAGAGAATATAAATTTTTTGAATTGGTTTTTCTAATTTTTTTATAACTATTTTATAATGCAATTTAAAACACCTCATTTTAAGATAATCGTGCATGCATTTTGAATTTATTTTTCTCTAAATTTTATCTATCTTCAAATTGTATTCTTGATTTATTGTTTCAATTTACTTTCTGCATATTTTTTTTAATATTTGTGAAGATTAAAACGAAACTCTAATAATATTTTTTACATCAATTTTTATCCAATTTTAACTAATATTAATTATTTACATAATTTTTTGATTTAACAAAATAATTAACTTTTTTACAAGTCCCCACTTGAAATAATTTTTCTTGCACCACTGCCATCTGTCGTTTTATTGAATTTCCTTGTATATTTACACAGGTTTCCTTAAGCCGAGCATCAACGAGAACACTGTCGCCAATTTCGGGCTACTCGATCAAATTGCCGCCTTGCACTGGGTTAAGGAGAACATCGCCTCGTTCGGCGGCGACAAGGACAGCGTCACTTTAATGGGCCACAGCACCGGTGCGGCCTGTGTAAATTATCTCATGATATCGCCTGTTGCATCCGGTAAGCGCCCACACTGCGTATAATTTATCGCACGTCCACACTGCGATTTAATTCAATGCCGTTCCCTTCTCGTCGCTTAGGTCTCTTTCATCGCGCCATACTTATGTCCGGGTCCGCCATGTCCGACTGGGCGGCCAGCAACCACTCGCTGCAGCTCAGCATGCAAATCGCACACGGACTCAACTGCCCCCTAAATGACGATAATGAGGAGATGCTATCCTGTCTGCGTCAAAAACGGTAAGCGATTTAATTATTCAGTGGCAAGATTTACACACGCTGGTACACACAAATGCCAAATGCAGCTACAAATTTCTGTCTAAGTAAGTGTGCTTGTGCGTGTGAGTGCCAGTGTCAATGTGTCTCTGTGTGTGTGTGTGCGCGCGAGCTTGAAGTGACAGCAGCTTATGGTCAAAGCGGCCATTGTCGGCGGTTTCTTTAGCACAAAGCGTTCGCCGTCTTATGGTCAATTTGCAATTCAATGCGACGCACCGTTGCGTTAACGCAATCAACTGTGGCCCGGCTGCCAACCAAGGCAGCCCTCAACCCTCAACCCGTGCTGAGCACTTAATTTGCTACACTGCTGTCTACCAGCGTGTTGTTTGATGTATGCCAACACCAAATGCTGTGGGGGTGTGTGTGTGTGTGTGTGAGGTGGCCATACAAAGTGGTATTAATTATTTATTAATAAGACTGAAATTATGTAGACGATGAAATAACCTAATTTGGCTGCATTTTTCATTAGCTCGAAATGGAAATTGTGATTTATTAGCAGACGAGACAACAAGGCTGCGAAATTTTGCCACTTCAGCTGTGAGCTTACTTAGTTTGAAGTTTTTCCTTTTTTTGCTCCTGGCGTTATTACACGTAGGATGAAAAATTGTAATTAAAATTAATGGAGGTGCTATAAGTGATTATAAAGCGGAAAAAGTGTAGACAGAGTCAGTTTTTTGGTTGGTACAAAATTGACGAGTGAGATAAGAAACCAAATAAGTAAAGCTGTGCTTTAAACAGAACTAATGAAATTATAAAAGTGACTGGAACCAGAGAGACGCGAGTTTGAAGTTGACTCAACTATCAGTTGACTCAAATCGCGAAAACGTTTTCACTGAAAATTTTTATATTTCAACTTCTTTACTTATTGAATATGATGGTAAAACAAAATTAGACTCATACAAGATTGTTTTTCTGTCATTTAAGTCTAACTTAGTTCAAGAGCCTAGCAGCTATGTAGGCTTTTCAACTTTTCTTGAATTTTGTGACTAATTTTTAAAATAAGTGCCATCAATCATCAATCATATTCACCTCAAACGTTTGTTATAATATTTAAAAATTTAATATTTCGCATTTAGCAATTGAAATGCGTGTAACTTTAGTATTTTTGAACAGAATACAGGCGCCGCGCCTTGCTTTAATAAAGCTTAGCCGAATGAAATTCATTCGCATCCCATGCTTTGCATCCTTTGACTGGCCATGCTCGCTGTTCAGGCGAACTGGTAGCAACAGCAACTTTCTCTTGCACAACAAATGTGTTCACTTTGTTGCAGCGCACAAGATGCTTCCAGGACCAAGTCATTATTAAGCGGCAAAGCAGTCGGGCGTAGCACTGCCACTGCATACGCTACAAGAAAGCATCGAGCAGCTGTGCACAATATTCAATTTCAATTTGATAATAGAACAACAGCAGCGCCATAGCTGAACTCATACGGGCACATGGAAATTTTACACTTGACGTCAATGCGCCGCCGGTGCATTCAAATGAAACGTTAACAAATACTAATGCAATTTTGCCAATGGTGCCGGTTGTGCAGGAATTTTGCTGCTCTTTGATCGAAAAAGTTTTACCACGTTGCAGCATATTTGTTGCAACTTGCTGGCTCGCCGTGTTGTTGCAGCTACGCTCCAATGCGCCAATACGATGTGATATTTGATGTGATGAATATTTTTCATAAATTCTTTAACTCATAAAATCAAACATTTAAATTCCAGCACACACACCAAAGGCCAACAAAATTTAGGCCACAGTGTGCGAAGCGTGAAAATTGAATTAAATTGCCGCCCATGGCGAAGAGTTAAGCGAGGCAACGAGGTACAAATTGCTTAACTTAAATTATAATTAAACTTCAACTAAATATCCAAGTGACGCATATGCTCGCACACTCGCACACACAGACACACACACACAGGCAGAGCATTTTGCATATGCAATGAGCAATACACACGCTTAGGTAATGGGGATGCACGTGCGCGACCGACATTCATTATTCATTACGCAGATGTCAATTTAATTTTGAAAGAGCATTTGTGCCGACTTTAGCGAAAACTGGAGGCGCCTCCTACATCCTCACACACACACACACACTCACTCAAGCACTTCAATAATTAACATAATTACTGCTTCTGTTTGCTGGCGCTGTTAACGTTGTTCCTGTTGTTGGTGTTGTTGTTGCCGAAGCTATTGTTGCCGTTTCTTTTGTGCGTTGTGCTGCTATTGTGTGAAGTGTTGTTGTTGCGCTTGTTTTTGTTGTTTTTTGTATTTTTTAGAGCTTTTTTCCTGTTGCGCTTTTCATTGTGCTGTGTTTGCGAATAGTAAATAAACAAGTGAGAGAATAAATATGCGCCCAATTACGAGCGAGACAAGTCGACTAAGTTGTGCGGTACGGTGGCGTTAGAAAAGTGATAAATATTTAAAATAGAAAATGAAATGAAGAAAATGAATTGCCAGTTTAAAATACCAGCTAACCTTTCTTCTTCTTCTTGACTGGCACGACAGCCCGATACCGCGACTAAGGCCTAGCTACCCGCAACCATCCGTGTTGTGCGATACAAAATGATTTGAAAGTAAAAATCATCTGAAAAGTTTTTAAGCAAAATAACTATAGACTTTACATACAGTAATATTTATGTCACAAGTTGCATAAATGACAAACATAATCTTTTCAATGTGAACACTAAGCAAAGCGTTCAACTCTCATCCGGCAACACTAACACCTGTGTCACGTCCCACCATAAAAGAGTTAATTTTCGAACTATGTCAGCTTAGAGCTACCCTCATCAAAGAAGTGCCTAAGTACCTATCAACTTTTGGTGCAGAGTTTAATTTGATCGGCGTAACAAAGTAAGCTTCATTGCGACACTAAGCACACTTTTGAATAGGAAGTCATTCCAATTCAATTCGCTTAAAGTTTCCGGCAGCCATATTACCGCTCCTTGCTGGATGTTAAAAACTTTACGCCAAAGTGCAAATGATCCGGCAGATGAATGTAGGGTAAAGCTTTGCGCCAGCAGCGTCAGTCAACAAGCGTTGAGCTTTGTTGACATATTTATTTTGGCATGCATAGAAAAAAAGAACAACATAACATATTTTTTAATGCTTTTAACAAACAAAACTGAAGACAAACAACAACAGTAGGATTGCAGTTTATTCTTGTTTGTTTTTTGTATAAAAAGTTGTTATTCTTTATATGTTTGTAATAACAATTTCGAAAGGACTTTTTATTTTTATTTTCATTTTTATTTACCATTATTTCATGCTTTAGCAAACAACAAACTTTGATTTAAATGAAATAAAGTTGTTTGCCCATAAAGTTGTTGGCTGCATATTTTAAGGCGCTGAACCCATTCAACACATTCCGATATTTTGATTTTTACAACAGAAAACTATATTTTAAAATCATTTGCGCCAAAGTTGCCGACACTGTTCAGAGTAACTTTAACCAACAAATAATAAAAAAAAAGTTTCCAACAAGCGCAAATCTTTAAAAGTCATTTAATGGGCATTTAAACCGAACCAGCGACGGCGCCGAAACCTCAAAACAAACAAAGCTAACTTTTTATTGCTACATGGTGGCAACTTTAACCATAAAGTTTATCGTTTTGTGTGCCTGATGGATGACACACACCGACGGCAACAACAGCCATTTCAACAACTGTTGCAAATATTGTTTTCTATGATTTTCAAATTGATTTTTATGTGAACAAGTTTATTCTTGGGGCGCAATTGAAGAGCAACACTTGTCGTTGTTGTTGTTGCTGTTAAAAAACTTTTGCAAAATATACTGCAGCTTATCGCTGACGTGCATGCGACACACGAGCAATAAATGAGAAATTCACTTTGGCCGCCAACAACAACAACAGCAGCAACTACAATTGGAAGCCTAATCTGACAACTGCCAATGCATGACGTGCGGCCGCTGGGCTTTTGCTGCTCGAGAATTGTGACAACTTGTGGCCAGGCGTGGGACACTCGTTAATGCCCACTTTGTAAAAAGTTTACATTTCATTGGCGCAACATGTTCGAATGGCCTCGGGCTCGGGCCCGGGCAATGTGCGGAAATATGTCCGCGTATTGTAGAAAAGTTTGGCGTGCGGGGCAACTTCTTCAATCTATTGGCCTACTCGTTTCTTTATGTTTGTGTTTTTTTTTGTACAGCTACGTAGCTTTTGGGCCGCGGCACATGTTGCGGGTTGATGTATGTGAGCAGCTTTTATTTTGTCACTTTTGATGATGCAGTCAACTGTGATTTATGATACATTGCTGACTAGCATTTGTTGTTGCTGCCTTTGTTGTACTTGTCGCTCACTTTATGTAGCTGCTGGCTTGGTAGACGCTGGACGGTTTGGCTTTTGTGCTGTCGCTGCCTTCGGCATGTGTGCTCAGCGCTCCCCCATCTTCAGTCGGCGATAAGCACGTATTGGAAATTTGTCACTTGAGATTTATGCCACAAGTAGATTTTGACAACAACAGCAAAATGGCACATGTCGAACGCTACGCAGTTTGAGAAAATCAATTTGGTGTGGATTTGGCAAGAAATATCGGAGCGCATCTCACAGCGCGTAGCAAACTTAAACGGAGTTTAAAATGCCGCAATAAGAAAAATTATGACTTGCAAAGATCGAAAAGTAAGCACTGCACCCATTGTGCAGCATTATTTAAGAGAAAAGTGCCGCACAAGGACAATTGCATACTTGAGCTGCCCAACGTGGCGTATGCGCTACTTTTGTGTACACAGCCACGTTTAAAAGTCGTTCAACTGGCAATAAATTTTGCATATTTAGAATTTTCTTTTTTGATTTCCTCTGCTACACTGACACTGCTTGCTCCTTGCCACTGGTTTCGGCGTTCGCTACATTTGTGACTTGCCTTTTTTTCATTTGTTCTCTTTACAGCTACCAGGACATCTTGAAAATACCAACATCACTTCCCCAATTTTCAACCTCATTGGGTCCAATTGTCGATGGTCATGTTATACCAAATCAGCCGTATAAAGTAATGGGACAATACACGGAGCACTTTAGCCGGTTTGTAATCGCGCTGCATACGTTTTGCCTCTCGTTTTGTTGCGTTCCTTCATTGTGCGTCCTCTACTTTGTCACTATTCCCAGTCCTTTGCATGCGTCCACTCTACTTGGCAGCTTGACATTTGCATTTGGCAGCGTCGAGTGCACTGAACTTTTCCTTTGTAATTTCCTTGTTGTTGTAGTTTTATAATTTCCACATCTAGTTTACGCTTTGCTGATTTTAAATGCAAATTACATTTGGCTGCGCATTTCATTAAAGTAAAGGATTGTGTAAGGGAGAGTGAGAGGGAGAATTTTAAATAGAAGACGTAATGTTAAAATTGGTCGAATTTTGCAGTTATCCAATTAACGGAAATTGTGTGTGGGAATTGGGGCAAAGCTAAGAAGAAGTAGAGAAAAGAAATGTTGAAAAATGTAAAGTTGAAAAATGTCTACCATGTTGGTGAATTTAAAACGCAGTAGGAGAGTTGAAAAGGCTGAGTGCTGAACTGCCACTTGAAGGCTTAAAAAAGAAGACATATCCAACTTTTAGTGGTCATTTTATTTGCTGGACCAATTCGACTTTTTAATGAAGATTAGCAGATTCGATAGTTCAGTTTCTGTTGCGTTCCTGAAATTGGACGAGAACCTTTACCCGAAAAGCGGTACCACCTTTACTGCTATTCGGATATAGAAGTGGGGCAGGAAGTATTTTATAGCCTTGGAGTCTGTTTTATGACCATAGTTCCTGCACTGATCACTGGAAGACAGTTGCCATTTTACAAGATTTAACTTCAATTCACAGTGTCCTAAAAGGGCTAAATTAAGAGAGAAAGAAAAAGTATGAGTCACCCATAACTTTAATGAACCCTAACGTCCTTGAAAGTTTGTTCTGTTACCTCAGAATCAAAAGATGGGAGACTGCACGGAGTGGTTTACTTTACTGTTAGCCACCTCCAAACCCTTTTTTTTGTCAGATCATATGAGAGTTCGTTTCCATTAACTGGAAACCGGACATGGAGTAATGTGGTGGTGTTGTTTGACTCCATAGTCAGGTCTGACATTTCTGTACAATATTCGATTTAAGAAGAAACTCACCGGTTTGATCACAAACGTTGTAATATAAGAAAGAGATAAGTCACTCTTTAGTTCCAACTCAGTTTCTTTCCAAGCAGAAGGAACAAACATTTCATGTAACAAAGTGTGAAATATTTAATTGTTTTGCTTGTTTTGTTTAAGATTCAATTTGAGTTTTCTTAAACAGTTTAATATAAAATAGTCTTTGTATTCAAATCAAATCTTTCTACTCTTACGAATATTTCATTAAAAATATTTATAAATACTTTTCTCTATACTCAATGCATTTCCTTTCATTTGCTTAAAATTCTTCTACTTAAATTTAATAATCAAATTTCCATTCTGCCTGTAACATTTCTTGATATTTGGGCTGCGCAACTTCAAAATTAAGTTCGCATTAGTGGGTTATTTTCCTCTCCAGTGGCAGCGTTCATGACCAACAGTGCAGAACAGCCAAAAGTAGAAGCACAATTTTACAGCTTCGCTTTTTTCCATTCTTGCTTCCCATTCGCGTGCCGCTTGCCATCAATTTTTTCTTATTTTCTTATTTTTTGCAACTTAACTAACGCTTAGTTTTTGCCACTTACGTCTGTAAACTTACCGCATCCATTATGTGCTATTAGTATTTTGCCGCCAACCGAGCACCCAGCGTTCACTACCCTTCATCACCATCAATCGACCCCCTCTCCCATCCCCTTCCAGCCATGGTTTGCATACGCTCAGTATATAGTTTTGCGCGGTTGTGAGCCAACATTTGCATAATTTGTGCGCGCCCGCATCTTTTCAGTTATGATTTATTATTCGGCATCACGGAGTCGGAGTCGTATCACACACTGGGCGCATTAGCTCTCGACGAAGGATTACGCGAAAATGAACGCGATAATTTATTGCGTTTCTATATGCAGACTCGATTTGATGTGCGGCCCGACTTGGCATTGGCCGCCACGCTCAAGAAGTAAGTAAAATTTATGTTGAATATGATTGTGTAGTAGTAACTAGTTCGTAGTTGGGCTCATGCATACTTAACTATCTGTCTGTCTGTTTATAAAGCAGCCGCCGGGTGCTGTGAGGCATTTAAGCCGTTTATCTCAATTTATATTTAATAGCGAGCTCACATAACGCCGATGGTTTAAAGCATTCGGTTACGTGTGTAGGTGTGTGGGAGCACTCATAAGACTGCCCGGTGTGTGGTTGGGCGCCTAAGTTGGGGGCGTCAAGTTTGCATGCGCTGTAGTCATAACCACTCTTCATAGTTTGAAGCATTGTTATGCTAATTGCGGAGCTCAAACTGAAAGCCATTCATGCGAAATTTCAAGGACCTAAAGTGTGCGAAACAATTTCAACAGCAGACTAAAGAAAAGCTGCATTTAACTAAAATCTTCTTTATTCTTTATGTAAATAATTTTGTTTGAATATTTTTTCCAATTTATTACTTTGTTCATCGCAAAACTTGTAATAAACTATACACACAAATTTTACGCATAGATTTTCGATTCGATTATAAAATAGTTAGGTGAATATTTTTGCATATTTTTTCAATAAAAATCAGACGCATTACTATGCCAACATTTTACGGAAAATCAGTATTTTTGTGTGTCTTTGCTAATAAAAAACTAAAAAGCGTGTAAACCGACTGTGGCTTCGTTCACAAAAGTTGAGCTTTGAGGTCTTCTCTTCAATGAAATTAATGGCAAACCCGCAGCCATAATTCTCGCCAATTTGCAGAATTTCCATCGGCACGAATTATCGCCCAACGCGTGCGTACGTAAACTTTTTCCAACGGCCATAATTAATGCTGAGCTTCAAGCATTTATTTTCAAATGAATTGCATTGCCCCGCAAATATGTAAACTGATTTATTTCCATGGAATCAACACTTTTTAGAGAGAATTTAAATAAAATAAAAATCAGTTTTGCAAACATGTAAACCGCATAATTGTCCCAAACGCTGTGAAGCGCCCATCAAGTGTGCTTATTCGATTGCCCGAAAAAATGCGTGCACAAAAAGCGAAACGCTTCCGCGCCGTGTCGTACGAGCTGAAAATAGGCCAAATGTGCGACCACATAATGCTTTCGGCGTTTGTTGTGGCACATGAAAAGCGCTATTAACGCAGTCGAGCATTTGCGTTTTTATCCGAGCGGCACTTTTAAAGCCACTTAGAATGCATTTTCCGCTCAGCGCTGACGGTTGAAGCGCTTAACGTAAACCCGCAGCAAAGCGGCCGCTCGAGATGCAGTCACCTAAATGACCCATTCGTCATCGGGCTGCGTCCCGAGCGCCGCTCATTCATTTGCCCTTTGCCGGTTTTTCTTGGCGCCACACTCGAGCACACTGCACTTCACTGCTCGTATGTCTGTCTGTCGCTCTGCATGCGTGTGTTTGTGTGTGTGTGGTTGTGCGGCTTTTGGGTGAAATTATGTCAACATGCCGAGGCAGCAACACCACAGCACCGCACTCGTTCGTGTACAATGAGGAGCGCTGCACGCCGTTCACTTCGAGCATTTGACGCTGCCGCGTTGACGTTGAAGTGTGACAGGCAAGGGCGTGTATGAAGCTTCTCATGGAAATGCTTATAAATGTACAACATGTACGAGAGCCAACACGAACCCACACAGCAGTGCCGGAGTGTTGTTGATGCTGTGTGCGCTTGCGAAGCGGTTAAGGTGTTTGTCTGTGGTTGTGTTGCTGCATTTGTTTTGGGTTGTTTACGCGTAAGTAATACGGCAAGCGTCAAAATCAAGCCAACAATTTGCAATTTTGTAGAAATTTGTTTGCTCGTGTGGAGCGTACAATTCTGGTGCTTTGTGCAAATAAATGTGCCAAAAGTATATGTAAACAACAAAGGGAAAATGACAGTTAACGGCACAAAGTGAAACAGAAAGAGAGCATAATGGAGCAAAATTAGTGACTGTTAAGAAGAAAGAGAAAAAGGCGAAAATTTTCTTGGCAGCATGTAGTGGGAATTTTATTAAAATCAAACCGTGCGTCACAAGCAAAAGTGCGCAATTTCATCCACTCATCACACATACATACACACATATACATATATATTCAGTTAGTGCTGCACAACGAACGGTGCAATAAACGCACGTCAAGTGCAGCCAAAGCGGACACTTGAATGCATAAAATTTCAACAGCATACACAAACAAACAACAACAACAACAACAACGCGTTGAGTGCCAACAAATTGTCAAATTCGGCCGTCAGTTGCGCTTGGTGCCGCATAGAGCAATAGGTGTCAGCCGTTGTGTGGCCAACAGTGCGTATGAGTGATGCTAATAACAAAATACAAAACAAACTAAGCGCTGCCGTAAAAAACGCATTTTCGAGGCAAATTGAATTTTTCGCTGCAACCAGCTTTAAAGAGTTTCGCCTGCAACAGACAACTTTCATTCCATTTGCATGCAGCGCAAAGTTTGAATGCGTTGGCGCGGCGCCCGCGTGGCTGCAGCGCGCACAAGTAAAATGGCAACGAAACTTTTTAAAAGGGTTAAACTAAGCGCTGAACTCAAAAATAAAAGGTTCACCCACACACAAACAGAGAACCGAACCAAAAGCCGCGCACATGTGCAGCGGCGCTGGCGGGCGGGCGGAGCGCTGTGAAGTGCAGTTGTAAACTTGAGTTGGACATGTTATGTGCGTCAACGAAAGGCCATAAATTATGAGCGCGAAAGCGCCCAACTACGCGTGCACTTGTACAACAACCGACTCGCCCCTGCTCGCGCACATGCACATAAATACAGAGCTGCGCACAGAGACGGACAATTGGCGAGCAGCACTTGCAACGAGTGCAAAACTTTTTGCCCAAAACTTGGCCAAATTGCATGCAAACGCAGCGCGTGCACTACATGCAACGCCAATGGGTTGCATGTTGCATGTAGCGTGCGGCAATAAATGCCGCTGCCCATAGCGAAAATGATGTTCCGCGTGTTTTTTATTTGAGTTTTGATGTTTTTGTCTTTTTTCAAGTGCATATTTCAACGCGTTTATGCGGCTGTGTGTGTGTGCGTGTGTGTGGTCCTGACAGGATATAAAATAAAGCAAACGTTTATGGCCTTTCAGGGCGGAAGCCCAGCGAAATTGTTGGCGGAAGCGTGACGGCAATACAGACGATTCTGATTTCGTTTCCAGCAACAACTCACAAAGTCATTTGTCAGCGGCATTTTGAGCAATGTTAACAACGTGTTTTTAGACATGTTTATGAAAGGGAAATGTGTGGAAAAAAATTGTGAAAATCTAGCTGAACAAAAAGCGGAACAAGTGAAAATGTGTCAGAAAGTGCAATGATGCTATTTATTTGAATCAAAGGTTGATTACAAATGTTTGAGAATTAGATTATTGTAAAAGTTGAAAGGATAGAATGAAGAACAGTCAACTAAGTAGGACAAAAATGGGATCTAAACTAAGACTCTGTGAACTTTGCAAGCGATTTTTTAAGATTCCCTGATGAACCAAGCAATGCTGTCAATGTAAATTGTCACAAAATCAGTTAGATTGTTGGGTTAGATTGTAAAGATAGAGAAAAGAAAACAGTTGAAGTTGAAAAAGTTTTACAGAAATTTACAGACTAAGACACAGCTGCCCCGAAGCCACTCCTCAAGCAGTCCTTCTTTCTACTTCACTGTTTAACACTAGAATGCCCAAGGTAGTCATTTTGACAACATTGAAGTCTTTAATTGTAAATAACTGTTATTGCATCGCTTTCTAAAAAAATATCTTTCGTGACTTTTATTCATTTTTAAAGCTAAATGTAATACATCAATTAAAAATATTGTAAAAAATTGTTTACCTAAATTTTGCAACATTTACCTTAAATGCCCAAAACGAGTCATTTTGACTACTTATATACAATTTTCAGCAAAAGTGAATTTCTTACTGATAAATAGACAAATATGCATCTTCAATTGTGAAATACGAAAATTTCAAATAATTGCAAGCATTTGAAAATAATATCATAATAGGCTGTGACAATTCCCAAGTTTTTCAATCCAAAATTCACTCACAAAATTCATTCACAAATTCCAAATTTCATTCCATTTTATCCCATTTATGTGTAAAGTACGCCATTATATTTAAATGAATTTACTTTGTAAAACATAAAAAAAAAATATGAAATAATTATTTTAATTTAAACTCATGTGCATTTATTCATATTTGCTACTTAAAACCCAATAAAATAAAAGAAAGTCAGTAAACAATATTGTAGTAAAAATGACTACATATGGGCATTTTAGGTCAGATTGTCGGGCATTCTAGTGTTAAACAGACTTGGATGCACTTGAACCACTAATAAATGTGCCTTCATTGTGTTGAATCTAGACGCTTACTTGATTTAAGGAAATACTGAAAGTTAAATGAGGAAAAACTTGCATTGCTTCTTGTTTAAACTTACTAAAGTTATGCATGTCAGTAGCATTCTTCCGTAAACGACAATAAAACAGTTGTCAAGACTAGGTTTCTAGTGTTATTTATAATTCAAAGCAAGAAAGACACAGCGAGACCGCCAGCAAGTGAGCACTTCAACAACATTTCTAGTGTAATTTGTATTTATATACACAACACAACAAGCCGAATCAGCAAATAACACAACAGGCAAGATAATTAAATTTGCCAAGTCGTACATTACAATAACCGAAAAAGTTGCCTGGCTGCCACTTCCATCAAGCTCCACAACTGGCCGCAATAATCACTGCCATCTACGCAACCAGCGCGCGGCTGTCACTCTTTCCTACGGCTGTTGCTGCTGCTGCAAGAAAGATAATTTATATAATTGTGCTGTAATGCGAGCGCCGCACAATTCTCAGCAAAAAACCGATAGCAGCTACAAGCACAAAGTATCTACACGCGAACAGCACAAAAATAAGCAGACCAGCTAACCAATAAAAACATGCACAATACAATCAGCCATGAAAAACACACCAGCGACCCGACCACTTTGGCCAACGTTGCGCCCAGCAGGCACGCTGACGTGTGTGCCGCACCAAATCTCTGCGAGCTGTGCGTTTGCGGTGCACATTTGCTGGTGCGGCGAATTGGCTGCCGTGGGGTATGGCCAGACCGACGGATGTTAGTTTCATGTTTCATTTTTGACTTTTCACAAATATTTGGTTACCAGCCACAAACACACACACACACACATACACATGAATACACAATCACACAGCCACACAGGCAACCAGAAACATTTATAAACTCGAGCCGGCAGCCCGGTAGGAAATTTTTATGTTTTGGTTGCTGCACATCAGCACTGCAATGAAATATGCCAAAGGAATTCAGCCGCGCAGCGTGACCAGATCAGCTCAGATTCTCTGACGAAATCTGTGCAGCCCAATTGAAAATGCACCAACTGCAAGCCATGAGCGCCAACGCGTAAAGCCTACGATTTTGCGGCATTTTGCGCTCCGCAAGAGCGCTTTTGCGACTTTAGTGTTTGCACTGTTGTCTATTTTTGCTTGTTCAGCAATGCTGTGCTGTGTGGCATTGTTGGTGATGTGCGGTGTTTTCCATTATTTGTTTTTGTTTGATGTTTTTGCTGGTCAACGCATTTATTGTTGTGGTGTCGCAGTCTTTTTTGCAGGCAATTGCACTTTGCACTGTGTGAGTGCCGCTTGAGCACTTAATGCAATGACATTTCAAATAGCTGCTTGCTCATATATTTATGTATGTAGTTATGCATGCATATGTGTGCGTGTGTGTGTGTGCTATGGTTTACGTTTGAGAAAAACACATCTGTCTATTATGGTCGACTGCAAGCTATGCGTTTACATTACAAACAATAAAAATGCCCCAAATGGTCTGACGGGAATTATGTGTAATTTTGTATGATACAATTTGTAATTAAAATGCAAAAAACTACAAAAAGCCTGCTTGCAAATATAATTAGAAATGTTACTGCAAACGAGAAAATCATTTACAATATAATTTTCTTACTTTGTTTATGCATTTTTTGTGCTATTGAAATTTCCAGAGATGACTAGATCACTTATGGGTCAAATTTGTTGTGTTATTTTTATATTTTTTATTAAATAATTATTTACACTATCACAGCATTCTCGCCGTTACTATTCAATGAACAGATTAAGACCACCTAATAAATTACTTTTGCAAAAGTTGTAGTTGTGAAGAGGGAGAGCAATGATTTGTCTGGTTCTTTGCCACCTGTTCAGGAACAAATCGGTTTCTTTTCATCGAAGGATCTTGCAAGTACAAAGTTATTGCTTGTTAAATATTGCAATGTCAAATTCAAGACTGGATATGCCGCATTACAAGTTCGGCATGGTTCAAGTTTTAAGTAGAACTAATTTTGGAGTATCTCAGCAGGTCAAATGGCAAAGAAAACTTGGTGAATGCATTGACATTCAAATTTCCATCAAATTTTTTAAATTGAAATGAGCAACCAAAATTCTTCAGCAAACCTAATCAATAGAAATATAAAAAAAAACAATTCATATTAAATACTCAAATATGTAGCTTTTTCTCCTTCATTTCTTTTTCCTATTTAAAGTATTTCTCAATAGCAAAAAATTCGTATTATTCCTCTTAAGGTGTCAAAATATTTTAAGCAAACACATAAGCTGTACAACAAAAACAAATATAAATAATAAGAAAATTCCGAATTTACTTGTGTAAGAGGCAAGAACGATGGCAACCGCGGCGAAGCGGAAGTGACGGCGAGTTTTGCAGCGAAGACGGGCGAAGAGTCAGTCACTGAACGGACAGCGGACGGAACGGGCGTATTGCACCAGCGCGGTGTGCGAGTTCTTTTGTTTTATACAATTAAATTATAGCTTTAATAAATAAACTACCTGTGACTCATAATACCTTAATTAAATTATACCTTTAATAAATAAACTACCAGTGGCTCATAGTTCAGAAGTGGGATAGAGGACGTGCGTGGTCTTAGCCATTAGCAATCGGCTATGATTTTGCGAATAAATACAATTTACTGTGTGTGCGGTGTGTAGTGCGGGCGCGCATGTAAATTGAAGCGAGTGCGGGGGCAAAAGCGTGATTTGTGCCCTCAAACGGTTGCCGACGTCACGGCAGATGGAACGTTCGAGAACATACTTTAAACTTTTGAAACAAGCTGTACGTAAAGCGGCCAGGTAACGTCGGGGCTGGCGTTACAGAATCAGTTGAGCGCGAGCGGCTCATAACGGTTTGTGCGACGTCGCGGCAGGCGTCACAAACACACGAACAACGTGTGTAAAACGTAACGAACAGCAAAAGAAGAAACGGAACGAGCATTCGAGAGCGCGTGGTACATGACGGTTTGTGCAACGTCGCGGCAGGCGTCACAAACACACGAACAACGTGACAAAAGAAACGATACCAACATTCGAAAGTGTGCTGCTCAGACGGTCTGAGCAACGTCGCGGCAGGTGCACAAGCACATGTAAGAACAAGCGTGTGTAACGTCACAAAAGAAAATATACGAAAAGGGGAAAGTAGACGGTGCGCGCGAGTCGAACGAAAACGCCGAGTAATAATCCTGACGAGTCGAATTCGATTTGTCGAAAGCAGCGAATCGCGAAAAAGAGAAGCAAAACAAAACCGCGCACGCGCAATAGAAAAAAGTGATCATTCGCTAGGCAAGATGCCGAAAATTGGCGAACTCAAAATCGAACAGTTGAAAGTAATGCTGCGCGAAAAAGGGCTGCCTACGGTAGGCACTCGCGCTGACTTTGCACAGCGGTTGCGGGATGAAGTTGGTGGCGACGACGTGGAGTCTGTGTCCACGGCAGGGGCTAGTGTACAAGACCAAATCAACGATCTACGTGCTATGTTGGAAAACGTGACAGCGCTGTTGCAGCGTAATGTGCAACCGGTAGAACCAGCGCCCGAAGCAGCAAGTGCGCCGGCGGCACGTGTACAAAGCAATCATTCAGTGAAAGAAATTGCGGAGACAATCCCGGAGTTCGATCCGACAAATTCCCAGTCACTTTCGGCGGAGCAATTTGTCGACCGAATTGACAGTGTGCTCAGGGCGTATAATTTTGACGAGAAATGTTTGCTCCTTGCGGTATACAGCCGGTTGAAAGGGGCTGCGCGCATGTGGCTCGACACTTTAGAAGTGCTGCATACGACGTGGTACGAGTTCGCGCGAGATTTAAAAGCTGAGTTTAGTGTTAGCCACGACGAAGCACAAATACACTTTGCAATGAGGAACGCGGTGCGGAAAACAAATGAAAGAATTTCTGACTACTGTTTTCGAATTTATGCCTTAGGCAAACGGTACAAACTAAGTGAATCCGCGATAATTCAATACACACGAGAAGGGTTGAAGCATCGCGAGTTACAAATCGCAATCGCTGCAATGAAATTTGACAGCGTGAAAACAATGCGTGAAACTATCGAAGATTATTTGAACAATCGCGGAAAAATATCGGACTTAAGAGTGAAAAGTGATGTTAAAAGTGCGCCAGAGCAGAGCAAGCCCGACGATAAAAAGCCGATAACTTGTTACAATTGCGGGGAAGTCGGCCACATTTCTTCGAAGTGTACAAAGCCACAAAAGCGCCCGAGATGTGCCGACTGTAACAAAGTGCATGCAAAAGACGCTCCAGTCAATTGCGGCAGGCGTGGTGCGGAAGTGCGAAAGGTCGACTCGTCGACATTGGATGAGTGTTTCACAAAAACAGTTTATGCTAACGGGCAACCCTTCAGTGCGTTTGTTGATACTGGTAGCCAATGCAGTTTAGCACGTTCGTCGGCCGTGAATAAGCTACCCGTCATACGCGAGCAGTGTTCGATGCAAATTCGTGGCATCGGCGGTGGTACGCGGCTTTTGTGCGAGAAATGCGTAATCGAAATAAACATCGACGCGATAACGATACGCCCAGTTTTTTATATTGTCGATAATGACGTGTTGCAAACCGATTTCTTGCTGGGTCAAGAGGTGATTACCTGCCCGTCTGTGCAATTCAAGGTAGACCAGCATAAATCCGTATTCGAAACGAAGCGCGTAACTGAATCAGTGGTGAGCCATGAGAACGATGCAATGCCATTCAAATATGTAATGGGTAGTGATGAACAGTGTTTGGGGTTGCAACAGGTACTGTACAAATTTCGTGATGTGTTCGCGGACGGATTAGATGGAATCGGGAAGACAGATTTAATTGAAATGAAGATTCGGTTGAAAACGGACAAAGTGGTGTCACAGTCGCCCTATCGTGTACCAGCCCCAAAGCGCGAGGTTGTTGCACGAATGATTGAAGAGTTAGAAATGAACGATATAATTGTAAAGTCGGAATCTGAATTCGCGAGCCCGATGGTGTTAGTTAAGAAAAAGAATGGTAGTGACCGTCTATGTGTTGATTATCGCCGTTTAAATGAACTTGTCGACAAAGAGAACTTTCCGGTTCCGAATATCGAAGAACGGCTGCATGAGGCCAAGCGGTACAAATATTTCACTGTTCTAGATTTAAATAGCGGATATTATCAGATTCCGATCGCGAAGGAAAGTCGAAAATACACGGCTTTCATCACGACCGAGGGGCTTTATGAATTCAAACGCATGCCGTTTGGTTTAAAAAACGCGCCTGTCGCCTTCCAACGTTTGATGGCAAAAATCAAAGAAAAAATGCACAAGAACGATATGATCCACTACATGGACGATATTCTGATCGGGAGCAATGACGTTAACGAAATGAAAGAAAAGTTAGAACGGGTGTTAACGGTTTTACGCGAATCAGGGCTTACGCTGAACAGGAACAAATGCGAGTTCATGAAAGACACTATCACGTTTCTCGGTCACGAATTAGTCCCCGAAGGCATTAGTCCTGGGCTAATTAAAACGCGAGCTATTGCCGAGTTCTCTGCGCCATGTAACGTGACAGAAGTACGGCGGTTCCTTGGTCTCAGCGGTTACTTCCGAAAGTTCGTACCGGGGTACGCCATAATCTCTGAACCGTTGCGACAACTCTTACGTAAAGGACGACAGTTCGAATGGGCAGAACCGCAGGAGGAATCGTTCAGACAGCTAAAAACAAAGTTAACATCTCGACCGGTGGTAGTCGCTTATCGGGTCGACGCGAACCACGAGATTCATACGGATGCTAGCGCCCTGGGGCTAGCTGGTGTATTGATGCAGCAGGAAGGAGATGACCTGAAACCGATCGCGTACTTTAGCCGAGCAACCAGCGACGCGGAGAAGAAGTACCATAGCTACGAGCTCGAGACTTTGGCAGTTGTTGAATCCCTCGAAAGGTTTAAATACTATGTGTATGGCAAGCAAATCATCGTCAAGACCGACTGTAGCGCAATCCGAACGACGATGCAGAAGAGGGAACTGGTTCCAAGAATTGCTCGTTGGTGGCTTCGCATTCAAGATTACGACATCACCATCGAACATCGGCCGGGCAGGAAGATGGAGCACGTGGATGCCCTGAGCCGAACCCCAGTTGAGGAGGCTCGCGATGTTGAGGTGGCGGACTTACGCGTATCAAAGGCAGCCATTGATGAGACCGATTGGCTTTTCGCGATGCAACTACAGGACGAACGGATCCAGCAGCTAGTCACAGAGGTTGGAGCCGGGCGTAAACCTTCGGCTGACGAGTACCGAATTCAAAACGGCCGTTTATTCCGAAACGTTAACAACCGGTTGCTGTGGGTTGTACCAAAGGCCCTGCGCTATAGAGTAGTGCAGGACTGCCATGACCGAGCGGGACATCTGGGCATAGAGAAGACGCTGGAGAGATTGCAAGAGTATCTCTGGTTTCCGCGAATGCGTAACTATGTCAAAGGCTTCATCAAGGCATGTGTGGAGTGTGCATACAACAAACATCAAGGCGGTAAGCAAGAAGGCGAATACCATTATACCGACATTGACCCTATACCGTTTAAAACAATACACATCGACCACCTTGGACCATTCCCGAAGACAGCGAAGCGAAACGAACATTTATTGGTCATCGTAGATGCATTTACGAAGTTTACTATCTTACGAGCTGTAAAGAACACATCAACCAGGTGTGTGCTGGACGTGCTGAAGGAGGTGAGTGGCTATTTAGGGATGCCTGCTCGCATTGTAACCGACAGAGGGACGGCTTTCACCTCGAAAGAATTCCGGCTATATTGTACTGAGAATGACGTCAAACATATTTTGAACGCCGTTCGTACACCGCGAGCGAACGGCCATGCCGAGCGCACCAATCGAACCATACTGTCAATGCTGTTGCCAACGAACACCAATGACAAGCGATGGGACGAGAATGTACGACAAATTCAATGGAGTATCAACACGATGCAGAACAAAACCACTAGGTGTACTCCCCACCAGCTACTGTTTGGTTTCCGAGCCCGCGATATCCTGAAAAACAAGATTGCACTAGCGTTAACCAGCGACGAAGCATTGAACGCCGAGCAACTGCAAGAACTTCGTGAGCAGACGGCCGCACGAGTCAATGAACAACGTGCTGCCGCCAAGATACGCTACGACGCCAAACGAGCTGCGCCGACGAAGTTCGAGGAGGGTGACCTTGTGTTAGCCCAAAACGAACCGGCCAGTACCGGTACGTCTAGGAAGCTGGAGCCACGCTACAAAGGCCCTTTCCTCATCACCAAAGTACTCGATCGAGATCGCTACGTCGTGGAAGATTTGCCACAATCGCGGCGCACGAATCGACACTACACTTCAGTTTTTGCATCTGACAAGTTAAAGCCATGGTGCGAGCTGCCTCCGGAGGGCGACGACGACGAGGACGACGCTGACAGGTGCGAGGTCGCCCCTGATGATCAGGATAGCCGACTGTAAGAGGCAAGAACGATGGCAACCGCGGCGAAGCGGAAGTGACGGCGAGTTTTGCAGCGAAGACGGGCGAAGAGTCAGTCACTGAACGGACAGCGGACGGAACGGGCGTATTGCACCAGCGCGGTGTGCGAGTTCTTTTGTTTTATACAATTAAATTATAGCTTTAATAAATAAACTACCTGTGACTCATAATACCTTAATTAAATTATACCTTTAATAAATAAACTACCAGTGGCTCATACTTGAAAATTCTAAAATATCACAATCGTTGGCCAAAAATGTCTGCTACTTATTGCCTGACAGTTTTCAACAAATTTGATTATTGCAAATGAATTGCAATAAAATAAAAAAAAAACATTCGTAATGCTTACGGAGAGTTTCGTAAATATTCAATTTATTTATTTACGCAAAACCAACAAAGCTTGGCTTCATCGAAGCATTACTGAGCGAAACGAACAAAATACCCAAAGGTAATATTAATCATTGTTTACATTGGGCAATTGTGCCGTGAAGCAACTCAGCTCATAGTGATTTTGCATAACTCACCACCAACACATTCAAATATGATTTGTATTCCCATGCCAACAGTGCTCAGAGTATTCAATGACATTTTATCAAATTTAAATGACAGCGAACCACTTTGGCGCCACTTGCAACGCTAAGCTGTGATTTCAAGTTAAAACACAAACGAAATAAAAGGCACATACGCACACGAGTTACGGAAGCCGCAGCACATAAATTGCAGTACGCAACTTTGCACATAAATCGTATTAAATATCAATTATTCGCTGCATAAAATTTAATATCACTCATACGCCCCACGCAGTGTGCGAGTGTCACATGGCAACATGATATAAACGCAATTATGGCACAGTCATTGCAACATTTACAAATGTACACACACACATACTCATTGCAATTTGGTTGTTGGCTGCCGCAAAGCGTCGAGTATAAACAAATACTTGATTCAAGTATTCAGAACACAGTTGATTTCCGGTTGCACTTGTGGCTTTTTAAAGATTTCCGCACTTACAGTGAGAGCAGCAGAGCTACACTTACACAAACATACTGCAATACTATGTATAATTCTAAAGATTATGTTCTGTGTGCGTGTGTGTAGCATTAAAAGATAAAAACCTCAACGGCAAACGACAGAAGAGGAAACAGGAAAAATACTTATACGTAGAGTGTATATAGATTCAACTCTAAACACTCAGCTGACATGGCTGTGTTGCTGGCGCTGACATGTGGCATGCAACCGAATGCATTAGTGGTAACACTATGAAGCAATTCATGCATTACTTGAGGATTTGCTCGAGCGCTCAGCACATACGCCAAGGTGATGAAGCAGCTGATGATGTAGGTATGTGAGCATTATGTGTGGTGACCAGGAATTCAGTATTACATAAAACAATGCACTTAATCGTAATGATTTCATTAGACAAAACGTCTTGCAGACTTTCGAATGGAAATTTTGGTCATAGAGGAGATTCATGCCGAGAAAACGAGTTCAAAGTCGTTAAAGCTTTAAGATCTGACCAGACAGTTAGTTTATGTTCAATTTTGTTGAATAGAACAGATGAAATTATATGAATGCTGGCTTCCGTTTTGACTAACAAAATAGCATAAAAGTTCTAAAAACTATACTAATTGGCTTCAATAGTGAGTTCCATACGAAGCTTGCTTTTTGGCCTTCATTGGAATTCTGATTTTCTAGTTCTAGTTTCTCGGTACAAAAGATGCTGTATTCAGGACCACATCTCAATAAACGATGAAAAGTATTAGAAATACAAACGATAAAAACAAGCGACAAAAAGTGCAAAAGAATAATACGTTATCTTAACATAGAAATCCCTATCTAACATTTTTGTTACTTCTCAGGAGAAGCAAAAAAATGAATAAAAATAAAACTTCTGAAGTTGAAAAACTGAGTTAGGGCCTTTTTTATTTGCATATATTTCCGTTAATTTTATTCGTAGCATAAAAAATGTTTACTTAAAATGTGTATTAGAGAAATCTGCAAAAAACTTGATTTTTTTTTTATTTAGTTAGGGCCTTTCTATTTTAAGGTAACGAATTTAACCTTTTCGACCTTAAAGTTGCCTGAGAGCAACTTCACCTATTTGTCATCTTATAGCAAAAGCTACGATTGATTTATGGGTTTAATTTAAGTAGGCACCAACAAATTAATATTTTTAGAAGTGAATTCAAAAATTTTACTGTTATCTCTAAAATAATTTCCAATAATTTGTAGCGATATCAAGGAAAGTTTGTGTTCTAATTGAAGTCTACGAATTGGGCGCGTTTGATCAAAACCCTGTTTTTTTAATAATGGTTAATTAAAATCAAAAAGTGATAATTTTGTATTTTTGCATAAATATTAAATAATTTTTCTGTAATTAAAAAATATTGATACAAAATTAATTTAACCCGTTTTAAGCTAAAATTGTTCAAAAGTGAACTAGCTCCAGAACTCTAACAAAGAGTGCACGCTCCTCTTAGGCAAATGTTTCATGATTTAAATACCAAAAAGTATATATTTGTCCAGGACATATCGAAATATTATTGGAACCGTTCTTACAAACTCGATATTTATTTTATTTTATTTTATTTTATTTTATTTTATTTTATTTTATTTTAATTTATTTTTACGATTTATTGGACTCCTTAAGGGTTAAATATCATATATCGGTTGTTTAACAACAAGATACATAAAACTATTGCAGGTACATGATAGTATTTTAAGCATACGAGTATATACAATTTAATTTTCAATACTTATTTTATTTTATTTTATTTTATTTTATTTTATTTTATTTTATTTTAATACAGTAAGTTCGTACAGATTACTACAAAATGTAAGTGAAGTATATAAATATCCTAGCTAATTAGATCGTTCAACAAAAATTTGAAATGGGTTTCGGAATAGGAAAAATCTAAAACAAAAGAATTTGAGAGCAAATTGATTTCTCAACTATTTCTCAACTATATTTTCAACTGTGGTCACCGCATTCAAAGTTTTATGCAAATTAAATGTCCATAAGTATTCATGTGTGTGTGTATTTGCTCTGGTCGAAACCATAGGAAAACTATGCAAATAGCAGCGCATATTTTTACCTCACACCAGCAGCTGGTTGGCTGCAACGTTCCGCATGACACGGCCCGGCAATAGTGGCCATATTGTCAGCTCGACAGCTTGAATTGACACTGTGGCCAATGTAATGAAGTCATTTGAATGCAGCACAGATACTGCTACAACGATGGCAGTCTTAAGAGTGTTAGATTGCTCCGAGCAATGATTCGAAGCTAATTGTGTGCATACGGGGCGTATGAGTGACATAAATTCCAAAATAAACATTATAAATCGTTGGACTATGAGAAGTGAAAAAATTAATGTATTTGCCTAAAGCATAACCTTCACACTGTCCCTTATTTAAATTTTATTACGAACATTTTCAATTTACTGCCGCAGCGAACAACAATTGGCACGCTGCGATAAAGTGTCGCCCGTGTAGCTTAAAGCACACCCAACGACGCCGATAACAGTGCTAAACGAAGGGTTACGCTCGGGGAAAGTCTATTGTTTATTTATGCTTAAATAATCCTAAATTACACTGACAACAAACGCAGTGCGCAGCTGTTGGCCTCATGCCAATTCGTAGGCGCAAAAAACCAAGCCTTCAATTATTTACGTATTTTGGGTGCTGAAAGTGTGTTTACCAACACACACGCGCCACCTAATTTATGCAATCACTTTTTCTCAAACAAAAAGTAACAACAAGTTAACATAGGTCCCGGCTCGCACTTGTTTGCGCGCGCATAAATAAGCGTTTTCGCTCCAACCGCAACGGCACACAGCCGAGCAGCCGAACACCTACACACAATCGGATACACTCGAACACTGCACGGCGCACACACACGAGACATGGCAGTAAGCTATGGTTATTTGCATACAAAAACGCTATTTTCTAATCTAAACGGTTCATATTCAAAAATGAAGCGCCATTCGCCATTTAGGTGGCAGCGCAGCACACACATTGTGCGCCCCTTGCGATTGTCCTTGCAAGTGCTGATGTGGCTTTTGTTGGCACTGTTATGGCTGATGTTAATGTTATTGTTTTGTTGTATACTTGCAGATACCAGGACGTGTACAACAATCCCATGAAGGCAACCAATTTGGAGCATCGCGATGTGGTGCTCGACATTCTCTCGGATGCGCGCGTGGTGGGGCCCCTAATTCAGACCGGCTTATTTCATGCTGACGTGAATCGCCGCAATTATATGTATGTGTTCGGGCATAATAGCGCCGCAGGACCGCACGCGAGCGTAAGTACACACGCGGCCACAAAGCCGCACAACAAAAGCGCCGCCGCTGGCAAATTGCCTGCGGCTGTGTTGTGCATATTTAGGCGATATATGTATTTTTTGGTTCATTATTTCGGCTTGCTTTGTGCCATTTATAATTTTTTGAGCAATTATTGTTGGCGCTGTGCTTTTGCAAACAACAATTAACAAACCAAAGAAATTATTTATTCATCTGAAATTCATGCAAATAATTGCCCGCAAGCAATGGTTAAATCCTTTGGTACAAAACGAACGTTGCATGCTTCGCTTTGACAATACAATCAACATTGGTGGCACTCACGAACTGTGGTAGTTTGACAGCAACAAAAGACAATAGCAGTGAAGTGAATTTTTCAAATCAAATCAAATCAATTTTGCTCTCATGCACCGAACTATAAATTCGTTAGATATATTTTAAGTAGATAAGATTTTCAAAAATTAGTTGATTTGATAACAATATGAGCACAATGACTAACTTAACTAACTAACTTAACTCTTTTGACACTTCGAATATGAGTGAAGTTGCCAATAGGGTGGCCATATCTTCTATTTCAATTCAGAAAAAAATTGTATACATACGTTTTTAGTTCAAAATAATTTCTGCTCTACAAAGCAATTAACACTATTTACTCTATCACAGCATTTCTAACCAGTACAACTTAATTTTTTTTATTTAATTTAATTTAATTTTATTTTATTTTATTTTATTTTATTTTATTTTATTTTATTTTATTTTATTTAATTTATTTATTTTATTTTGTATTATTTGAATTTAATTTATTTTATATATTATATATTATATTATATTTATTTTATATATATATATTATATTTATTTTATTTTATATATTTTATTTTTATTTGATTTTATTTGATTTTACTTAATTTCACTTTATTTTATTTTCTTTTATTTTACTTTATTTTATTTTATTTTATTTTATTTTATTTTATTTTATTTTATTTTATTTTATTTTATTTTATTTTATTTTATTTTATTTTATTTTATTGTATTTTATTTTATTTTAGTTTATTTTATTGTATTTTATTGTATTTTATTTTATTTTTTTATTTTATTTTATTTCATTTCATTTCATTTCATTTTAAAACTCAGGGGATACCCCAACAAACTTGAATGGAACACTTCTACAAATTATTTATGTAATAACATTAAGTAGTACTTAAAAACGTTTAATACTGCCATCAAATCATCACTTAGCATTTTCATGAGCCTTCAGTCTATTGCCAATAATTTTCCCCGCCATTCGATTTTTTAAAAATCAATAAATCAAGCCATACATTGCGTTGCCTTGAAACGTTCAGCTTTATGTGTATTTCAAGCGAAGTTGTTCGCCGGTTGCCCAAGACAACAGAGCCGGACGCCATACTGAGTTGCTACACACACCCGCCCACTCGACTGCCGGCTCGAAGCTGCGAAACGTCATTTGCAGACTTGAGTTATTTGACGCATTTTTTCAAACTTGCTGTGCGTACTTGTGCCGTTGTCAGACTGTCAAAGCGCGCTACAACACACCAACAACAATGTAAAATCGAAATTGCCCAACATTGCACTCGCTGCTGGAGCGAAATCGTTTTGGCACTTTAAATAAAATTAATTAAAATTCCATTGAACGCCACAAGTGCGCCGTCAAAGTTTTCCCCGACTCCTTTGGCGCCACTAATTCAACAGTTAAATGAGCCGCGTGAAGCAATGCTCCGGCGCACTCGAATCGCAGCCGCATGGCAACATTCAGTTTTATGTTTATTTGCAGTTGTGTTGTTGGTTTCCTTATTGTCGTTTTCATTTTTATTTTGATTTTTATCGCTTTGTTTTGCTGAGCTGCTGATAAACGCGGCGAATTGATTTGTCTGCTGCTAAGCCGGCGCCCATAACATTTACGACTTCTATGAAAACAACAACAAACACCTAATTTATCTACTGTCGTTGGCCGTCAGCGAGCGAAGCGTACCGCAGCCGAGTCGCTGGCGTTGCTTGACAAATTGTAGTCGCGTCGCATGGCGTTGCGTCGCGTAGTTTATTTACGCCAACAATACTAAACTTTGGCAGCGTTTAAATGTTTAATGGCATTCAGTAACTTTGCACTTACTGTTTGCAAATTAATAAGAACAAGAAAATGAACAGAAGATTTTCGACATTTGCGCAAATACCATTCATAAATAACGAGTCGATTGTTCGGCCATTTAGTCAGAAATGGTTAGCATGCGGATGAAAATAGATTATTCCATCAAAAAGGACTTTTTGTCTCTTAGCTATAATTCTACGTCGCACAAACTGATTTATTCAATGATGCAGATTTATGTAATCCTGTCTCAAGTGAGACAGTCTCTTCTCTATTAAGACTGACTGACTGACTTTGGACATTAGAGCAAGTCAACGATGAACGAAATCGAAAGTTGGCTCCACAACTAACCCCTCCATGTCGCAGGATAACAAAATTTCTTGTATAGGTTTCACAAATTCTCATGCAGCAGTGTGCAGTGGGCGCACAAACACACTCAACCATTCAGCTTCGTTTGTGTCCCGAGGCATCGAATTATTATACGATTTCCTTCTTCGACCGTACAAATCAAAATTTACTCGCTTCACCTACTTTCGCCGCTCGACACACCAATCGGCATAAATCTCAATTTGGCTTCAAGTGTGCTCGTGTCCTCAAATGTTTGTCATAATTTCACCAATTTCATACATTTAAGCCTCCGAACAGCGGTCGGTCAGGCTCCTCGGCCGCCAACAAAAATAAATGAAAAAAACACGAAGCGGGAAAAAACTTCTCGCATGGCAGCCGGCCAAGGCGGAAAAATGCGCAGCAAAAACGATGTCAACCAACTTCATATCATTAATTTCCATTATGTTGTAATTTTTCTTTAAAATACTTTAGCATCTTGGTGCCTTGTGTGTGTTGTGTTTAACAGAAAAAAAAGCAACAAATAAACAAAGCAAAAAAGAAAGCAACAAATAAAATAATAAATACTACAACGAGTGGCAGCAAATTATTTATGACACCAGGCCTGGCTTGAGGCCAAACAAAAAAGTCGTTTAAATAAAATTTCAACGACCAAGCAGCGGACAAGCCTTTATATGTTTAATGCTTTATGACGACCAAGCATCACAAAAACATTTTGAATGCCAAACAAACCCCGACGCCACGCAAATGTGAAACAAGAAGTCACATGGACGAAAATCAGCGCGCAGCAGGCGGCAATCGCGTGGGCGCGCCTCCAGTTAGGCAAATCGGTCGAGTTGCGAGTTGCCGTTTTGTTGTTTTTTACTACTACTATTTATTTATTCTGTGCATATTTTATTTATCCACTCGCCCGCTTGCGTTGTGAACTTTGTTTTATTATCAAAAACAAAGGCACAGGCCACACTTTCGCAACTAAGCCGAGTTAGCTGTTTGCAGCTCTCAATTCGGCAAATGGAGACTTGCCACTTGGCGGCAAGGATTTTCGGCGCACTGGCGCAATTGTTGTTTACACTGGCAGCTGCCCAACTCGGCAGCGAACAAAATTCTCAAGTTGTATGCGCGTACATGGCGCAATTTCTTTGCACTTGTATGCTCGCAGAATAACAAAACATTTTCGAAAAGGACACACCAGGAACGAACCGCAAAACAATGCAAAGTTTGCGCCAACTGGCAAACAACTATTTGAGGGAAGCGGCCGCATCATTTGAGCGCAATAAACAAGTACATGAAAGCGGCGAGTGCTGCGACGCTGCGAACATGTGCTCCACATGTACACAGCAGACACTGCAAGGCTCCGGTTTCTGTTTGAACTGCTGAAACAAATATAAAAGCCATAAACCAAAAATATGTCCTACTACAACAGTTTGAGATTCGCTGCAATATTTGAACAAATGGTAACCAGAAAGTAAAATTAGGTGGAATTAAAGTATTAACCACGTTTACTTCTTTGGCTTGAAGAGAGAAGATGACATGTTGAGAAGGCAGATTCCGAACTATAGACCAAATTTGAAATTGCACTGTGGACTGGAGTATCCACGAGGCTTTAGATAGTTGCGAGAAAATAGTTTTCTGCACTAAAGTGTTCACTGTACTTGACTGAAGGCAGATTATGAATGGTAAGCAGGGTTCAGCAGTTGGAATGGACTCAACTATGGGCTGTGTCTCAGAGTACACAGCAGATAAGACTGTCGACTGGGTTTTTAATTTTAGTTGAAAGAAATATAGAAATGTATAGAAACAGCTGACCTAATCTGAGTGATGGACAGTAACGTAGAAAACACTTTTCAGGCTGTAAATTGGACCTAAAATTGTACTCAAATCTAGAAAATTTTCTCGGCTTTCAATTGGTTTGATGCAAATTTTTGAGAATAGATAAGACTGGCAATTTCATTTATCAATTTTAAAATTATTTTTTGGTTGTTTGATTGGAACCATTTGATTGTTTAATGAAGAGTATCAAAGTACGAGCAAGTAAATAACAATGAAGAGTATTTATTTTATTTATTTTATTTTTTTATTTTATTTTATTTTATTTCATTTTATTTTTATTTTATTTATTTATTTACAAAAACATTGTCATTTAAGAAGCACTTCTTTTGCATGCCACAAGTTGATAACAAGGTTTACTTAAATTAATTAACAATTCATTGGCAATTCAATGCAATCTTAGTATAAGTATTTAAAAGAGAGGAAAGAAAAGGAAAAAAAGAGTGCAAAAAGTAGAAAAGGGCAAAGTTATGTATCAAAGATTTTAAACACAAACATTAAACTAAACTAGTGACTTCAAACTTCACTAATGACATATAAAAATTCTTCACTTTTTGTTCATTTTTGTTGCTTTTCCATCAATAATGCCTTTGTAGAAGGTTCTGGCATACTTTTTATAGATCATACAAATTTAAAAAATAATTTGTTTGTTCACTAATTATATTTTCTTCTGCTGACGGAAAATTATTCAAATTAAATCTTACTCAGGGAAACAACAAATTTAGCTGATTTTAGAGTAAGCAGAATAATTGATTTTTAAATGATTTTTTTATATGTCAGAATACATGCCAGCATTTAAGTCGTATGGGCTTTAAATCCTTTGGAAACTAAAAGGATTGTGGCGAAAAAGATGAACGAATAAGTCTTCAAAAATAAGCTTCGACAGATTTGCTTTTGTCCAGCCAAAACAAAAATAATTAAAAATCGCTTCGACATGCCTGGAATTTTTGCAGCCAAATATTTGTCCATAAAAAATAGAAAATATTCACATTTATATGAAATTCTCAAAATCACTCCTCAAACTGCGATGTTACTTCATTATAATCCATTAGAAAAGAACAAATACAAATAACAAAAACTCAAACTTCAACCTTGCTTCAACAGTGCGTTTTTCACTTCCTCCACTGACAAAATAACCAACATTTTCATTCGTTCGTTTGCTCCAAATTGAGTTGCTTCGCAACCAAACCAAGACATTGTGGCCGAGACGAAATTCCCCGATTGCCAGCATTAGGTACTTTTACCTGTTGCCAATTTCGAGCACATTGTAAATTGCTGAGGAGATGGGAAATTTTCTGCCAACAGCTTATCTTCGAATTTATGACTGAATTTATACTAAACAACGGCATCGTACTCGAAAATATTTCGCTTGCAATATGCAAACTATGCGTGGAATTTCAGCAATCGAAGTGCATTTACTGGGACTTGCTGCTGCAAACCATTACAAATTTTACTCCACAAATACACGCACACACACAGAAAAGTTGGCAAAATTTTCGCATCAATAATTTATGCGGCTGCAAAGTGCGCAGAGTGTGGTGCAAATATTTTCAAATAAATATTTTGAAAATTTCAAACTTGCTCAACTCGCTCTCGCTTGAGGGGTTAAGCATTGATTTGGCTGGCTCCGGCTGCTTGGAGTCGAGTTGAGTCGAGTCGCATGTGCACTGAATGCGCAAGTATGCACACAAACAAACAACAACAAACAAATACAACTAATAGAAAAAAAAACAAAGAAAACAGACAAAGTGGCAGCACGCAAGTTTATCTCGGCAAAAGCAACATGGTGAAACGTATTAAATATTTGTAAGCCAAAACAAAACAGATTTGCGCAGTTGCTGATTTTTGGCCAACTTCGACTTCTGTTGGCGCCTGTGAAATGCGTAGATTCAAAGTTTTTGTGTGGTCAATATTATTTTGTTATAAATATTGATGACAAAATAGCAAAGCTCGGTGTATAAATAAACAAAAACTATAAAAAAATATATATAAAAATATTTAAATAATAAATAATTAGTTTTATTTATTAATTTTTTAATAAATAATTTTTTTATTCATTAAAAAAATAAAAAAATTATAAAAAAAATAATATTTATAAAATATAAATAAAATATATAATATATATAATAATATGTATTTAAAATTCAATATATAAAAATATAAATAATAAAAAAAGGATAAAATATAAAAAAGGAAAAATGTCCAATTTTCGCAAAGGAGTCCAGAACCAACTCAGGTTTGGATTTTCATATTCAATAAAAAAAATAAAAAAATAAAATAAAAATAATATATGGGGCATTTCACGTCAAGCGGACAACCCAAAAAAAGTGAGGTCATGAATTTTGTTTATATTCTGGTCAGTTATACTTCTAGTAGACGTGGATGTGTACACCCAATTTTTTTTTCGTATGATGTTTTTTTGCTGAGTTATGAGCTTCTAAAAATTGACTAAACATAAAGTCATGAATTTTTGGATGCTTATTATCTGTATCAATTAATTTGTAAAAAAAACTAAAAAGTATTGTTTCTGATAGTAAAAAAGGTGTTGTTTTTTTGTTTTTGTCGAATTCAAAATTTTAATTTTTTTTACGTATAGTAAACCGGAAGTGAAAATTTAAAATCGATATTTGAGTAACTTCGACACTTTTTTTTAAAATTATTTTAACGTAAATTAAAGCTTCAAATGTACTCATTCTCCACAAAAAAATTAAAACGTGATCTCCAACCGTTTAAGACTTAGAGAACATACAGTACATACACATAGCTGAAAATAATGGATTTTTACACAAAATTACATAAATTAATTTGTAAGAAAAAACTAAAAAGTATTGTTTCTGATAGTAAAAAAGGTATTGTTTTTTTGTTTTTGTCGAATTCTAAATTTTAATTTTTTTACGTATAGTAAACCGGAAGTGAAAATTTCACATCGATGTTTGAGTAACTTCGACACTTTTTTTTTAAATTATTTTAACGTAAATTAAAGCTTCAAATGTACTCATTCTCCACAAAAAAACTAAAACGTGATCTCCAACCGTTTAAGACTTAGAGCACATTTTAGTGTAAAAATCCATTATTTTCAGCTATGTGTATGTACTGTATGTGCTCTAAGTCTTAAACTGTTGGAGATCACGTTTTAACTTTTTTTGTGGAGAATAAGTACATTTGAAGCTTTAATTTACGTTAAAATAATTTAAAAAAAAGTGTCGAAGTTACTCAAATATCGATTTCAAAATTTCACTTCCGGTTTACTATACGTAAAAAAATTTAAAATTTAGAATTCGACAAAAACAAAAAAACAACACCTTTTTTACTATCAGAAACAATACTTTCTAGTTTTTTTTACAAATTAATTGATACAGATAATAAGCATCCAAAAATGCATGACTTTATGTATAGCCTATTTTTAGAAGTTCATAACTCAGCAAAAAAACATCATACGAAAAAAAAATTGGGTGTACACATCCACGTCTACTAGAAGTATAACTGATCAGAATATAAACAAAATTCATTTTTTTGGGATATCCGCTTGACGTGAAATGCCCCATATATAAAATATAAATAAAATATATATAATATATATATATAATAATATGTATTTAATATTTAATATATAAAAATATAAATATAAAAAAATTAAATAGATATAATAAAGTAAAAAATGTAAAATATGTGCAAAGGAATCCCGAACCAACTCAGGTTTGGATTTTCATAACATCATTTTTTATGCATAAAATTTAAGTCCTCTGAAACTTAGACTCAAAGGTCACTGAGCAAGAATTCAACGTACTTATTGCTATATTAAAACCGTCCTCCAAACCAACTTCTATATACCTGTGTCTGTGTAATTAAAGGAACCCAGCAACTTAAACCATCACGTCTGCATTGCGTTGTTTCCATGTGAAGCCAAAAGTGCATTTTAAAAGCATTTCGGCTTTTATTAAAGTCCTCTGTTCACTGCAAAACTTTGTTCGCTTTCTTCAAAGAGCCAATATACTGCACTCAATAATGTTCTTCTGCCATTTAGAGCAAACTTCTTGCGCTCGTCACTTCTGTCCCCCGGTGCACCATCGCTTTGCACTTGTCTCGTTAACGTAACCAAATCAATTTCATACTTTAACGTTTTAAACGCGCCGCTTCCTTTGTACCTCTTTCAACATGCGCGTGTGTGTGTGTATGGGTGTGAAGTTCCTCGCCACCATGCGGTAGCAGCTGCCTGCACATGCCTGTGTCCTTGCGGTGCAAGACGGCAACGCCAGCAAGCATTCGCACTCGCAACGACACCGCAACAGTTTGGCGCGCGCAATTTTCATTTGCCGCACACACGCTCGCCGGCAGTCGCGTGGATACACTCCAGTTTTATCCATAGCCGCGCAACGCACAGCGCAAATATTGACAAAACCCACACACACAGCCGCACGCACCCACACACACTTATGAGCGCGCACATCCGCCTGTGCAACTTGTCAGCGACGCACAGCAGCAAGCAATCGACAACAACACATAAATGTACAACAAAAACATTTCGCTGGGCAAAGAGAAACTTTAGATCAGCGCAAACAAACTTGGACCGCGCGTAATAACTTCATTTCTGCTGTTTCCGTGTCCGTCGCTGTGCCTGTCTCTGTGCATGTCCGGGTTTTCCATTTTCTATTTATTGCAGTCGAAGGTGACAACTGTAGTTTAAATGCTGCGAAATTTCTTTCGCACTAAACAAATAATTTTTTGTAAAAAATAAAAAAAAATTGTTGCATATTTTGACATAAATTTTTTATTTTGGAAAAGAGAAACTAAATTTAAAAAGTTGTGTAGGTATGTATTTGTAGTAAAAAACTTTACGTGCAACACCCAAATATTTTCGAACGCATTGCGCCTTTGTGGCTGCTTCGCATGTGCAACATTGTTGTTATTTTAATTTGAATTTTTTTTATTTTTTTATTGAATGTTTTTATATCTACTAACGTTTTAGTTTTTTAGCAACTTGCAACATTTTCGCTGCGAGCAATAAGTGCGCTTTGTGTTGCGAATATTAGTGAAAGTATTTTGATTTTTACGATTATTCAGTTTGGCAAACTGCACGCATTGCACACTCACAAAATTAATTCAATGCCCGCAAATACAAAAATGAAAATGCGCCAAGTTCGTAAAAACCAGCAAGCGGCAGTTAAATAAAACGAAATCACTATCATTGCTGCTCTCTCCCACTGTTCTCTCGTTCTCGCACAGCTGCCGCACAGCATCACCGGCGAGGAGTTGGCCTTCGTGTTCGGCGCGCCGCTGGCGCCCGCCGGCCCGTTCGCCAGCAGCAACTACAGCGCACAGGAGAAGCTGCTCGCCGAGGCGGTAATGGCATATTGGACGAACTTTGCCAGGACGGGGTAAGTGGCGCAGGAAGCCGGCAACGCAGCGACGCGTTAGCGTCTTGGCATCTTGGCCGCACATTTGCGCAGATTAGGTCTTAAATGCGAAATGCACGACTGTGCCCGGAAATTCAATAAGTTGCAGCCAAGAAATTGAATTTTTACTGCACTTCTTCCATTACGGCGCTTTCGTGCATTTCACTCTGCGTCGCTGGCCATTGTGTGTTTGACTTGCAAATGACAGCAGCGCAAATGGCCGGAGATTTCGCAAACTTTCCCAACCAAATGCAATTGGCATAAAATTTTATTCACATGTTTTGGCCGTCGCATTGTTTCGCCCCACTGTGACGATGGCCAGTTATCGGTCGATTTGGCCGGTAATTGGCTTTTGAAATGCGCTCTTGATGCCTTCGACCGCTTGAAGGTCGGCGACAATAGTGTAAAAATAAATGTTTTGTTTCTGCTGGCAGCAATCCGAAGGCACCCTGGAAGGCCAACTTCATCAACTTGCATGCGTTGGAGTGGGATCGATATGACCTGGACTGGCCCGAGTTCAACAAGCGGTCGCAGGCCTACATCAACATTGGTGAGCAGTGCTGACGACAATGGTTGCCAAAATCATATATAACGCTTTAATGAATTTTTGATAATAAAATTTGGCAAATTCAATTTTCGACAAACTCAATTTCTTTAAACTTTTTAAGCGCCTCAATTTCAATTTCTGCCTTTCCTTTCCATTTCTTTTCCACTCTGCAGGCATTCCGCCTTCGATCGGCTACAAGTATCGCCAAATCTACATGAACTTCTGGAACAAAGAACTGCCCGACGAACTCAACCAAATTGCCAGCATACAGCGACAGCCGTTTCTGCACGCACAGCTGCCGCGCGGCGGCACCACGCCGCTCGCCCACCCGGCACGTCGCACCGGCAGCGAAGTAATCACCGGCCACATGAGTAAATTTGGCACGCGTGACAACGGCGCCGAGGATCCGGTGCGCACGCTGAAGCTGCTGCTGCAGGAGCCGTACGCGTACGGCGTGCCGATGCAGGTGGAGACGGCGGAGAACATGTACAACGCGCCGCCGACCTTTGGCGTGGCCAAGCAGGCAGAAGACGAGCTGTTCGGCGTGAACACACTGCCCAGCAACGCGCTGCCGGCGGGCGTACCGGCAGTGGGCGGATATGGCGGCGCAATTTACGGCGTCGCCAAGTCGGAGCCAGGCGAGGAGGACAGCGGCGGCGGTGGTAATGCGGACGACAGCAACAAGGAGGAAGTGGCCAAATCGGAGACCACAATTCATCTGCTCATCGGGCTGATTGTGGTGTTCATTGTGCTCAACGTTGTCATCTACTCGACGTTTCTGCTGCAGAAGAAGAAGAAGGCCACCACCATGAAGCGCAAACTGGGCGGCATACTGAGCTACGACGGCGCGACCGACGACGAGCTGAAGCGCTCGAAGCAGAACGACGGCGACGACAGCTACATTATGGACGTTGTGCGCAAGTCGAACACCTACGAGGCGGTGAAGACGGAGCGCTCGCCCATCAACGGCTACAAGATGACGCGACAGCTCAGCACCTCGACGGTGGACACGCACACGAAGGTGTGCGCCTGGATGTCGGCGGCAGCGGCGCATGTCAGCGCCGAGACAAAGGGACCGCCAGGTGGCAGCCCGAAGACGTCGAAAAAGTCATCGTCGCCGACATTCTCGTCGCTACACAGCAGCAGCGCGGGTGGCGGCAGCTTTCGCAAGCCGCCGTACAAGGTGAACGTTGCAGTGGATGCGACGCCGCAGGGGCGCGGCAACAGTGTACTGTGCCAGGAGCCGATCGAGGTGCTGAAGATGAAGGCGGACGGACGCAACATCATCATTTGTCAGGAAGTCGAGGTGGACGACCAGGAGCTGCTGACGCCGCAGAACTCGCTCGACGCCAGCCGCTACTCGCTGGCGCGCCAGCACTCGGCCGCCACCGAGGCGTGCGAGACGGAACTGCCGCCGCAGGAGGAGGAGCAGCAGCAGCAGCTGTCCACGGCACCGAAGCACGCGCACTCGCACTCCGATCCGGTCGATCTGCTGTACTACAGTGAGCTTTGCGCCGCCGACGAGACCGTCACCAGCTTCATGCAGCCGCACGCACTGCCGCCGGACATCAACGTAACGAGCCGCGATGAGGGCATAGGCGCTGAAGCACTCACACCCGCGCAGCAGCTGCAGCTCATCAAGAGCCGCAATTATCCCAAAGTGCTGCCCACCGCCAGCGGCTCGACAGCGACAGCGACGAGCGCGGCGCATGCCGGCCACTCACCGCCCATGACGCTCGATCTGCGCACGACCAACAAGCGCAACTCCTTGCCGCCCAATAGCTTTCTGCCATATTTCACCAGCCGCCAGCCACCGCCGCAGCCGCCGCCGCGCACCATCTCAACGCTGGGCCGCAAGCCGTCGCTGGGGCGCCGCAACAGCAACAACATCACCACGTCGCCGCTAATGCTGGCGCAGGACTGTGCCGAGGAGGAGGAGGAGCCGCCGCCAATTACGCAAAACACACTCATCGTGGGGCCCATAGTGCCGAAGCAGCGTGGCGCAGCTGGCGGCAGCCTCGACGCTAATTATTCAACGCTGCGACGCAATGAAGCGAAAAACAAAGTCGCCGAGCCGCTCAGCGAAGCGGCAACAATTCATGCGGACAGCGCTGATGACTCGGCTGCGGCTGACAGCGAAACGCTGCAGCAAGCACCACCAGCGCCAGCTGCAACCACGTTGCTTACGGGCGCCTTGAGCGGCTCCTTTCAAACGTTCGAAAGTCGGCCCGCCTCCGTGGGGAAATCAGCAAACGTCGGAGATGCACACGCGCCGCACACACATCACACCGAAAAGGTGTATGCGGTTGCACCAACAACAACAACCATTACAACAGCGCCAGCAGCCAGCGCCCGCCTAAGTCCAATCAATTTATGTACGTTAACACCGAGTACAGCAACAACAGACATGTCAACTGGTACAAACGGCTTAATTGCCACTGGTGGGAATGTCGTCGCTGGAGCGGCGGCAGTCGGAGGCAGCGACAGCGGTGACATTTATGCACAGCCAACAAAATTAGCAATTAAACCGAATTTGACAGCATCAAAGTCCGGTATACCACGCATTATGGCTGCAGCAATAGCATCTACAACAACAAGAACACCGCACACAGCAGCAGCAATTGTCGGCCAGCAAACGACGCTGGCTGCCAGCCCAACAACAAATGCAACAACAGTCAGTTGTAGCGCTATGATAGCCGGCAATCAAGAGTCAGCAGAAACAACAACAACAACAACAACAACAGCTGCAACATTGACAAGTACAACTATGCCGACAATGATGGCAACAGCAGCAGCTACCACAACAGGCTCACGGATACCACAATTGCATCGAAATCTGTGTGCACAACACCAACAAGAACCACAACAACAACAGCAGCAGCAACAGCAGCAGCAGCCAACAATGCCAAACAGAGATAAATCCAATGCTAATGTCGCAACAACAACAGCAGCTACTGCCAATTGCACGTCAACCACAGCAACAACAACAATAACTGCGTTGACAACACTAACGACACCAACAGTTGCACAGTTAACAACGACCAATCCACCAATCCCAGCTACTGTTGCCGCCCGAGGGATCGCAGCCATCGGCTTGCGTGACTCCGCCATGAGCTCAGCGTCTACGTCTTCGTGCTCGTCCGCAGTGTCGTCAGCATCGGCGGCATCCTCCACGGGCGACAGCTACTCCACCTCCTCCTCGTCCTCCTCCACCGGCACCGTACGCACCGAGCTGCAACAAAAGTAATAATCAATTGTCGTCGCGCAAGTTTATGCAATTCCCCCCCGCACCGCAGTCCTCCCACTGTCATACGTCAACCCGTCGCTGACTGCACTATTTATTTTTCATTCATTTTCATTTTGTGCTTGTTGACAGTTTATTTTTAGTTCAATGCTGGCGCTCTGCGCCTCTCACACCCACACACCCTCGCTCACTACTCCTCCGGTGCCACACTGTTGCATTCACGGGGACTGTTGTTGTTGTTATTGGTGTTATTGTCAGTGTTGCCACCGTTGCTGCAATGACATAATTCATCTTTCCACGGTCTACTCTTCGAGTTCTCCACTACAGAGTTGCCAGACGTTCAGCTGCAGGCAGACAGCAGAACTCAGTAGAACTTTTTGCTGGATTGGTATTGGGTTCGACGAATCGTTTGGTTGTCACTAGAAGTTTTGAACTTTACTGCCGTCGTTCACTAAGTATTTGTACTTTCTTCTCTTGTCGACTTCCAAGCTTCATCTAGTTTTCATTGGGCCTTAGTCAGTGAAGAAAGATTCGATTCGGCTGGTAATAAAACTTCTTAATTCATTTTCATCTCTACAACGTCTTCCTCAGGGCCTCAAAACGGAAGCCGATTGCCTCTAAACATATTCGCCGCAGCCTGCTTCGCCTATCTACCAATCCAACTTAGATCTCCTTCTCTTTATTCTCTCAAGTTTGTTTTATCACGTCTGCCTTGCAACTGGTCACTCTGCGCTCATTGCCAGTGTCCCTCAATGTGCCCCAAAGCAACCTTGGCGAGTTGCAACTCGGCTGACATCTTCGTTTTCGTCTTCGAGCTCCTCAATTGTTCTTCAAGAATTTTCAATATATCCACCAGAGTCTGCAACTTTTATTATGGCTTTTATGTGTGTGCGTTGTTTGTTTCATGGTCTCTTTTTGCCTGTAATCTCGCTCGGGGGCCATAACTATACACACACACACACACACAATGGATGGGCGCGTGTCAGCGTCCTGTGTGTGTCCTTTTCGGCGCGCTTTTTGCATAGTTGTGGCTTCACAGCTACGCCAAAGTTTTATCGTAACGTTTGTGCCGTTTGTCGGTTTGGCTGTTTGGATGGCAAAAATGAACGAGCATTTTGCTGTGACAGCAAACAAAATTTATTTTTCGCAGAATTATGTTATTTCGTAAATTGGTTTGCAGTGGCTTCCGCCGGCCACCAACCGACGTGCTGCCACACTTGAATAGTTGGGCTCGCTGCGGCTCGGCTCGGTTTTGCTTGGATAAATGACTGCGCGGTGGCAACCAGTCACGACTTGATTTTGTCACTTTAGCGCGATTTTTCTGCAAAAGTTTTTTGTTTGTATAAATGTGCGCAGAGAGCGAAGAGATAGCGAGAGAGACGATCCAACAGCGGAGCCTAACGAGCGGCCAACTCGGTTTGCATATCCATCGCAAGTGCACTAACTGGAAAATTTGCCACTTTGTGGGATTTTCGATTTATTCGTTTTCGTTTTGTGTATTTCGATTTCATAAGTTCTCAATGATTTCTGAGTATTGACAGCTCGAACGGCATTTCGGTCACGTTGCCCACAGCACAAACGGCAACGCAAGAAAAAAGGTCAATGGTACTTTGCATGGAAGAAAAATGGAATGTTTGTGCCACTATTTAATGCCTTCGAAAGACTTGTGGAATAGTTCACTGTGTTTGACATTGGGATTACAGTTTGATTGCTTAACATTTGGTGGCTTGCTTTTGCTTCGAACTGTGCTACCGACTTCATTTGTCTTCTTTGCTTCACTATCGATTTTGTTTGGCATGAGCCGAAAACAAGAGGGTTGAATATTTAAGCGACAGTAGTGGACAATGTTGCTGGTTCGGTGCACAAATTTGTAACTGTTTTCTAGATGACATAATTTGTTGCCACTGCAACCTAGTTTCTGGCTCAAATGTTAGATTCATTGCAATCGTGGACGTTGCATAGCTTTAGTGGAAAATTTGCTTCCTTTCAAAATGGTTTTTAGTTTACCAGAACTCCTGTTCCTAATCAGGTTTTCAATTTTTTACTCAGAACCTGAATTCATTGCATTCCTGAGCTTTATCAGGAAGGGTCAGCGTAGGGAAAGCGCTGTTTATTTACATCGTAATGCGTTTTTTTTTACGTAAGCGCAGGAATTCATCATGGAATGTATTCTGTATGTCCTGCTGTCCCAAATTCGATGCCATACAATCATCTTCGTTTCAACCTGAAAAACAAACAAAACCAAGTCAGGAATCTAACAATTGGAGTCCATCTAACGGTGGCTCTGTTGAAGTTCTTCCTGTGCTTCAACTCAAACTTGCCTGATAGCAATAAAACCTCTGAGAATGTAAGCTTCGTGGTTTAAACACTGTGCGTTTCATTCGAAGATCTAAAGACTTTAAGTAAAAATACCAGAAGTAAATTCGCCAAATTGTTGTTTTCTAGCTTCTCGGCGAGCCTTTCTGTTCACCGAATTTGTTCATAGCTCGGCAAGCTGACTGATAACTTTACCTTTCAAAACCTCTTAACCTCTTGAGACTTGCGCCCAGCTTATTGACAAATTTACTCAACTTTTGTCAAGCTTTTCAAGTCCAAACCACACTGCTTTGTCGTTTTCATACCAACCAATCAAACACACACACACCTGCAACAAACTTCCAGTTAGCTGTCAATTACCGGAGACCAAAGCAATGTTGACACTCGCATTTGCATCTCCTATCAAAGCCGCAAAAGACTATACTGTGCAAGCTTTTCAATTGCTTTTAAATCATCCAACTAATTCCATGCTTAGATGCCAAACTTTGCAGTGCTCCGCTCAATCATTTAACGCTCGAGCAGCGACATGGCATGGCATGACGGACAGCAAAGTAATCAATAAATCCACAAACTTGCCGCACACTTCACTACACTTCCAGACCATTTAATGTGGCAACAATTTATGCACAATTTCATATCTTTCGATTTGGCCACTCAAAATTGCCTCTGGGCAGCATAGAAATTACATTTTCCCCTCAAATTTAAGCCCACCACTCTCGCACAACACGCACACTCGGCCATTTATGCCATTTTACTGGCCACAATGAATTATTTAAAAAGTAAAATATTGCAAATGTTTACAGAATACTTCAAAATGCGGCACCGAACTAACAAAACCAACAACCACAAGCGCAAATATTGAACTAGTGGCGAGTGGCAAATTTGATGGCTGCACATTGGCCATCAAGAAACTCGAGCGGCAGTAAAACTATGAAAGTGATGCTTGACTACTCGATGCGGTGAAAGTTGGCCTTGCGCGCGTGATGGACTTGGAACTAGACGCAGACACAGCAACCGTCCCACCAACACTTTGGCAACTGTTGATGGGCCTAGTTTGATTGAATGACGCCGACAGTAACTGAGCGAAGGACAGACAGAGAGAATGTATAGTATTGTTATTCGGTGGCTAGTTTCGCAAATCACGACAGCAAATTGTTGACTTTGAGCCTTTAGCGCAGCTATGAAATGTAGCCGCAGGATTAGGACGCAGCAATAATAACCATAGCAACAACTAAATATAGCAATAATAGCAGCCATCATCATCATCATCGCCAGCGTTGTGAAGTTGGCCAAATGTTGTTACAAAGTGCGTCTTTAGCAAAAGTTTTTAATATCATTAAAAGCGTGCGGCGGCAGACAGCAAATTGATGGAAAAGTTTCGGCGCAAAGGAGGCGCTTGAGAGGTGCGCCAGGAGCGGGCGAGCCAATTTGTTGCGCTGAAATTCTGCGTAATTTAAATTAAATTTAATTACACCGTTTGGGCAGTTTTGGCAAATATGCCAACTAAATGATATTAATAACTTTTATAGAAATATGCCGAGCCAAAACCCAATTAAATGCAGAAATAATTCGAATTTATAAATACTAAACAGTCAGGTTTTTGCGTACAAAAAAATGTTAATATAAAAATTGAAAATGTAAAAATTGCACAAATTGCAAATTGTGGCAAAGTTATGCGAAAAAATATGCGGCTGCGATGTAAAATTAAATATTCAAATATTTAATATTAATAGAATTGAGAACCGCAACAAATGTTGTAATCATTGTACTAAAAAACAACAATCAGTACCAGAATAATGAATATTAAAATATTTAAATTACGCTGATTGTGCAATGCGAAACCACTAATTCGATTAGGTGACTTGTAGCGCAAGGCTGGGCGGCAGCAACAAAACAACTACAAGTTTTACAATATTAATTCATTAAAATAGTTTAGCGGTACAAGTAATTATTGTTCAAACAAATATTTGATTTAGGCGCATTTAATTGAATGAAAAATGTAATCAATGATTAGCTTTAGGCATTCGAGTTGCTTCAGTACTTAAAAAGAAAATATGTTAAGCTTGCAAGCAATTGTATCAAATGTGCATCGAGCACTTCAAATACAGCTAACAAAACTATTTTGATGCAGCAAAACATTGGAAACACACTTGAACTGCAAACATAAGCTGGCTCACATTCCATAAACAAAACAATATAATTATTTTCATCAACTTTGCATGCCTTGTCAGCCACAACAAAAAACAGCAGAAAATTAGCTGCGAAAGTGCACAATTGACATTGCAGCAAGCAAAATAGTTAACCTTAATGACTTTCACAACAAAATCAGTACATAAACACCGAACTAAAAATTGCCACAACAAATATGTTCACCTATTTTTGTTTGTTAAAAATTAATTACCATTTCGCTTACGTTGTATCGGCATAATTGCAGGTTTAGTAAATTAGTATTAAATTTTTAATTAGTAATGACTTTGTAACTTTTTTAGATTTAAACATTTGTATGTATGTGTGCAAACATGCAGTCATGCACATTTATGTGTGGGCAAGCAAAGTATTTGGAAAAACATTTAACCCAACAGTAATCAGCACTTAAATGTGTTGGCATAGTTAATTAAGCGCATTAAAATAATAATGAAATTTTAATTGTAATCATTTTTTGAAGGCAAATTCAATTGTAATAGTCTATTTTATCATTAAAAAAAGTTATTAATTTTGATTTCTATATTTTGTAATTTGTATTTCATTTTTTTAATTGCCTTTTAATTTATTATATTTTAAATTTTTCTTAAAATATACCTTTTTATTTGATTTGATTTCTTTTTTAATTTTTTACAAAACTGCTTAACATTTAATTGAACAAAATTTTGTTATCAAAACAATTTATTTTAAATACAAATTTATGTTGTTTACTTTAATTTTATGTAACTCATTCAAGAAGTGTATTTGAATTGTAGTAATTTTTAAGGACAAATAAAATTATTTAAATAAACAAAATTCATTTCGTTTTACTCAATTTATTTGAAGCAAATTTTATCTTGTACAAAAAAATCCTGTCAGCGTTAACCAGTCAAATCTTTTACCTTTAAACAAACTACTATCAGTACAGATACAGATACAGATACAGATACAGATACAGATACAGACACAGATACAGACACAGATACAGATACAGATACAGATACAGATACAGATACAGATACAGATACAGATACAGATACAGATACAGATACAGATACAGATACAGATACAGATACAGATACAGATACAGATACAGATACAGATACAGATACAGATACAGATACAGATACAGATACAGATACAGATACAGATACAGATACAGATACAGATACAGATACAGATACAGATACAGATACAGATACAGATACAGATACAGATACAGATACAGATACAGATACAGATACAGATACAGATACAGATACAGATACAAATACAGATACAGATACTACACTTTATTCTTCTTAAATTAAACAAATGTTAACCCTTTCGACCCAAAGTTGCCTGAGAGGAACTTCACCTGTCATTTGTCATCTTATAGCAAAAGCTATAAGCTAAGCTTGATTTATGGGTTTAATTTAAGTAGGCACCAACAAATTAATATTTTTAGAAGTGAATTCAAAGCAAATTACAAAAATTATACTGTTATCCTCAAAATAATTTACAATCATTTGCAGCGATATCAGGGAAAGTTTGTGTTCTAATTGAAGTCTACGAATTGGGCGCGTTTGATCAATACCCTGTTTCTTTAAAAATCGTTAAATAAAATCAAAAAGTGATAATTTTGTATTTTGCCATAAATATTAAATAATTTTTCTGTAATTAAAAAATATTTATACACAATTTTTTTAGCCCGTTTTAAGCTAAAATTGTTCTAAAGTAAACTAGCTCTAGAACTCTAACAAAGAGGCGTGGCGACTTCAAATGTCGTGTGCACCACATCTTAGATAAGTGTTTCATGATTTAAATACCAAAAAGTAATATCGATACACAGGGTAAAATTTGGGGTCGAAAGGGGTAATATGACTTGTTGAATTTTACTGTATTATTGCTAAATTATTTTTATATTAATTTTGAATATTGTTTCGTTTGCGTATTTTTTAAATTATTATTTTATTTTATTTTTTATTTATTTTATTTTTAATTTTTATAAACAAATATAAAATATAATAAATATAAATAAATAAAAATAAATAAAAATTGTGCATTTAAATTTAGTTAGTGGTGAGTGAAAAATGTTTATCAACTGCTCTCAGATAGCAGTGTGGCAGTTAACTTTCGTACAACAATGGTCGCTTTCCGGACAAAATCGTTCGTCGTAGCTAAATATTATTATTGTTGTTGTTATAGCTGCAGCCTGCAGCCATTGTATTGTTGACTTTGCTGTTGTCAGAAGAGCAACTAAGTTGCTGTTTTAAGCGCAGCGTTTGTGTTTACTGCCGGATGCTTAAATTGGGAAAATGCCTACTAAAACAGATTGATTAAGCAGCTTAAAGTCTAAATTGAGCGCTGGTGACTGACGCAGTGAGGAGCCAACAGTCCTTCCAATATCGCATTCAAATCTTCTTTAATCTTTTTAATCGTTTAAATTGAAAATAAAAGTTCTCTAAAAAACACAATGATTCTCACACTAAAAGCCAAAACATATGCAAACACATTTCCACACACACACACACACACACATTAACAAATTCAATATCTATATTTGACAAATTTAATTGTGGCAAAGTGCCGGCAAGACAGTAACAAGACGGACGCAGTCGAGTACATGAAACGTGACTGGCATTCAGTGTGCGCTGCAATTCGCAACTCGCCCTTACATATTTTTATTACAAATAAAGCTGTGGCCAGTCGTTGTTCGCTCCGACAACACGGCAACACTGACGCCTCATATTTGTTGTTATTATTGTTTTCCTGTGTTGTTTTTGTTTTGTTTTTTGTTCGTTTCTGTGTTGTTGAGACAGCTAGTGCTACATCTGCTAGTGTTTGTTGTTGCTGTTGTTGTTGTTGTGCTAGTCGGTGTAGTGCTGCTTATGCCACAAAAGTGGCAATTAACGTCATGTTGTGGTTTTGCAACACTGGCAAAACATCAACAACAGCACCAACAGCAACAACAACAACAACAATAACTTGAGCGCGTTAGTTCGCCACATGGCTGTTTAGTGCTTCGTGTGTGTGTGTGTGTATTTGTTTGCTCATATGGGTGGGTCTGTGTGTGTTATTACACTTTAATCACCACCATTCATGCGCCAGTATAGCGTCAGCTGGCGTTGCCTTGTAAACAAACACACACAAACACTCCCATGCAGTACGCCCCTCACACCATGAGGCAGCTGCGCGCATTGACATCGAAGCGGTAAATTAATTCGGCACACTTTTCGACTGCCACCAGCGTGGCTGTTGTGTTTGTTGTTGCTGACGCGGCCAGTGCACTCGCAAGCCACGACACCTTCGCTCGCACGCCCGCAAATTCAACCATAAAATAAGCTATTGCACTATGTTGACGACGAAAAAGGACATGGTCGTGGTAGGAGAGGGATGAAAGTGCGAAACTTAATAAAAAATCGTAGCAAAGTTTACCAAACATATCCATTCATCCATGAGATACGCATTGCGAACGCGAATACTTAAGGACGCTGTGTCTTCTCTGAGAATAATCATACCCCAACCCTCTCAGATCTTCCAAAAGCCCGCAAGGATACAAAGAAGTTTCCGGCATGTGAACCCAACACTTTCGGCGTTTTTTTTTCCTCCCATAAGGCTCAACCCCTGCCTTCTACATCTGCCAAACTTCCCAATGCCGACTGCGCGCCTGCTCGCCGTTCCGAGCGCAGTTTGCCGTTCAGTGTTCGTAGCGATTGGTGTGCGCCCAATTAGCGTTCGCACACAAAAGTGCGCGCCGCAGTTGTTCGCGCCGACGTGCAGTGCATCGCTAAAGCGAACTTGACGGCAAAGTTTACTCTTTGCCGAAAATTAATTAACTGCTCCAAAACATACAAAGGCCAAGCAGCCAACAACGGAGCTAATTCCGTTGAACCCTCGCCAGGCGGCAAGGAAACGGTGGTCCGTTGCTGAGCTCGGAGGCGAAATGGCGCGGAAAAATTACCATTTGAATTGATATCGCAAACATTCGCGCAACATTTGCGCACTTTATGAAAATTTGAATTGCCTATTAATTGGCGCATTCTGAAGGACATTTGCGTTCGATTTGTGTTTAGCCAAAATGTTTTATTATTGTGGTGGTGTTGTATTTTTTTCGAATTGCTTTGCTCCTCGTAATTTGTCTTCGTGCCAAAAATGAGCTGCGAGCGACCAGTTCACACTGCGTGTCAGCCGGAAATTGAGTGCACACTGCCCACTGTCCACCGTCCGCTGGTCGAACGTTTCGTACCTGAAGGCAGCATCGACACGTCGTCAACGTTCAACAGAGGCGAAATGGCAGAAATAAAATTACGATAAAATAAAAATACGAACGAGGAAAATGTTAAAATAAGAGGAAATTGCAGTGAAGTAAAACGTATAAAATTTGCACACAAACAAATGAAGCGCAGCAAGCAGCGCTGCCAACTGTCGGCCCAAGTGGCCCATCACAGCAAGTTATACACTACATGTGTGTGTGTGTGTGGTTGCTGGATGGCTTCAATAGCTGCCAGCCGGCAATATGAATTCATCATCAATATTCCTGCGGTCTTGCTCGACATGCAGCGTGCTCGTCTGCATATGTGTGGCTTTAGCTTCTCCGTTACAACAAAAGCAAAACGACACGGACAACGGCAACGACAGCACAACGTTTTTACAACGCAGCGAACAATCATTGCACTCGCACCTGCCACACCGCAACGCGTTGTTTACACAGCGAAATGAAGCTGTGCGCGCTGAAAGAAAAACGCGCACTTTTCCCGTTTAAAATTCCGTTTATTCGTCGAGATTAAAGATTGGACAACATTGCGAGTGTCATTGTTGCATGGCAGTCGTTTTCATTGCACTTGCATTTTAAATCACTTTAAAAGGATTTCATGGATCGAAAGTAGCATCAAAATGTTTGTTTTCCTTTGCAATTGATTTGATTTGTTATTGAAGAGGGCAGATATAGATTTCGTGTAAACATTTCAAATTGTTTTTGCATTGTAAATTCTTGCAATTTTAATTCATTGCACGAGATGCCCGAATAGCTGCACAACCAATTTGTTGTATCTGCAATAGATGAAATGGTAAATTGGTGGAAGGCTAGAAAACTGAAGGATCAACTTGTGTGCGCCCTTTTGGATTACACCGTGCGACAGCATTTTTCACACCGGGAAATATCCATATGTGCGTGTAACTAGAGACCAAATATAGTAATACTGCGTACTCAGTTTTTCATTTCTTCACTTCTTCTTTGTCCTTTTAAAAGGACTTCAAAATTTTGAAGGGGATAAAAAATAAAAAAGGATATGAAAATGGTCCTTTGAAAATGTTAATCCTTTATATCCTTGAAAATTTACATTGAATTTTCTTGAAAAGTAAGTATGTTAAAACCCAAAATCTCTTTGATAACGTGTTAAAATTTCATTACTCTAGCTTTATTGGTTCGAAAGTTATTAAAAAAAGGCGGAAGGTGCAATTCTAATGAAGTACAAAAATTCAAATTTATTTGTGTATCAGTATTTGAAATAATAAAAAGACAAAAAATCAATTAAGCGAGAATAATGAAATTTGGACACGTGATCAAGGAGATTTTGGGTTTAAACGTACTTACTTTTCAAGAAAATTCTATATAAATTTTCAAGGATATAAAGGATTAAAATTTTCAAAGGACCTTTTTCATATCCTTTTTTTACAAATAGATAAAAAATCAATTTTATTCTTGAGCCTTTTCTCTATCTTTTGATATACATATCGCCATATTCTAACGAGGTTAAGTATTTTGTATATTTTTTTAAATTTTTTATCCCCTTCAAAATTTTGAAGTCCTTTTAAAAGGACAAAGGATGTAGAAATGAAAAACTGAGTACGCAGTATTACTATGTTTGGTCTCTAGTTTCACGCCCATATGAATTTTTTCCGGTGTGCAAATTTGTTTTAATTTTTGTCGCACGGTGTTATCGGTCGCACCCACAAATCGACTGAGATACAACTGAGAAGGAATCTCCTCAGATCTACTTCCAAAAATGCTTTCAAGCATATCATCTCACAATGCTTCATTCAGAGTTCTTGCAATTTTATCGTCTTTGAATGGTGTCCTTGCCACTGTCTTCCTTACGAGTGAAAGTGCACAGCGAAAAACACACATTTCCTCTTTCCATAAGTAAATTTCAACCATATTTGTGAGTAGGTTGTGAACTTTCCAGACAGAACAAAGTTCATAGAGTTTGGGTCAGGAAAATAAAATGCTATAGAAAGAATAAAATTGTTTTCTTTTTGATTATTCGTTATTATTATAATATTATTATTATTATTATATTATTATCATTACTATTTTTTATCATTTTGTTCAAAAACTTTAGTTAGCAAAACCTTTAATTCACTACTGAACCACTTTTCTTCACACACTGTCGCTCCCTACAGCCTTCAGCTCAATTATTTTTCGGCATATTGAATTCTCATCCCGAAAAATTCATTTGTTGTGCTGCGTGCGCAGTATTGAATTTCCAACTTCAAGAGTCGCATAGAAAATTCAAATAATAACAAACTTCATTATTTTCATTGGTGGCAGTTCGCGTCGAGTGCGGTCGCTCGAAGCGGCACAAGCGGACGTCGGTAGTTGTTGCTCATTAACTGGAATTGTTTTCAAGTTGCAAACACACACACACGCACACACAGGCAGGCGAGGACCAACTTCGGCCGCAGCGTACACCTAAGCAATTTGCCGAGCGTGTGCCCACGCCGAACGAATGGCAGGCAGCCATGTTGGCGCAACTTGCGCCACACGCGCCGACAATTTCTTTTTCCGCGCTGTATTCGCCGTATTCGCTGTTATCGCATTATGTTTTGATGGAAATGCAAATTCAGCGCCCTACATGCGGACGCCCCGCGCCAACGGCGAGCGCCCCTTCAACGCGTTCGTGTGACTCACCTGTCGCGACAACTAAACTTGAAATATCTGCACTCATTACGCTGAAAAATTAAGCCTAAGCTCGATATTATTTCAGCGCCACTGCTGCTTCTTCTACTTCAGCCGCTGCTATGCGCTGCGTGTGAATGTTGCGTTGAGGAACGCGGGGGGCGACACACTGTGTGAAAATCGTTGCCAAACAAATGCCGCCCGAATTTGGTTTAAATTTAATATATTTAAGATTTTGCTAGATGCCCCGGGCGGCGCACCTAAGCCGACTGCCCCCCCCTTCCCCCTACCGTCGGTTAGAAGCGATGCGCAGGTGGCATATTGAGCTTTCGTTGCGGTATTATTATTTCGTAATAAACTTGAGTCATTGTTGCTTGGGCCGTCGATGCTGTTGTCACTCATTGTGGTTGTTATTGCTGTTTTTGTTGTTTTATACAGCTTCCTACGCTCGGCAAGCTGGTTATTTCTGCTACTTAGCTGTGTTGTTGTTGTTCTTGTTTCCATAGTCATAGCAGGTAGTGTTGTTGTTGTGGTTGTTGTCATTGTCGTTGTCATAGAAAGCAACACCATTTTTGTGTTTTAGGCAGATCATAAATTATTCATAAGTTGGCGTGCCCTTGTATCTGCATAGCTGTTGTGTTTGTGTGGGTGCCGGCCTACCGCATAAAATAGTGCGCAGGCAGTGCGGCAGAAAATAGAGCGGAAGTGATGTAGCGCCGGCATCGAATGGCATTGAAGCAAAAGTGTTTCCGAACCCAAATCGATGCGAAAGCCACACGCACTCCCAGCCTTGCCTTGTTTTTCATCAATAGATGCGCAAATATGTGTGTGTGTGTGTGTGCCTTTAGCAGCCGCTCAATTACAGTTGCAGCATTCACTTGGCTTCAGCTTAGCAGACTGTCGCAACGTTGTAAATGAAAATTGCTGATATGTCAACATTTTCACAAATTTTCATTGCTTAAGCGGAAAATTTAATTAACAAAAGTTGCTTGCCGAAAATTTATAAAATCGAGCTTATTACCGCACATTTTAAGTTATATCAGAGTTCACCGAATCGATTTCGCAGTGGCGTCATCAGCATTCACGCCGACATACATACATATTTACACTCTAAACGATTATGAAAATGCTGGAAGCAGCTGGCGTAGGAAGACCGCATGTTCAGCAAGCCGGGAAATTGCACATTTGCCCACGTTGGCAATTAAGATGTAAATAAAATCAGCTTATAAACTTGTTCCAAGAAATTTTACCAATTTTAAATTAATGTTTTCTATATATAAAAAGTTAAAATTTCCCAGAATACATCTTTTTCAATTATATGACTGTTCAAATAATTCTAAAAAAAAATTAATGAATTTACTTCTTCTACCTGACTTTTGAAACCTTTCAACTGCTCTGACTGCCATTGTTGACGGAAATTGAATTTTTACGGAATATCTGCACATGGCGAATAATTTAAATTTAAACATGGAAAGACGTAGATGCGAGGAAATTGCACCATACTTGTCCCACTAAAATACAAACCAATTTCATAAGTCCAGAAGAAGCAGCAAATTAATTAAACGGCAGCTCAAGCTTATAAAAATTATTAGTGACTTCATGTGGCGCTCTGAAATTACAATTTCCATAAAAAACGCTCCTTAAATTACGCGCAGTTAATGAAGTAAGAAAAAACCGCCGCTTTATTTGAGTTGAGTGGCGTTCAGCAAAAACTTGCGAGCGTGCAGAAATGCTGAAGCTGTAATTTCAGGCCGTTCTAAAGTAAATGAAAGCACACGAACCAACTTGTGCCGAGCATGTGTTGACTGCATTGCACTAATTAACACATATTTTGCGCCTTCTAGGACTCCTCCAGGCTGCCTGCTTTGCATGCGACACACGTTGGCAGGCTGCGCCCCTAAACAAATTAGGTTCATTATGCCGGCGACATGTGTCAGCGGCAGCAACAACAAACAGCATGAAGAAGCAGCAGCACAAGAGCAACAAAAGCCATTGCAATTCACACGCAAGTGTGCAATCTGATGCGGAACGTCATCATCGTCAGCAACATGGTCCTCGACATCGACATCGACAACGTCAGCAGCAACAGCAACGACAACAACAACAACAGCGCCATTGTCAGCGACAGCAAAAATACTGCAAGCAGCCATCACCACTTCGGCAACGCCGCTTTGCTGTCAGCGCGTAAACATTTTTATTAGAGCAACAAATATTTTGTATGTTGCAGGCGGCAGCTGCGCAGCTGCTGCAACTGCAGTGCACGACAACTGACGCTCAAAGTCAAATGACTGCGTGCGCCGAGAGTTGGAGAGTTGGTGGCGCTCGGAACAAATGGCTGCGCTTTGTCAAATGTCGGCGTCGGCGGCATCGAGCGGCAAGTGGCAGCAACAAAATGCTTTTTAAATTGACAGCAATTTTATTTTTATTGCATGGTTTTTGCTGGCGTTATTGTTTTGGTACTGATGTTGTTGTTGTTATTGTTGTTGTTGTTGTTATTGTTGTTGTTGTTGTTGTTGCAAGCAGCAGCAGCATATTGTGATGAGCGGCTGCAACGGCAAGCAAAGTGATGACACTGGCGATAGAGCGCTGAATGTTGCCTGTCGTTGCAGTTGTTACTGTTGCCTGGTTGCAATTGTCGAAGCTAACAATTTGTACTGGCAACTGATGCTGACACTTTTACTTTGCGCCCGATTGTCTACCGCATCAGCTTTTTTGCTTATCTTTCCTTTTGCACTTATTTTATTTTGAGGAGAAGAAGCAAACTGAACAAAGGTAGGGAAATGCTTGGAAATATTCAGCAATTTATAGCATCGAAAAATCTCATCGCATTCCACAGTGATTCGACTCCATACAAACGCGGGACACAATTAGGAGTGCTCTGTACTCAATAAAAATGTGTAAGACTTGAATTTGCAATTTTCGTCATTTTTGGAAAACTAGAGCACCAAGGCTGTTGGCTAGATTTTTTAGATTTTACATTTAATCAGTTACGTCAACATTGATAATTGCAAAGAGCACCAGAAATTGTATGAGGACCCTTTGGTTTTGCAATAAAAACGATAATAATAGATGTACGTTTTGCATTTGTGCAGTTGTTTTCATTTTTCATGCTGATTGCATACTTTTAGGGATAAATAAAATAAATTTTGACAAAACATAGGTGTTTGGACCACTTTTCAAATTGAATTCACATCCTTTTTAGGTATTTGTTTCTCTAAGTTTTCGCAATTTTTAGGTTTTTAACTTTGAAAAATATTTTAAATTAAATGTGAAGTAGAAACCTCAGCTTTATAAATTTTAAGAAAAAATTAAAAGCGAAAATGGCCACATCATTTCCTAATCTATATTAAATTTTTTAGGAACTTATTGCTAACCATGCATTTTTACGATTGTTTTTACTTAGTAGACTAAAAAACAAAAAACATGTGTTTAAATTCCGACTTTGAGCAGCTCTTGCAATTGCACTAATTATTTTTTCGCACAGATTTTTGGGGGTTTTCTTAGTTGAAGTTTTACCTTTCGAATGGCATCAAAATCGTTAAATTCTGAGACTATAGATTTTTTGAATTTTGTCTATGGAACGAATCACTGTGAATTCATTCATTCTCGTAGTTCATGTCTTTCATATGGTTTATGTGTCAGTATGCTTATTGAAATTATAGCCAATTTTCCTACGTCAAACATGCCAAATACGCTCCATGAAATATCTTATGGATTTATTTTGTTTATTGTTAACATTTTCCACGAAATTTCTCTGACTTGAATGAAGAAAATTGTTACATGTTGTTCAATTGAGTCTGGTGACACATGCAACAATTGATTTCTCAGCGACTAAAAAACATTTGAATTTCCACCATATAAGTATTCTATTAATATGTGAATATATGTACCCATATACATATGATTATATATATATGTATACACACACATACTTCTTTTCATTGTTTACTTGTTTACGCAAAGACAACTCAAATACGCTCTTGTCTGTTTTTCCATTGTTGTGCCACTCACGCAGGCACACACACACACACACACTCACATTCACATTCGTTGTCCAACAATGCATTAATAATGCGCCGAAAAATTCCGCAACCAATACGGACGGGCCGTAAGGCGCTTATTAGCGTCGCTTCAGCTGTCATTTATTTGCAGCATTTTCTTATAACAAATGCCATTTCCGTTTCCGCTCTGCTGCCACTTTTCGTTTCTTTTCTTTCCTGTTCTTCATGTTCATTGTTGTTTTCGCTGTGCTCGTGCCGCCGCATTGTCATTGCGGCTGTTGTTGCAGTTGGCTCAAGTAGAAATTGCGCCGAACTTTGCAGCGAATGCGTCCCGCTCCCCACTTTGCGCCAACACTGCAGATAATATTAGGCGTTTATGTTATTCATGGCATAATTTACAACGACAACGGCGCCAAAGTTGTTAAATGCAAAATTACGCATACGCGGCGCGCGTTGCAAGCGCGCAATGCAAATGAGACAATTTGCAAGTTGAGTGCAACTTTGCCAACACTTTCCTAATGTATTCCCTCAATGCTGCTCTTCGGTGTTATTGTTGTTGTTGGTGTGTTAATTTTCTTGTGGTTTGTTTGGTGTCTGTTGCATAAATTCGGTTAACCTTCAAAAGGTTTGATTCATTTGAAGTGTTTTTCACGCGACGTTTCGCTTTTAACGGCTCATTATCAAAATTAAATTACAACAAATATTGTGTTAGTGTTGTTGTAAATTGCTCTGTTGCTGAAGGCTTGTCAGCAACGACAAACAAATTACAGCATAGCAAAGTAAAAAACAAATTCAAGGCGAGACCAAACAATGTGGCACATTCTTTGCTGCTGGTTTTTGTTCTTTTCGTCTTCATTTTCCGCTTTGCGCATTTCAGTTTTGGCCGTTTGGCCCCCAATAATGCGCCATAAACTTCTGTCTAAGCGAAAAGTTTTTCAAATTTTCAAATTTCTTTTATGCTACGCAAATTAACCGCAATTAAGTGAGTCCGCAGGCGCCTGTGTGTGTGTGTGTTTGTGTGTGTGCATTTGTTTACAAACGCGCGGCCAGCGCGCACCCCAAGGCAGAATGAGAAGTGGCCGAACGGCAACAACAACTACCAAAATACGAAATTAAAATTACGGGGAAAAAAATTAAGTCCCAACAAAGATGGCTGCGGAAAATCGCAAGAAAAGTAACAAAAATGCCGAGCCAATTAACTCCAATCGTCGGCAGTTATGCGTTTTTTAAGTTTTATTTTTAAATGCGCCGCTGTTTTCTTTTGTGCCAACCGCAGCCACAATCAAATTGAAAACATTAAGCAGCAGAAAGCAGCGGAGAAATTGAAAAACCAAGAATGAGCAATTAAATTTGGTGGAAAATTTATTGGAGGCGTCCGCTACAATAAAAGCAGAACTAGAAAAAAATGGGCACAAGGAAGAATGTTGCAAAGCGATGTCAAACTGATGGCAGCTGAACGAACGCTCAAGGGTGGGGGAGGGGAGAAACTTTAATGCTGTGCTTACACTGCAAACAAAATTAGGCAAATGTGAATGCAACGTGGCAAACATCCGACCTTCAAAAGCGTATAAAGTTTGACCTTTTTATGGGTCTAACTTTTCACTGTCAACTATCACACAGGATGGGGTAGAATATGACAGCCTCATAAAGGACGAAGCAGTCCCCCCCAAAGAGAAGATCTTTGAGTTTTCATGCTCAAAAATATTCTGGCATACTATCTGCCATCACTTTAGAGCAGCTTAAAGCCACTTTAAAATGCAAAAACAATTACTTGAACGAGTTTTTTTCTGCCAGTGTGTCCCTTCAACTGGTTCTGGTGCTTTGGCTGCATAGGCATTTGGCATGTTTTCGAATTTCTTAAGCTTAATTTTGTGTGGCCATTTTAATTAAGAAAAACGAGTGCCTTCTTACTACTACTTGCACTGTTTGTGGGCGCCTTGGTGTGCGTGCTCACGTAGCGCACTCGCTTCAAAGCCATCCCAGTCGCCTTGACAGCTGACGTTGAGTTCGGCACCCAACGGAACCCATTCTTCGCTTTGCGTCCTCTTACACAGACATAAGTATTTTCAAATATTGCACTGCTGTCAAGCGCTTTCGACTTTAAGTTTTCTTTTCTTGTTGCTGTTGTTGTTGTTGTTGGTGGTGTTTTGTATTGGTTTTCGACAATGTGTGTTTGTGCAGCACATCAATTGTCATTAATGAGATTTATAATCGTCTTAACTTGAACTGCGAGCGAAGCGTTTACTTGTTTTACTCGACAATGCCAACAATAAAAAAAGACAACTCAAAGCGTTGCGACAACAGCGACGAGAGAAAAGCAATTTCAAGCACCAGCTGCGCTCGAAGTAAACTCAATAAAATGGCGCACAATATTCACCTTTGAGTGATTTGCGCGCGTGCGTGTATGTTTTTTTTTTTTTTTTTTTTTTTTTCTCTGTCGGAGGTGGAAAATCTTCGAAAGATACTGAGCTCCAGCCCAGCATGCCGGATTTTTACCGGCTAAAAACCAACCCCCCATCGTCGACCTTTATCCCCGCGGGACCGCCTCCCGGCATTACGTCGCGGGGCAGGTTTGGTCTCAGATAGACCTCAATCTGTTAGTCGCGCCTCCGCGCGTCGCTCCCATTCGTATCGCCGTTGTAACGTCATCACTTCCGATGCGAAATGGTCGACTGCTGTCCAATACGTTTCCGTTTCCAACATCTTGTGGATTAGTGTCTGTGGCGTTGGCATCGCCCCGAGCTGGTCCGCCAAGTGGCTTCGTTGTTGTTGATATCGGTGGCAATCGAAAACAACATGTTCCGCGTCTTCGTTTGCGTTACAGCAATAATCACACTGAGGGTCTGCCTCGTACCCGAATCGGTGGAGATAGGCCTTAAAACACCCGTGGCCTGTGAGAATCTGTGTTAGGTGAAAGTTGGTTTCACCGTGCTTTCTTTTCAGCCAGGTCTCGATGTCTGGAATGAGCGTGTGGGTCCAGCGTCCTTTCGTTGAAGAGTCCCATCGTTCTTGCCACTCTCTCGCTTTGTTTGTCTTGATGGTCTCCTGTCTCTCTTTGTTTCCTGCGGTCCGAAGTTCTGCTGCCTCGCGTGCCGCTATGTCGACAGGCATTCTGCCCGCTATTACATTGGCAGCGTCATCTGACAGCGTCCGGAAGGCACTGCAGACCCTGAGTGATGCCAACCGGTGTGCTCTTGCCACATCTTTCAGATATGAAGGTGTCTCGGTTGCTGGTGCCCAAATCGGCGCCGCGTACTGGATAATGGATGTGCTGACGGTTGCTAGCAATCTCCTCGTATGCTGCCTGGGGCCCCCTATGTTTGGCATTAGTCGGGTGAGCGAGGCAACTGCTTTGTTCGCTTTTTCACCCGCATATTTTAGGTGCTCTTTAAAGTTTAGCCGGTTGTCCAGCAAGACCCCTAAGTACTTGATGTACGGCTTAGATGTTATCGTGTGCTCGCCTACACGAATTTCCAAGGTTTCCACCTTCTTCCGACTGCTCATTAGCACCGCTTCCGTTTTGTGGTCTGCGAGTTCCAAGTTGTTGTCCCGTAGCCAACATTTTACATCCGCGATCGTTTCGCTGCCTGTTTTGGCGACCTTATCCAGCCTCTTTGCTGTCACCACGATGGCTATATCGTCCGCGTAGCCGACGATATGTACTCCGTCTTGCTTCGGGATTCTCAGCACGCCGTCATACATGACGTTCCATAATAGTGGCCCTAGCACCGAACCTTGTGGTACGCGTGCGTGTATGTGTCCAAATGTGTTTGTGTGTGTGCGTGCCTCGTGTGGTAACAGAATTAGCAGCAAAGTGCTGGGCGCGTTTATTGATTTCATTAAATAACTGCGCAATATTTTTGCTTTATGTGTGTATGTGTATGTGTGTGTGTGTGTGCGTTTAGCAATGCCCGTAGTAAATGGCAGCTGTCGGTGTGACTGAAATATCTGGCGGTCGCTTTTGTTACACTCACGCACTCACACATGCATAGATTCATTGCTCACACATGTGCGAGGCGCACATTAAAAGCGCTGATTATAAATCCGTAAATATCCGATATTGGTTTCACTTTAAACGCCGCAATGCTCTGCGGCTCCGCTCGCATTGATGTGTTTATTTAATTTATTAATTTCATTAAGTATCGCATGAATTATGCGACTCGGCGCCAGAGCAAACACCTGTCACGCTTTCCTTGTTGAAATGTTTGATAAACACAAACGAAAGACGACGGAAGTCGCCAGGCGGCGCCGGATGTGGTGATTCACGGCAGCCGAGCAATTATAGCCACGTCGCAGCAATAGCAACAAAGGCAAATAAATTTCCGATAAACAAGTTTGCGTTGGTTATATATTTGCCATAATTAAATCGCATTTATGTGCTGCCGTAAAAAGAAAATAAGTAGCGGAAAATGTGTACAACAAACAAATGGCCACATGCGGGATTTATTAACGTGAAAACAACAACAACAACGAATGTATTTAAATACATAATGCAAATAAGGAGTGTTAATAAAATTGTGTAATGCGCTGACTGAATTAAAAATTATATATAGGCAACATAACCAATACAAATGCACTGAGAAAAAAAACTACTAACTAAAAGTCTTTTTGTATTATATAAATTGTCTCTTGTTCAGTGGCGTACACATGATTTCATTTGGGGAGGGAGGATTATGAGCTGAAACCAGGACCCGAAATAACAAATTTTTATAAAAACTATATTTGAAAAAAATTACTATGAAGGAAAGGTCATACAAATAAATGAAATATATCAATACATTTCTTTTCGCACAGAGAATAAAACTTGGCAATAAACTTTTTTTTGTAATTTTTATGGAAAAGTTAAGAAATAAGAATTATTTTTTAATTATATTATAAAAATCCTATAATAACAATTATTCGTCTACAAATGACAATTTTATTTCGATTTTTATTTTAATTGAAATTAAAATTTATTGGTGACTTTTATTTCAAAAAGTCATCTATAAAAATCATTATTTATAAATGTCATCAATAAAAATCATTCAATGACTTTTATTTTTTTTAGTTATTTATGACCATTCAGTGACTTTTATTTATAAAAGTCATCAATAAAAATCAGTGACTTCTATTTATAAAAGTTGTCAAAAAAATCATTCAATTACTTTTATTTTTTAATTCATCAATAAGAATCATTCCGTGACTTTTATTTATAAAAGTCATCAATAAAAATCAATCAGTGACTTTTCTTTTTTGAGTCATCAATTAAAATCAATCAGTAACTTTTATTTATAAAAGTCATAAATAAAAACCAGTAAGTGAAGTCGTCCAAAAAATCATTCAATGACTTTTCTTTTTTAAGTCATCAATAAAAATCAATCAGTGACTTTTATTTTTGAAGTCATCAATAAAAATCATTCACTGACTTTTATTTATAAAAATCATTCCGTGACTTTTATTTATAAAAATCATTCAGTGACTTTTATTTATAAAAATCATTCCGTGGCTTTTATTTAATTATAAAAATCATTCAGCGACTTTTATTTATAAAAGTCATCCAAAAAATTATTCAATGATTACACAGAGCAACAAAATCGAATTTTTTTTTTTTCTAAAATCAAACTATACTTTTCTAAAGGATTTTTGGACGCTGATCACAACTGCGTACTTAGTTTTTTGATTGTTTGAGCGGCTTAGGAAATATTGATGGTTTTCCTTGGAGGGCGTTTTACATGTTTGTTGACCATTACATGCATGTAGCTCCCACAAACCTGAAGTCTTAAATGCCATTTTTTGAACATAGATTAACAATAATCTAACTATGTATTTAAAATTTAAAACATTAAAATCGGTTCAAATTTGCAAGAATTTTTCAAAGTCAAATTTTCAGTTACTTTGCAAGATTGCGAATACAGAAAAGAATTTTGCTTCCAAAAAATATATATTATCATACAGTGAAAAAAGAATGTTTAGGCTTTCAATTAAAAAAGACATTTTTGAAATACGATGTTTGTAATATAAATTGTGTTCAAATATGTAAGTTCTCCATTCATAAATTCAGCAACAAAAGCAAGGATTTACTTTTGAGCTATAATATCGGAGCACACTTTTAGGCAGCAGTATGAAAATGCTCACATTCAACAAATGCCCTCAATTCATAAAATTTTCAGCTTTCGAATTTTGAATTTTTTGTGCCCTAAAAATATGTCGCAATAAAGTATGGAAAAACAGCAAGTAGTTTGCTAAGTGTGTGTGGTTGAAATTTTTACTTGTGTGATGCAACTCTTTTTAGTATAGCTCCTACAGTAATGAACCAATTCAAATTTTGTTAATGACCCTGAAAAGACAAATATTGACGCTTGCGAAAATACTTTAGATACTTTCGTCAATGACGCGAAGAGCATTAGAAGATTTCAATACAAACACGTGTTCAGAAGGTGAAGTCGCATTTACACTCTAATGAGTATAGGCCGAGAATGGCACATGCAACACAAAAAATCTGTTCTATAAGTTGAAGTTACAACCTTACACTATACATTGCACACTAACTCCTAGTTGAAAATTGCAACCCCGAATTTAATTGAATTTTTATAAAAAATTCGCGAAAATTGAACTTTGAAGAGCCATAGCCGTGTTAACCCTTGACCAATCGAAATCGACTATAGTCAAAATTATAGCTTGAGGATTCGTTATTGTGTCATAAAAAAATTATCGTGTTTTTCAACATATTATAAATGCAATAAAAATTCAAAGATGAAAAATCGTGGATAACACCTCTTAGCAAAAACCACCAATAACTTACAAACCGCTCAAACAATCAAAAAACTAAGTACGCAGTTGTGATCAGCGTCCAAAAATCCTTTAGAAAAGGTTTACTAGAACTCGGAAAAATTTTGGCTGTTGCTCAGTGTTATTTTAAGTCATCAATAAAAATCATTCAGTGACTTTTATTTTTTAAGTTATCTGTTTATAGCTCAGTAAAGCTAAGCCCGCGCACACGCGTTGAAATAAAAGAATTGTGACTGTCGGTTAAATGTCTATGTTTTTTAGTTTTATTGAATTTATGGAGTATTTGTTGAATGTTTATAAATGCACACAGGTTAAATGGGTTTAAGTTGATCGCGGGGGATCGGTGCTCATTAGCCGGAGTTCGTACATTAAGTGTCCGCCGGTCGCGCAAGCTCCCTTCGGGATGGCCAGGGTTGCCATCCCTACATATACACACATAAATGGACAACATAATACAATAATATTGACATTTCTAAGAGCCGCGCGGCCGGCAGTGTTTAGGGATCTAAACATATCAATAAAAATCATTCAATGAGTTCTTTTTAAGTCATCAATAAAACTCATTCAGTGAATTTTATTTATAAAAGTCATAAAAAATCAGTCAGTGACTTTTATTATTTGGGAGAGCTTCGAACCCGCAAAAGCTCCCCTGGCATGTGCCACTGTTCTTGACATTGTTTCAGGACACTAAAGCAAATCGCAACGTGTATGGGCCGCATAACATTTAAAAATTTTATTTCTATGTCGATAAGTCAAAATTAAAAATGTTTTCGAAATTGTTCTCTTCCATTTAATAACCAAATCTGCAACTATAGGTTGGGTTGAGTTGGAGTGACAACTTTTAGAGATGACTTAGTGTCAGAACACATTGAGACCGTACGACTTTTTCATTTTCAGCCTGACGGAACCTGACGCAGTTTTATCCTGGGTTTAGTAGCTCTCTGAGTTGTGTTTGTCTCAGAGTCTGTTGACATCTTCAACATCAGACTGCTTGGAGTTAAGTTTAATTATAAAAGACGCTTACAGTAAATAAGGAAATATTGCATTGATTTGGTTTTACAGTTGCCAGTGTTACTTCTGGCTGGTAATCAAACAAGGTTGACCTACAAATTGGTTACCAGGATTTGAGTTGCAATCAAGTGCAATCTCAACAGTCCGAAACGAACCAGCAATGGATTTGATTGCTGCCTGTCTGTCTAAATAACTGTCAGCATTCACATGGCACAGATCATTGTTTAAGAGACATTTTGGGGTCTGGGGCAATGCCATGACTTCAGCTTCAGACTTCAGACAAAGTAAGATTGATTGCAATAGTATTCCGAAGAATACTCCACTTCCCAATCCATGGTCCAACTAGAAACAAAGATTGTAAATGTTGATTGAGTTATCAGTCAACTTTTTGCAAAAACCCATCAAGAATTGTTACATCAAGTCAATGATGGGAACCAACTCTGTGATGCTCCATGATCGAAAATAGAAAACCCAAAATGTTAAGCAGCCTTAAACTTGATTAGACATTTAAGACGTTGTCCGTGGTTTTGTTAACTGTTCAACTGGAATCTTTATCTTTTCATGAACACGATGTCAATAGTTAACAATGTTCTTTCTTAGAATATATCTCTAAATATGGAACTGTGGGCTTGGTCCAACTCTAAATATTGCATCGAAAATAAAAATTATTGTAGTAGGGAACAGCTAGAAATTCTACTCGAAACTATCTTTTTGAACGCTTTTTTCTTATCAAATACAATCTCGAGGTAAAAGAGACATCATAACCCACGTTCAACGTCAAATTGCATGACCACAAAGAATTCCTGTGTGGCCTCAAGTAATATCTTCGAACAGTGCAACCGCAATGAATGTTATTGAAATTTCGGCGAAAACGCCACAAAGTCAACATAATTGCCTTACGCACTTTGTGGCATTAAACTGTTCAACACATTGTGGCAACATTTCGCCGAAACATTAATAAGCCTGGAAATTAAGTGTCAAGTGTTTGCTTTAACAAAGGGCGCCCGATTTCGAGAAGAGCCAAGAATAAGCAGCCAAGAATTTACTACCTGCCCCTTGGCTGTTTTTACTGGCCTTGGCATTTTGCGTATGAATGCCGCTAATGGTGATTACGAAATGTTGAACGTAGCTGCACGTTACGTTGAATTTTATTCACTTTGCTGCCGTCTAGACGAGTTGTTGTTGGCTCTTTGTTGAGGCAAAAGAATAGTGTGAACCAGTAACATTTCAAATGCGCGGGAGTTGAGCAAATTTTTGTGCAAATGCTGCAACTTTAAATTGTTTCAAATTGAGGGCAAAGCCAAAGTGCTGGCCTCGCAACAATTTGGCTGGCTGAAGGATATTTATTGCTTTCGGGTTTTGGCAGCTGGAATCAAGATGAAAAATTCGATATATTGGAATATATTTCAAGAAAAATATTATTAACTTGGCTTGACATTAACTCTAAAAGCTTTTGACAAATTACTTGACCATTCAATAAGCAATCAGGTCAATCTTGAAACTCAACTCAACTCGGTGCGCTGCCAAAACGAAATCTCAGCTTCCTACCTGTTACAGACACACAGAGTAAAGCAACAAAAGCAAACACGTTACAGAAAATGAAAAGAACGAGTGGAGCAATTTTTAATAACTGCACAGGTTGACATATGCCACGCCACGCTTCACTACAGTCGAACGGCAGCAGCCATGAAAACGCTTTGGCGGCGCAGCGAGCACCTCGCGCTTCCCGCATTATTGCGTCTGTTCACGCTGTTTTGTTGCGCTCGCCTTCTTATCTTTTTCCCATATATGGAGCCATAAAGCGGGGAAATGGAAAACATGAATAAATCAGCCTGCGGAGCGGCAGAAACGGAGCCGACAAAATTATGAACGCACAACGATGAAACGCTGCGTCTGTTCCAACAAGGCTTTCAATTCTCATCACGAAAATGCTTTTTTATGTCTTTTGCGGTATAAAACATACGCAATCACACACACACATGCATTCATATGTACATGCGATCACAACAACAAATATGCGACGAAAAACAAAACCAGAAAAAAGTTGCAGAAAATTGTCCAATATGTCGGCTGGGTTTGCGAGTGTGTGCGCGATATATGAAGTGGCAATGTGCGCAAATAAGCAGCAATGAGTTTTGTGTGTGTGTGTGTGTGAGTGCGAACCTGATTTTCTTTATTCATTTTTGCTTTAGTTCTGTGGCATGTATGTACATAATTTAAGCGGCAAATGAGCAGCACGTAGCGCCAAACTCAACGGCGAAATTAAGGCGCGCATGACTGATGGAAAAATATTGCATGACAGGACGCAAGTTGTGTGCACTGACTACCTGGGCTGTGAGATTGGCGCTGCGGCGCGGCAGCAAAAAGCGGCTGCTTTAAGTTTATGACAGCGCCTGAGCGCTTGTCAGCTGCGTGATAAAGGGGGAAACTTAATGAAATGCACGCACACACACAAGGCCGCCCATGCATGGGCCGAAGGACGCACGCAGAGGCTCAGACAGGACGGACAGCGGCGACATTGATGTGTTGTTGTGTGCGCGCCTGAGTGCTTTAATTATGTTGCATTACTGCCGCACACACACACACACATAAACGCAGTCGTTGTCGGTAGATAACTGTGTGCGTGTGCGTTGTTTGTGATTGGACAGTTGAGCGCCGTCTGCAGTGGATGACAGTGACAGCGCCGAAGGCCGCTTGTTGCTTGCAACATTTCACACTTTACTGCGTCGGGCGCTTTGCGGTGCTTTATCAAAGTTAACGCTTCGCAATTGATTATTAAATTTTAATGGCGCTCAACACTCGGAAATTTTAGGCATTCACTTTGTTGTTGGCACTTGTTGAGCGATTCTCTGAGTTGAGTAAAATGCAGCGACATTCAGCTTGCTTTGTGAGAGCTTCACAAAGTAACAAAAATCGGCGCCACATTAACTTTGAACAGGCACCAGACAGCCAACCCGTCAGTTGGGGTCTGCCACTCGCTGCACGGCTGCGCCATTTTGAATAATGTAAAAATATTTTAATTGCATTTTGGTTGAGCTTTTGGCGTTCTTCCCGTTTCCTTTTTTATTTTTGTGGTTTTGTGTGCCTTTGTGTGTGTGTGTGTGTGTGTGATGTGATGTTTGTGCAAGTTGATCTAAAAAATGCAATTAAAAGTCAAGCGCTAACCGCTGCCCCGTTGCCGGCGGGCAGCAGCCAGCAAAGTTGATTTAAGCCGAGGCAGAAAAAAATGTAAAATCCAGTGTTGCATGTGTTGAGTTGCAGCTGAAATGAGCTGAGCCGTAAGTGTGAGGAAATGTTGCCGCACCAGCTTGAGAACATCATCAATTTTATTTTTTCTGCCCTTGCGTTTGCGTAGTTTTGCGGTGTGCGGCAAGCAGCTGCTGTCCTAAATGTGCTAACGCCTGAAGCAGGTAAAGAGGAAATTATGTCAAATGTAGATGCACTACGAAAAAGAAGAGAAAGCAAGCATTTGTGGTCAAAGTGAAGTAAGGCAATGCCAGTTCTCGCATGCCAAGGTTTTTCATTGAAATATTCCTCATTTTTGTTCAACAAGTATGGATACTTAACCCTTTCGACCCCGAATTTTACCCTCGATATTACTTTTTGTATTTAAATCATGAAAAACTTGCCTAAGAAGTGTGCACACGACATTTGAAATCGCCACACCTCTTTCTTAGAGTTCTAAAGCTAGTTTACTTTTGAACAATTTTAGCTAAAACGGGTTAAATAAATTTTGTATCAATATTTTTTAGTTACAGAAAAATTATTTAATATTTATGGCAAAATACAAAATTATCACTTTTTGATTTTATTTAACGATTTTTAAAGAAACAGGGTATTGATCAAACGCGCCCAATTCGTAGACTTCAATTAGAACACAAACTTTCCCTGATATCGCTGCAAATGATTGTAAATTATTTTGAGGATAACAGTCTAATAGGTTTCAACAAAAAAAACACTATCTATTTTGAAATTTTGGGGGGCTCCAAATCCGACTTAGAGCTATGGTCTCTTGAGCAAAATTTCTCAGAATCACCTATAGATTACGTTTTTACTATACGCTTCATCAAAAAAAAAATTAACCCGCCCTAATATATATATATATATATATATAATATCTTAATATATTAAATAAATAAATATAAGGATTCTTATAAATTTGTTTCTATCAATTTGAATCTTCTCTGGTATTAGTGAGCGTCGATAGAAGTGATTTTTTATTCTTAGAAAATGTTAAGGTGTCAAAAATGAGACTTTCGATGTTGAAAAGAGAACAGGGAAACGATGAACTATTCTCAAAATAGTTTGCCACTTTCTGCTGAAACAGATAGCTGCCAATATATGAATCATTTTTTCATTCATAGCAGTGATTGAGAATTCGAACCCATGATCCGCTGACTGGCAGTGCAATGCCTTAGTTAGTTGACTAAGTGCTTGAATTATCTGCTACTTATGCATATAATTTGTATTTTTGTGTATTTTATAAATAAAAACAAGAAATCTTTGTGAACTGCGACACACAAAATCAAAACGTCAATCATCTGCTTTGTAAGTAACAATGAGGAAATTGTTCAAAACAGAATATTTTTCAAACAAAAATTAATATCAAGAAGCTAATATGATCGTCGAGTTTGCTCATTTGTTTTGAACTTTGTTTATGATGCAGTTGTTGCCGTTTTTTTATTTGTATTCTGTTGCCGTCAAGAAGCGGTGATATGCCAAATTAAATTTTAAAAATGTTTGAAAAAGCAACGAGCGCACATATGTGTGGAAACACACTCACACACACACACACACACACACACACTTACTTTCGTATATTTTGGGTCATCTCATGAGTAATGAGGATTAAATTTTCACTGAATTCACAAACAAGAACTTCAGTAGATTTATAACTCAAGCTGCAAGGACAAAAAAGACTTCGAGTTCATGCAATTCTTGCTAAGTATGTGAAATTAATAAATTTCTTAAAAAAAGAAGACAGCTTTTTGTTGGTGATTAAATTTCTAATAATATACATAAGTCTAAGTTGGCATCATGGAATGAACTCGTTAATTTCATACAAAGTTGAATATAATTTCGATCATTCCAAAATCGAAAAGAACAGCAACACTCTGGGTATCACAGTGGGCCTTAGTGGCCTCCAAGAGACGTCTAGTCAGAACACTAAAGTTTGTGAGCCAAATTTTCGAAACATCTTATTTCAGTTCTCAAGCAAGCAAGCTGCAAAATCGCTCAAGTCATTTTGTTTTACTTATGGTTTGAGTACTCATTTAGGGGCTTTTTCCTAATCGATTATTTTGCCATCAGACGCTTCGATGTATGGTTTTTCCACAAAAAAAATAAAAAAATTCATTTCTTACCAGACAACCCAATGCTTATGTGTCCGCAAGCAGGCGTGCAACACATTTGACGGTGTGTCATATATGTCAAAAATATGCAAAGTTACCGCAAAGCAACACGCGCAGTGGCTGCTGATTTCAGTCGGTTGTTTGTGTTCTTGTGCTGTTCTTTGCTTATCGTTTAATTTCCAATTTACCGTAAAATGAAAGCAAAAGAGATAAGAGATTTGTTTGGCTGGGCGCAAAATTGCCTCCTATTGTTTTCGGCTTTCGGTTTTCTTTTGAGTTGTGGGCTTTTCGCGTGCCGCCTTTGTGGGCGGGTTTTTATTTTGCGCTTTGCTCTTATTGCAATAAAGGCAGGACAAAGTGTTGCTCGATGTCGGCTGGCAAGTGGAAAGTGAAAAAGTTATTAAAATGCAAAGTGGTGAGCCTTTTGCCAGCGGTGAATTATGTGTGTGTGTTGCGCCAAAGTATGCGGGCGGCCATATTTGCTGTGTTTGGCATTCTTCTTCATTTTATTTTGTTTTATTTACGGTTTTTATAACGACAGCGCAGCGCCATGTTGCGCATATCGACGCACACACACACACACACAGACGTATGCGAACATGCGGGCGCTGCGCGCGTGTGTGAGTGTGCGGCTTGTTGATATATTTGAATTTTTAATTTTTACGACTTCCACTCACTTCAACTCGCTGTCGTAAATAAATTCTGAAACAACAACAACAATAAAGAAAAAAGAGCAGCAGTTCCGTACAATGAAAACGTTGGCAACTTTATCAACTTGCAACACACTCGTACATTCCGCATGCGACATGCAACATTCCGCACACAGCCGCTTGGCCCAACGGCGAAAGTGTTAAGCGAAAGCGTTAACAGCGGAGACAATTACAACTACAGCTACAACAACAACAACAAACAGAAACACCAGCAATCGTCAGCAGCTGCAGCGCCATAAAAACAACGCCAACGCAACAGGAATGACAACAGGAATGCGAGCAACAACAACGACGGCAACAGAAGCCACGCCGGCCGTAATAATGTCGCAATAATGGGCAACACAACAATTGAAAATATCATTGTTGATTGCGTGAGAATTGCTTCCGCTCGACTGTCGACTGCTGACTGCTGACTACATCAGCCGGCAATTGGCCGCAATTGTAAATTTTATGACAATAACCATAACAACAACAACAGCAATACTAACAAATAAACAAAGCATCAAAACAACAACAACTACATCGCGTACTATAACTAAAATGGCGCGAACATGTCTGCAAGCGCGTGTAAAATATGGTTTTTCCCCATTATTTTGCATATTTGTTTCACTATTTATGACGCTGCATACTTTTAGGCACATGCTGCAATGTGCGCGTCACTATTTGCGCCAAAAAAGTATGTTGTTGTTGTTGTTGTGTTCATAAAATGAATTGAAATAAAACGAAGAAACGAATCGGTTGGGTTTGCATATATTTGAGGGCGCAGTTTTATTTTATTGATTGGCAGTTTTTTTGACGAAAACATACGTTGACATGCTTATCGCTTTGCCAAACGTGGCACGACATGACGTGTTAAATCGTTCAGTGAACCGGCGAACGAACGCACATGGAATGCGCCAAAAAAGTTGAACCATGTGGGCTTGAAAATGCTGAAAATGCGTGCGAGCGCGAAATGGAATCGTAATAATTCTGGGAAAAATAAGTGAAGCTGACAGATAAAGTTGCAGTCAGTTAAAATATGGAAATAATACTCGTAGGCGGGAAAATAAGCCAGACGAATTTGAGGAAAAGTATTGGCTTGCTGTGGCGCCTAGAAGTGTGCACAAATATTTTATTAAATAAAAATTCAAGCAGTAGCTGACATAGAGATTAGCATACAACGAGAAGCTTCTAAATTTCGGGCAGATATGGTTCAGTGCTGATTTGTATGGCACGTGTTGTTGTTGTTGTAGCTGTCAGCGAGCTCATATTTTATGGCGGGCCAAAACAATGCTGAAACAGAATACGACATTTTTTTGTGTGCAAAATTCAACACTCTGCGGAATTTCAATTTGAAATGCCGCTAAAAGGTTGTTTAATGTTGAGCGGCGGCAACGTGTTAAAAATTTCTTTACTTGGTATGAGCAGAATTTCATTTGACCATCAACACGTACGCAAAGACACAAAGTCGCATCATGAAAACGGTGAATTCCCTGAATTTCGAGTTGAGAGTAAAACACGAAAAAGTGACAGAAAAAATGGCAAAACGGCCCACAAGCACGGTCGGTCGCTGCGAACCCCCAAAAAAAAACCGAAAAATTAAATTTCTATTAATGGCGGCGTTAATGAGCGCTCGAGGCGCGGCTCATGTTTCGGACAAAGCGCCAACGCGAGGCAGGCAACTAGCCAGCGCGCCGCGTATTATTTATGCGAGCAGCGTGGCTGAGGAGGGCCGCTGCCACTTTGAAATGCAACCGCACATTTGCAGCCTGAATGAGTACCCAGCAGCGTCAGTGCATTTTTGCAGCGCAACTTTCGAGAGACTGAACTAAAAAGCCGCACACAAAAGCGCAGCGGGACGCAACACGCACACAGTCTTTTGAAAAAGAACACACTCACACATACAAACGCATCTACGTGCCGTCAGACAGTCAGTCAGCCAGACAGACAGCCGTGCGGTGTGGCGCACAAAATAATTAAATTTCATATCTTACACATGTTGCGGCAGCGGCTGACCGACGTAAAGCCTCGTGCGCGCTGCACTGTGGTCGCGCAAATGTGTGAATGGCTGCCTCTGCCATTCTTCTGCTGTTTATTTATTTTGCCGCGTGCCTTTGTCTGTGGTCAGCGGCCGGAAATGTGGCGCACGCAGCGCACACAGCGCACACAAGCGCGTCCGCTGCGCACGACTGACTTCGGGGCGCTCGAGCGCAAGCATTGAAGTCATCATTAGGCGCGCCGACGAGATCCTTTTCAGGATAAGACCGCAGCGCAAAGGAAAAGTGTAATTAGGCAGCTTACGGTCAACATTTACTTGACTACAGTTTAAGCACTAAACAAAGTTAAGCACTTAATTTCGCTACGCACACCTTAGCGTTGAGCTACGTTCGGCTGCTTTAAGCCAGACACCAAGCAAGTTCACATAATTAAACGACAACTTATTGGCTTTGGCTCTGCTGAAATCTTGCAGCAGCCAAACATTTTTAAATTGCGGTAGAAAAAATTGAATTCAATTTCATGTTGAGGCTGGGGCGGTTGGGGCATTTTTTACGCATCAAAAAATAAATAGACAAATCGTTATTACACTCCAACTGCGCCCACGTCTGAGCCCACCCACACGCCAACACACACACAAATACACACATACATGTGCGCTGTTTAATTTCAAACCAAGCAGCCAGCACAACACAAACAAGCTGGGCTAAACCAGGCCATTACCAGAAGCAGCGCCGCAATCGCCGCCAACCCCAGCAACGCCAGGAGCGGCAAATACGACAAAAGCTTGAACGGCAGACCTCACACGCATAAAAGCGGCTAATACTAATGGCAGCTCTAAATTCAGGGATTATTTTGTTCAACAATTTTTTACACCCTTCCACGCGCTGTCGCCGCCCCGCACACCACAGAATGCCACATTTCTATGCAGCCGAAAGAAAGAAAACTGTAGCAGTGGCAGAAAAACGGCGTTGAAAACAGACAAACGCCGACCAAATGAATGGCGGCGGACAACGAGGGCCGCGACAGGTGCGTAGTGAGAGTTTGTGCGCGGTTCAAGCATCGTTTAGGAGCGTCAAAGTAATTATGAAACTTTTATCTATGCACCGCTACGAAGATCTTCGAAAATCCAGCGAATTAATCTAATAAGCTGGGAAATTAAGATTTGGTGCCACAGCCGGATCCAAGCTCAGCTAATAGTGTCACGTTGGGGTTACATGCACCAACTCTCATTCTATTACAACTTCTATTCTTGCTCCATCTTTGATGCTTTTCAACTTGACTTCATGAAATGACTTGACGCCCCCTTTGTACACAGCACTCTTCCTTCTCAAACTCCTCTTCGCTCTTCTCGTTTTAAATATTGTGTGCCATTTCTTTCCTTCTGTCCTTCGCATCATTTTGTGTGCTTTACTCGCAGCAGTAAACCTCATCTTTTATGGCATCTTAAGTCAATAGTATTCTTGTATAACTTTAGGCCGCCTCTTCTGCATATTTTGATACTCCATTTCTGTGAATCAAACGTATTTCAAATTATATCTCCTAAAAGCAGATATTTCCATTTACTATTTCGTTCCTTGACTCCTTATTTCAGTTTGTATACCATTGAATCAGCCATTTCATTGAACTTTAGTCGTTTTCTCAACTCCCATCTTATTCCATTACGATTCGCAACAAATCTTAGCCCGAATTAAAACCTACACATTTTCTCCAAAATTAAGTTAATTTTTGCATTCTTCTCACTCATCATATTTCATACAATTTTTGATTCAATTTAGCCTATAACACTATAAAAATTTTTCACACCGGAAAAAATCCATATGGGCGTGAAACTAGAGACCAAACATAGTAATACTGCGTACTCAGTTTTTCATTTCTACATCCTTTGTCCTTTTAAAAGGACTTCAAAATTTTTAAGGGGATAAAAATAAAAAAATATAAAAAATACTTAACCTAGTTAAAATATGGCGATATGTATATCAAATGAAAGAGGAAATGCTCAAGAATTTAAATAACATTGATTTTTTATCTATTTGTAAAAAAAAGAATATAAAAAAGGTCCTTTAAAAATTTTAATCCTTTATATATTTGAAAATTTATGTACAATTTTCTTGAAAAGTAAGTATGTTAAAACCCAAAATCTCCTTGATCACGTGTCAAAATTTCATTATTCTCGCTTCATTGATTTTGTATCTTTTTATTATTTCAAATACTGATACGCAAATAAATTAGAATTTTTGTACTTCATTAGACTTGCAGCTTCCGCCTTTTTTTTAATAACTTTCGAACCAATAAAGTTAGAGTAATGGAATTTTTACACGTGGTCAAGGAGATTTGGGGTTTTAACATAATTACTTTTCAAGAAAATTCTATATAAATTTTCAAGGATATAAAGGATTAAAATTTTTAAAGGACCTTTTTTATATCCTTGTTTTACAAATAGATAAAAAATCAGTTTTATTTAAATTCTTGAGCCTTTTCTCTTTCATTTAATATACATATCGCCAAATTCAAACGAGGTTACGTATTTTTTATATTTTTTTTAGTTTTTATGCCCTTCAAAATTTTGAAGCCTTTTTAAAAGGACAAAGGATGTAGAAATGAAAAACTGAGTACGCAGTATTACTATATTTGGTCTCTAGTTTCACACACATATGGATTTTTCCCGCTGTGAAAAATGCTGCCGCACGGTGTAATAAGTATGTATTTTTGTATTTTAATTTTAACTCAAATCCATCTTTATATAAAGTTTTCGAAATTCCAAGTTAATTTAACATCAATGCCCCTGAATTTAAATTGCTTGTAGTCCTTTTTACTAACCGTAATTCTGTATCAAAGTTCACCAACGCTCAATTGGTTCATCGCTCATCGCCAACCTAACCTCAAATTAAATCAGTCGCTTCAATTGACCCCAACACATACTCAAACTAACCTCAGCCAACTCGAATGTTAATCTGAGTTAGACTACAAATGTTTTCCAACCTTACCTCACCTTCTCTCCACTGCAACTTAACCTCAAACTAGACTACGATCGAAATTCCCCTTTATCCCTCTTCAAGCAAACCATTTGCCATTTCCCAGTTGCGCGCACTTAATCATAGTAAGACCCGCTGCACATTAGGCGTCGACGCACCCCCTGCTCGCCACTGCAAAAGGTCTATGCCAGTGTTGTAAAAATTTGTTGTTGTTGCTATAAAATGCAATCAAAAATCCTACTAAAAAATTCCGAAAATAGCAAAACTAAATATTCGTTGCCATAGACACAGACGCAGTCGCAAACCGTTACGTGGTAGCGTCGCGTTACCAGTTTCGCCGCGCAGCCTGGCGTATCCTTTTAGCGCTTTGCATACATTTAACATTACATTATGAAGTGAGCCCTTTTTTTTGCTTGCGTGTGCCTGTTGTTGCTGCGCTTTACTTTTTGCCTTTTGCCGCTGTAGCTGCCGCTGCTCGTCTGGTTTAATGTTTGCAACTCAATTGAGTGTAAAACAATTTCATGCTGCTGTCCGGCAATGCCGAGCGACGGCGCTACCCGAGTGAAATGTTTGCAAAGCATAACAACACAACACCGACGAAAACAGCAGCACAGCAGCGCAATGTGCTTGCGGTTCAAGGACATAAGGACTTTTTGTCAGCAGCAGGCGGCTGCTGCAAACCTTTTATATGATTGCGTTCGCTGCTTGGCCGGGCCGCCTGCATTTTTATGTGCGCCACCCGATGTCTTCATTTTATTATTCTTTGTCAAGTCAATATTTCCCGCGGCGGCTTAGCGGCGACCAACGTTGCTGCAAAAGAAATCACACGAAACGCATTGAATCGAAATTGAAAACGCGTCTCGAGTGTTCGATTTCAATTTGCGCGCTCGTACATCACCGCCACCGAGCCCAGCCGTGGCCCAGGCAGCGACCAACCAGCGCGGTCCAACCGACGCGACGGCCACATTTTATCAGCAAGGACGCGTCTTGTGCGCCGCTGCTACATATGAAGGATTCGACTATTTTTCGAACGTTTATGTGTTTGCGTTAAATAATGGAAAACGCTTGCACAATAACAATCCGTGTGTGCGGGCTGGCATTACAAGCGTTTACGTACAAGAGTAATGTGCGCGCGACTACACATGTTGGCCGCCAAGATGCGCCCGAAGGCGGCGGCGATATGCTCGAAACAGGCACAAAATTGGCAGTTAATTTCGCAACGGAGATCTGCAGTTGAAGAAATTCAATGCTGGAAATTTATAGTTGAGCACTTAACCTACAAATTCCTCACCATAAGATATGTGTTGAACATTTTCGCCATATCTGGATTTCGCCAAAGGTCTGGATTTGATTTGAATCGTGTTCAGAAATATTTTTGTATTGTTACGAAAATTGGTTCAGCCACCACAACGCAAGCTTATTCGTTTCGGAGGATTGTGCTCAAGAAAAAAAAACACACTACAATTCTTTAACGCAGCTCAAACTAGCTGTCACTTTTTTTACAATTCTACAGTTTTACTATTTCCACACTTGTTACCCTTGAACCATACGTTCCTCCTTGTCGCGCAGATTGTTCTCGCACATTCTAATTGAACTAAAAATTTCCAGTATCATTGCGTGTCATCTTTGCAAATGTTCTAGCGAAATTATCATGCCCCTAAAAGTATGCCAACGCAAGTTGTATTCTACTTTGCCTTCTGTGCAAACTGCACAGTGACAGCAAGTATTTTCGTCACAGTATATTTGTATTTCAAGGAAGTTAGTCAAAATTACTACTTGGCAATGTTTTGGCAGCAGGAAACCCACTTCGAGCTATACCCACAATTTCCTGTCTAAGTTGAACTGAAGAAAACTATGGATCTAAGAGGATCTAACTACACTTAGCCCAAAACAAATTGCATGTTGTAGATCTTGGTTCCATACCCAAATGTTCAGTTGTCATACCTCAAAAACTGTACCAAGTACTTTACTATTAATTTACAAAAATGTTTGCTTTAAAATTTCGTTTTTCATTTACAAAAAAATCATTACTTAAATCATAATTTCACCCAGAAAATCTCATTGCCATATTCCACCTTAATGCCTCGTCATCAGTGCAGATTTCCTCTTCTGCTCAGCTGTCTCCTCGAATGTTCAGTTGTCATACCTCAAAAACTGTACCAAGTACTTTACTATTTATTTATAAAAATGTTTGCTTTAAAATTTGATTTTTCATTTACAAAACAAAATCATTATTTAAATCATAATTTCACCCAGAAAACCTCATTGCCATATTCCACCTTAATGCCTCGTCATCAGTGCAGATTTCCTCTTCTGCTCAGCTGTCTCCTCGAATGTTCAGTTGTCATACCTCAAAAACTGTACCAAGTACTTTACTATTCATTTACAAAAATTTTTGCTTTAAAATTTCGTTTTTCATTTCCAAAACAAAATCATTATTTAAATCACAATTTCTGCCCGAAAACCTCATTGCCATATTCCACCTTAATGCCTCGTCATGAGTGCAGATTTCCTCTTCTGCTCAGCTGTCTCCGACGTAATTAATATAAACAGCCGACACGCCGTTCATACGTTTTGATATCGTGTGCCATGCTGCGCGTTAAGACTTTCGTAAAATCTCAGCGCGTTCATTAATCTTTGAGAGTGTCTGGGCTTTAATTGAAATTGAAGACATGCAAAATTATGCCGGCGCGTCGAATTGATTGCGCCCGCTCGTTCATTTCGCACCACGCACAATCCGAATCCATTCGGTTTTGTGGTAAATGACAAATTAACACATACATTGTTATGTGTCAGCAGAAAATACTTTGATAAATTGCAGAAATCAAACGTTCAGTGGCAATGTTGCACGCAACCAAAGCGAGAAGTGGCGATTCGAGCCACACAGCGGCTGGTCCATGGGCATATTTCTGAATTTTCTACAAGTTTGCTGGTGATCTCTAATTTGTAATTTGTCTTGGATTACGATTAATGTGATTTATGTGATTGAGAGGATTTGCAGACATTGGGAAGCGGGTAGGCAAACCGATTATGGAAATCAGACACTTTCTTAATATTTACAAACATTTCAAAATATTTACTGATTGGTCGCAATCCGGATCACACCAGTTTTTATGTATTTCCTATCATATTTATTATATCTGTGCCATTCCTTTAAGTCCTTTCAGAAGGCATCATTTAGAGTACTAAAGGTTAACGTATTAGAAGGAAGAACTGTAAGGAAAATGCTTCACTGTTCTAACTCATTGAAACTGTCATAGCTTCTTTAAGCATTTCTTCCATAGCTTCCACAAGTCTCTTCTTAATAGCTTCTACCAGCCACAGATTCAACAAGTCTTCCTTTCATATACTCTATACACCTTTCTCCTATAGTTTCCAGAATTTTTTCCTATAGCTTCATGCCAACTCTTTCTGTGTGAATTTATATTCAACATTCCGTTCATCATTTGGTATATTTTTGGTTTGAAATGTGTGACAAAACCAATCCACAGAATACAGAAAAACTTTAGTTGTCTATAAATGAGGCAGAAAAATCTTTGATCAGTGCGAAGTGATCTCGAAAGCACCAAAACTCCACAAATCAAACCCTGCTTAACACTGGAATGCCCGACAATCTGACCTACCTAAAATGCCCATTTTTTTAATGTTTGCAATTATTTGAAATTTTCATACTTCGCAATTAAAGATGCGTATTTGTCTATTTATCAGTAAGAAATTCACTTTTGCTGAAAATTTTATGTAGGTAGTCAAAATGACTCCTTTGGGCATTTAAGGTAAATTGGGGTAAAAGCAAAATTGGGGTAAAAATTTTGTTTACAATATTTTTAATTTATTTATTTCATTAAGCTTTAAAAATTAATAAAAGTCACGTAATATATTTTTTTAGAAAGCGATACAATAAAAGTTATTTACAATAAAAGACCTCAATGTAGTCAATATGACTATATTTGGCATTCCAGTGTTAACCCTTTATAGGTCAATATATGTAATATTTTAAACCAAAACTTTTCTTCCTATACCTCCTGTTTAATTTAAAACAATTTTTTTAAATTTTAATTTTTTTAATTTTGTTTACGGAATTTTAACAACACTTGTTGCGATGTTGGAAAATTTTGTGGACTAAACTTTTGGCGCGAAAAAAGTAAACAAACATTGTACTGTGTTCACACATTTTTTTGTTTTTGTTGTGTTACAATACCCAGCATGCTTACATCTAACAATAACAGTGAAACTTCAGTTAATTTTAGAGTTTGTAACATTACTGTTACACGGCCAGGTAAAGGGTTAAAGCGCTTCTTTTAAAACTGTGATAGATAAGTGGTTCTTAAAACAAAGACATGTAAATATAAATCTAAACAGATTTTCAATTATTATTATTATTTATCGCCAACCCATATAAAACGTTCATCTCTTTCATACTTTGTGTACATTGATCTGTTGCAATTTTTCATAAAATATTTCCCCAAAATTTTGTTTTACTTGGCGAACTTTAGGCAAATTGAACATAAAATATTCGTCAGTGTGCCAGCCCTTCCACTGGGCGTGGAGCGACGAGCATCAAACGTTGCGTGCACATCGCTGCACTGCGTCAGCGTCGAACTGATGCCGAACGTTGCCAGACCGATTCGAAGGCGACTCAGCTGCGCTGCACTGGACTCGGCCAGTCGCCACCGGTTCTGGCTGGCTTCGGGAGTATTTAAGGGGTCAGCAATAAATCTCTGCTGCTTGCATTACATTTTAAATTAAATGCCGAAAAGCGAACGGCGAAAAAGACGAATGCGCCACTGCAGCATTCATACGGAAAAGTAGTCAAACGTGAAAATTTTTATAAAAGTCTTTGAAAGGCAGCGCGCATTCACGTAAAGTGCGCGCACACAAACAAATGCAGACGCCACCGTACCACACCAAACCCGCTCGCTTGCGGCGTTGTCCTGTTCCCTTTTCATAATTTTACGATTATTATATATATATTTTTTTTTGTTTTGGGGTAGAGTTGGAGTTGAGTTGGACGTAATAAAAAATGATGGGAAAATACGAAATGCGTGAAAGAAAATTTGAAATATGGAATTTGCCAGTGAAAGACGAATAAAAACGCACCCGTCGACTCACTTTGCCGCTGCGGCGGAAAAGAGCACATTTACCATGTCTATTGCGTCTACTTGACCTTTAATTCCAGATTCCAGAAAGATTACACGAACGCACAGGCGGGCGCCCGCAGTGCGCCCACGCTGCTTTTGGCCGTTGCCGTAGGTACGAAATTGAGTTATGACTGCGCTGAAACGGCGCACAATGGACGCATTCGCGCAAAGTTTTCCTGTACATTCCGGTTTTTTTCTTTCTACCAGCATACGCAAAAGATTGAGCAATTATTGTTGGGAAAATGAATTATTAAAGTCTACTTTTCAGCGCAGGCGCCGAAATCATTGTCGTATTTGTGGCGAGTCTTTGTAAAGGTGAGCTGTGGCGGCAACTTTTTAATTTAATTTGAAAGCTGCAAGCGGTGCCAGCGCGCACACTGGGTAAATGTCAGCGACAACAACAATAAAAATTGACTCAAAAATTGCTTTCAACAGTTTCCATGAGATTTTATGGCACATCTCGGGGATATGGCACAATACGAAAAAGTCCCCTGCCGCACTAACCCATAACGATAACTGACATCTCACACACACACACACATACACACGCACGCGTGCAAACCATCTGAAAGTGCGCCTGAACAGTAACGCGTGCAACGTTGCGGCTGGCTGCATGCGGTTTGGCGATGTGGCTGCCCGGTTGCTGCGAAACCGTAAATGCAGCTCAGCAGCGCCGGCGGCGAACGGCCTTGTCGTAAATTCGGTTTACTGCTTCAAAGCATAACAGGAATCTTATTCATTGGCGAAATAAAGTGTAAGAATAAAATGCGAAAAATAACGAATGAAATATAAAAATTGCAAGCACACAAGGAAAGAAAAACCCAAAAATAAAAAATAAATAAATGAGAAAAATTCAACAGAGTAAAGCGAATTTCATTTAAAAGTGAATTTAAAGTCTTGTGCGGTGGCGCCATTGTTGCCTGTCAACGTGGCATTCTTTTTCGAAGCTGCTTGGTGCTGCTGCTCTCGTCCTGTTGCTTGTGCGCCTTGCAGTATGCAGCGAATTTTTCACATCGGCTCACACGCCTCCGTGTACATGCATTTGCATACATGAGTGTTTGTGTGTGTGTGTGTGTGCGTGCGTGTGCTTTGAGGCATGTTAGATGCTTGCAATCCGATGCAATAATGTTGTTAGGAAAAGCGCAGTCGGCGGCCTGCATTTCAAATAGAGACGCAATGCGCCTTCAAACAGTTGATGTGGAGCGTATTTTCAGCCTCGTGCTTGCTACAGCCTGTTCAATGTAACTCGCACTCTGAATCGGAGAATGACTTGCAGCACTTTGCTGTTGCCTCGAGCTGTTGCAAACAAATTCCGTTGGCATGAGCTGACCTCAGATGCTTTGATAAGCGTATGAGAAGAGTATGGCGGAATGTCTGATAGCAGAAAGGGATATTTATGGATCAATTGTTTTGCACTTTTTTAAGGCATTTTCAAATAAATGTATACATTTTTGGTAATTGTTAGTGCCTTAAATATTCGTTTTTGGAGATAAAATGCTACTTCTACAACTAATAAAATAAATTATTACGTTAAAAAAACCAATCTTTCAAATATACTTAAACCCATAACTGAATTTCTCCATCAAAAATCAAGCACATTCATAACAGATTTAATAAACCCATCAATTTTTAGCACTTAGACAACACACAGCTTCGGCCAAAAATATTCCCATCCGCTTTCAAATCGAATCAACGAACTAAACCTGTTGATAATGGCTTTCAAAGTACGGACAGTTGGACAGCAAGTCCGCCCATTAGCGCTTCCAACAAAACCCAATTGAACGACGCTGTCAGTCAAGTGATTACCCAACGCAGTGCTTTGCGCCATTTTACGTCGTTTTCACGGCCAAAAATGCTTCAAAAACCCATATTCAATTCCTACGAATTCCTACGTGCGTACGTGCGCAGCGCGCTTTCGCTTGCATACTGTTAGGCGTTTGCCCCGGTCGCGGCACATTACAACACGAACGCCCCAACCACGAAGCCAGCGCACTTTCGTGCTCCGCCTGAGCAAAGTCTCCGCCGAAAAGCGCTCTCAACACACATACGACGGCGCTCTATTGCCATCGCCGCCAGAACGAGACAGCCAATGAGAGACGAACGCGCTCTCCTGCAGCAGCTTTCGCTTTTCAAAAAGCTTTCAAACCGGCGCAGCGTTCTTGACGGCTGCCGCACTGCCAACATGTTTCATGTCAGCAACTATCGTCGACGGCAAATAAATGAATGCAATTCCGCATGCGTGTTGTTGTTGTTGCGGGATGTTTTTGTTTGTCGGCTTGGAGTCGTCTCTAGGTTACAGTTTTGTGCGTTATTTTTGTTGCGCTGGAAATTAGTTGCGGTAGAATTTGGCAAGCGAAAAGCGGCGGCCGCAGCTCGCCCGATTGACGGCAACTTTAACGCCTGACGCACGAATGTGCCGACAGCCGCCAAGTGCCAGCAATAAGCACACTCGACATGCACGCAGCGAGTACAAACAAACAAGCAAACACATAAACAAACGAACCGACGAACAAACATTCAACGCAAATATAAACATTGCAAAAATAGCACAAACTCAACGAAATATGGGTTAATGGGTTCTTGGTCGGTGGCCTTAGTGAGATTTTTGGAAAACAACGTTAATCAAATTACGCGTTTTGCAAATGGCGCAACCAAATCGCTGCATTAGCAGTCAAGTCGTTTCCATTTCGAGCAGCAATTGCAGTGGCAGCAGCAGCAATTGCTGAATTTACGATCGAAGGGGGCGGAGCAGGAGGGGCGCAATGTTGCGTGCATTGGCAACATTTATGAGGTATTTAGTGAATTACGAGGATTACACTTGGCAGCATCGCTCGATTGCGTACAAACTGCATGACTTTATTTATGCATTGGGCGATGTGCCGCCAGAGCGCTTAATTTCAGTACAAGTCATAAAGCGTGGCTTTGGGAAATTACACTTTTTGGGGGGGAAGGGCGCAACGTCAAAGTCGCTTCGACAGATAATTTGAACAAACGCATTTTGGTGCTAAATGCTTGAGAGAATTTTTAATCGGTATGTTGAGTGCTTCCGGCATAAAGATTGGGCAAGTGATCTCTTGACTGTGTTAAACATTTTGAGGTTTCAGTATTTAGGGGTTTTTTATGAGTGAAAAGTGAGTATATTAAAAGATTTGGATGACATATTAGTTAAATTTCGATCAATCTAAGGTGTGGAAAATATGGTTTATATACAGTGGTATCATTACTAATTAGCACAACCTACCAATACTAGCAAAACGAGTTTAAAACACAAGGAAATGTAGAAAATATTTAGTGTCCGAGCGAATATTCGGTTTCGGTTTCGGCCCAAATAAGTTGTTTCGGTTTACGTTTCGGCCCAAATAAGTTGTTTCGGTTTCAGTTTCGGCCAAACAATGCCCGAACGGCTCAAACCGAAACTTTTTAGAATATTTTTTACATTTTATTGTGTAGCGAGTGAACAACTAGTTAGAGCAGCCGATCAGTTATATAGTGAAAGGATGAGAAGGAGAATTTAGATGCCACCAATGTATATAAACTTCTTTTTTTATAATACAATATTATATTATTTAATTTTGAATATTAGCGAGTAAGGTACGGAAGGGTGATTTTTTTATGTTTATGAATAAATTGTTTTTATTAATAAGTATTTATTTATTTATGTTATGTTTGTTTGTTTGTTCTTCATTTATTTAAAGTAAAATTCGTTTGTTGAAAAATTGTGATCTCGATGCTTGATGTGGTGTTTTTTTATTTAACTAGAAAGTTTCGGTTTTGGCCGAATATTAAAAAAAAAACCGAAATTCGGTTTCGGTTTCGACCCAAAAAAGTGGTTTTGGTCGGACATTAGAAATATTTATTGAAAAGTGACTTGATTGTGCAGTTGAAGATTTTATGTGCGCTCAGGATAATTTTATTTTCAGGAGTGAGATAATATAAAAGTCAAATTAGAAAATATAAATTTCATTTCTAAGGATAATAAAACTGAATATACGCAGTGAGAAATTCTACATTTTTTTGTTATCTCAATAATATTGAAAGAAACAATAATATTTTAATTGTTTCATCGATCTTATTTCGATTTTATACACTTTCGGTTTTTTATACTCTGACATGCGCGGAGATTGTTTTCCAAAAGACGCTGCCACCATAATAAAAAATTGTTTATTCAAATATATTTTATTCAAATATAAAAGTGCCAACCACAATTTGGAGCTCCTATCTTAAAATGTATACCAATAAAAACTTAAATTAAATAATTGATTTAGAATTTCAGGAAACACATCTTCCGCATCATCACTGCATCACCAAATCTTCGGCTGCTTTAGATCCATCCGGAGCTGTGCTAAGTGGCATAACACCGCTGCATTTATATCAGTGATTTTTTTTGTGTCCTTATTCACTCCCCAAGGGATCATAGGGATCATCTTTGATACGATCTCTTTCTTATCAAACCTGCATTATTTCCTTTGCTTCTCTGACATTCCATGTGTTGTTTTCAGCTGCCAGTTCAATTTAGGATCAAAAAGGATCAATTTCCTCTAAGTATTTTGAGTGCTGACACATGCTTATGAATACTTTGGGGCTTTTGACGATGCGAACCATAATTGATAATAAATATAAATTATTAAATGTATAAAATAACGCAGTGCATTGGTACCATGGACTGAAATAAGATCCCAGAATTTCTGAGTCAGAACAGATGAGTTATTACACCGTGCGACAGCATTTTTCACACCGGCAAAAATCCATATGTGCATGAAACTAGAGACCAAATATAGTAATACTGCGTACTCAGTTTTTCAATTCTACATCCCTTGTCCTTTTAAAAGGACTTCAAAATTTTGAAGAGGATAAAAAATAAAAAAAATATAAAAAAACTTAATCTCGTTAGAATATGGCGGTATGTATATCAAATGAAAGCGAAAATTCTCAAAAATTTAAATGAAATTGATTTTTTATCTATTTGTAAAAAGGATATGAAAAAGGTCTTTTGAAAATTTTAATCCTTTATATCCTTGAGGTTTTATGTGGAATTATCTTGAAAACTAAGTATGTTAAAACCCACAAAAATTTATTTGAGTATCAATATTTTAAATTATAAAAGATACAAAATCAATTAAGCAACCATCTTAAATGTGTCATGATACTTTTCCAGCCGCTCAAGGTGTCGATGAAACTGATGTGTTTTTTCCATAATATTTCCAACAAAGACTGTCATTCCACACCGTCTTTCAAGTAAGTGTCGAGTTAATCGCAACGCTCGTTGCCATTGGTTCTAAATTTTTTTAATTTCTAATCTATCTGTAAAGTTGAAAGTACTTTTTAATAGATCTCTGTTTACCGCTCTTATCCACGTATTCTGGGCTGCGCCGCCGCATGGCAATAAATTACCAGCGAGCGGCCATAAAATATAAGAACATCCGCCCTCGTGTGTCGCTCACTGAACACAGTGTACGCCAACAGAATTTCGCAAGTAGTTTTCGAAAATGTCCCACACACAAACTTTGTGCCAACGCAGGCCAGCAAAGCCGCAAACAAGCACACGTACACACACACACACACACACGCACATGTGGGCGCACATGGCAGTTGGTGGCGTTCGTGGCGGCGCATATAGACCGTGTTAAGTGCAAATTAAATGTTCACATGCCGCTGCACTTTTAATTGAAATTTAATTTAATACACAAGCATGCTGTCTGGTCGGTTTGTTGTTTGCATTATTTCATTATAAAATGCCGCATATTTACTGGCGCTCGCGTGTGCGTGTGTAGTTGTGTGTTTACT